>JARJCM010000072.1:0-426515 GCA_029233265.1 Mycena alexandri | reverse complement strand
TCTTTGTCTGGACTCTCTTTGTCTGAAACTCTCTTTGTCTGGTAACACGGTGAGGTTGTGGGTTTTATGGGTTGACTTATAGTCCGGAATCCGATTCCAAAACGAAACTTGTTATTATCAAACTAAACTCGTTATGTGAGTTAGCCTTAGCTGAACAAGCCCTAGAATTCCCCTGGTACGCGGTGCTTTATTGCTACCTGCTCTTTTAGGGAGGATCCAGTGCCTATCCTACTAATTCTACCCTCCTTTTATATCTACTCAAAACGTATTACATGTGCGCTATTATGCTACTGCGGGTATCTATCCGAGAATTATTAAGTACAGTAGCGTCAGCTCAATACAGTTGTGCAGGCTCAAACATTATCCCAACCCCTAATAAGCTATTTAGTTGCGGAACATGTTGTCAGATCGGTTCCTAATTCGATCGCCCGGTTGGTAAGCTCTTTTCCTTGAGCCTTAGGCCAGTATCTGGTAATGCCCCCAGTGGTCGAAGCCTTATCCTGAGATGTTCAGAGCTCGGGCTTCTTGTGGACACCCCAAACTCCCAATTTGGTAAGTTAGTTCGCAAGTTAGACTCGCATCATCAATATCATGCTTATTTATAAGTGACACTTGATCGGTGTATTGCCAAGACCCTTTGGCCGTTTAGCCGCCTTGGCTGGTATTGAATACCTTGTCTAAGGCATGGCCTGGTCATGTGACGAACGCGTCGCGTCTTGGTTGTAAACATTATTCAACAATTCGAAAGGTCCGTCTAAGGAGAAACTTCCTTAGACCAATAATCAACAGAGTGTGTCTTAGCTTATCCCTTAGTAAAGTAGAACCCCAAAGTGGCTTCTGAACCAATATTCAGCCTTGCCCAAGCGGTACCCGCCGTCAATCCCTTGTCCAGTATGTGCAGTTTTCTGGTAAGTGAGCCGCGAACGAGTTGCGGCTTATAGCCTTGGTATGTCTTTTGACTAACCGTGCGGGATACACGTTAGTCCTTATTTTGGATCATGTGCGCGGTTAAAACACCGAAAAACGCATATTTCGGCGTGTTTCGATTCACGGCTTATCACCGTGTTCCTGCGGAACGGGCTCTGAGACGGCCCCCGAGGCACCCTGTCCGTCGTCCCCACTCCGCGCGTGCTCATCGAGACGCAGCGTCGCTTCGGGAGTCCAAGTGGCCTCTCTGGGTCCACCCGGACTCAACGCCGTCGTCCCGACATCCTCCGCACCCGGAGTCCCCACCTTGTCCTCCACCATCTCGTCGCTCTCCTCCTTGCTCCGCTCCGCCTCGGCCTCCCGTCTCGGAGCCGGCGCCTCCTCGTCGGTCGTCCACACGTCACTTCCGAACCACCCGTTTCGACCCCATCCCCAGTCGGGCGTTGAATTGAAGACCTCCTCGGCGAGCTTGATGATGTCACCACGACGGATGGGACCCTCCACGGACATCTCGTCCAGGAGGTCCTGGAGGTGGCCGCGCAGTCGCGCCGTCTCCGTTCGGAGACGTCGCACCCGCCGCCGCTCCCGACCCAGCTCCTTGCGGAGACGGGTCACCTCCGCAGAGTTGTGGTCCGCCCGGCAATGCGCCATCGCGCGCACCGCCTCGAGCCTCTCCTCCCACTCCGATCCCGCTGTGGCCGTTCCGCCCGCGGCGCGCTCTCGCCCTTGCACCCTCGGAGCCCCTGCACCGTCCCGCATCTCAAGAACCTCGCGACGGAGCTCCTCGAACTCCTCGCGCAGGTCCCCGAGCCAGGTCTTGGGCCCGTCCCCCGACGACCAGAGCGAAGGCGCTTCTTTGGGCGCGCCTCCGACTCCGTCCCCGGCTGACCCTCTGACTTGTCGGTCCTCCGCCTCTTGCTTCCGCCTGTCTTCTTCGACCCCGATGAGCGTTCGCTGTTGCGCCCGCTCCGTCGTGCGCTGTTGGGCTAGAGGGAGCATTTGATTTTGCGCTGTGCGCACCGGGCGCAGGTCCGATACCGTCCTTGCCGACTTTGCGCTGGAACGAGGCACTTGGACCCCGTCTCTGCGCATCAGTCGCAACCTGAAAAAATCATTAATAAAAATTTCAGAAAAAATAAAATAAGATAAATGGGAACTTACGGTCCCCATCCTCCGTTGCCGGAGCGCGCTTCACGACGATGACGCTGCGTCGGAGCGGCACGTCGCTCTCCGACTCATTGTCCCCGTCCGGTGGCAGGCCTGGAACTCGCGGTATCGCTCCACCTCGCCCTCTGGGATCGCCTCGCTCTCTGCGAGGAGCGCCGTGATGCGCGCGATATTTTCTTCGTCGGCCTCCGCCACTGCCCGAATCTGCCGCGTGAGCTCCGCACGGCGATTCTCCCGCTCCCCGTCTCTGGCACGGACCCTCTCCGCCTCCCGCTCCTCGTTCTCGGTGCACACCTGCGCTGACGTCGCCCGTCCTTTTCCCTTGTCCTGCCGCCGCTCACCACCATCTCCACCATCACCTCCCTCTCGCCTGTCGCCCCCCCCGTTCTTAGCTCCGGTTGCGCCTTCCGCGGTGTTGCTGTTGCTGGACATGGTGGGTGAGTGGGTTGTGTTGTGCGGAGCGGTGTGGTAGTGGAGAGAAAATGTTTGTTGACTCAAACTTACGGCATCATGTCACGTGACTATACGGTCTCGGCCTCGGAACGAGCAGAGCCGAAAAAATTCAGAATTATATTCAAAAAAATCCAAAGACCATTTTTTATGCCTTATGATCCATTATTCACGACTCCAACAGTTATCCTCCGAATTCTCCCATCGAACCTCTACCACCGGATGTTCGCCTAGGGAGTCGAACCCTAGAGGGGGATACTGTTATATCCATGCACTATGACCTCTGACAAACTACTCTGATCGGTCCCTCCGGCTCCGATCGCGCTCCATCTTCCCGGAGCGCATCGGACCGCCGGAGTAACGGAACGATCGGAGCTCCGGCAAAACATCGGAACGAACTCCCACCATCCGACACCATGGCAAGACGCCATCCCACACATTCCTTATTATCCTAAGTCCTCTGACTTCTTACTTATTGTTTCAACATCGTTCCTTTTGTCACCTGACTTCTTCCTCCCCTTTCGGACTTACCTTTATTGTTATGTCCGCATAGTTTCTAACATATCTCCTTTACCTATTACAATAAGGAGCTCTAGTATTTAATCTTGTCTTACATCCTCCTGTACTTCAGTTTTATGATAAACGTTGCTTCACCCCGTTCCTCGTGAAGTAGTCTGGTCGTTCCGCTCCGACACTCCGCCGGAGCTCCGCTTCTGTCATCTCTCTTCCTCCGACGATATCCTGCAGTAACGCTCGCCCAATTATCCCCTCTGTGGTGTAGTGTCATCCAGTCCGCCTTTCACCAGCTCCGACTCCGGACTCCGGTTCCGTTCTGTCCGGCCCGCCGCTCCGCTTCGTATCTGTTGTTAGTTTGACTGGCCCTATATCCCTCCATACCATCTTCTGGACGACTCGGATATAACAGCCTGCAAATGTGATGACTGTAAATGTTATGTCCGTGCAAATCAGTCTTTCATTTTTTCCCCATTATCGGTTCTGGTCGCACTCAATCCAACCCTGAACGTGCTCCCCTCACCTCTGGACACACAATCACGCACTACATCAGACCCTGCACCACTCCGGTAATACTCCAGCACCACTCCAGCTCACTCTGGTCGATTAACGGTTCACCTGTTCCCGGACCTATCCTGGAATACATAGCTCTCGTCCAATCATGGATTGCTGAGTACTTCTACCTTATTACCTACTTCACCTTATCTTGGCCACCTCCGGCCTCACTCCTCACCTCGTTCACCCTCCGGTCATCCCGGAACCTCTGGACTAGTCATCCAGCCCTGACCGGTTCTCTGCGGTTCATCCATATCGCCCCGGAACATTCTACCTGAACATTCCACCTGTACTTCGCACTGGTCCTTCACTGTGATACAGGCTGTGGCACCTCCGCACTCCTTGGTACATTCCGGACTGTGATTATGTAATCACTCCGAACTCCGGTCCTTCACGTTCCTTGGTTCAGCTCCACTTCACCCACGTCATCTCGGACCTCTGACCCTATGCATTGGAACTCTCCTAAAGGACTGCCAACGTCCTCCAGAATGATTCCTTGCAACTGTGTCCACTCCGGCGACCCGGGGCTCCCAAAACCACCAACACTTAACACCAGTACCTTGGAACTCGTTCATCTCGACTACTAACATACCAGTCCAACATCTCGTACAATTATGGGCTATTCCATCTACGCCCCATCACTCTGCTCTCGTTCCAGTTGCTCCGGACATATCTCCGGAAACCGGAGTTACCCGGAGTCACCGGAGTCATCAGACTCTTCCCCGGAACGTTTGCTATTATGCCTTATCAACTCCTCTTCCATTTATGCATCCCTTATCACTTCTCATCTATTGTTTCAACGCTCTCATCACTTCTCCTTGTTATCTTTCCATATGCTTCACGCTTCCATCACAATCCCATCATTCCCCATCGCTTCTTCATCTGCCTCAAGGCAGATGTCATAGCACTTACATCTTATCACTCTTCTATCCATCTGTTCATCTATCAAACCATATGCTCTACCTTTCCCCTTTCTTTACTTCCCATTTATTCCTTACTCTCACTTCATATCTTCTGCCACATGGTAGTGTCTTCTTTCATGCAGTTCACTTCGTTTCATGTTGCTTCACTTTGCCTCATGTTACTTATTCCCTTTCGTACTAATTACTTGTCCCCAGTATAAATACCGGTACTTTACATCTTGTACAGTATCCAAAAAATAAAAGTTATCCATGCTTCCTTCTCATGGACTGTTGCCAATCGTCTCCTGAGGTTCTGGTCATTGCCTCTCGACGTCTCCCTCTCTATGGCCTTGCTCCCGTCTCCCTCTGGTTCCCTCCTGTGACTCTGGTCACTCTGGTTTCCGGTCACAACTCCGGAGTCCTCACTCGGCCATACCAACAACTGCGGTTCAACTCCGGGTTGTCTCCCGTGTCTTGGATATGCCTCTAGTTCGCTCCGGCGCACCGCCTTTGCTCCATCTTCATGTCAACCATTCTGGTTCACACCGGAACTGTGCTGGACAACTACCCAACAAACACTGGTTATGCTCTTGTGTCTCCGGTCCAGGCTATCCCCGTCCTGTCGCCATCTTCGAGCTCGTACGACTCGGACACTTCCCCATCTCACAGCCCGAGGCCAGTCAGTCGGTCACCCTCGCTGAGTTGTGGTGTTCCGAGAAGTGGCTGATCTAGACATCCGTTCATCTCCGGTTCGCGGCTTAGCCCGGCTCCGGTCATATGATCGGATATTCCTTCCCTCTTGGCTCAGTGATATAACAGTAAAGGTGGACATTGATGGCTAGTAGTGAGCGGAGGTGGGGGTGCAAGATGGACGACCCTTTATAGCTCCTTGAACCCAGCAAAAGATGGTCAGCCGCTGTAGCCTCAAAAGGCTCGGTTTAGCATTGTAATTCTCGATCCTCGGAACGTGTAACAGGCACTGGCAGTTCCGCGATCGCCGGCGAGTTTGATGACTTCGACCCGAGCTACGGATGCATCTTGGTTGAAACGAGTGTAGTGCCTCCATGGCTAACCGTTTGTAGCCGGTGCGGCCGTCAGGGCCTGAGCAAGTGCATTCCTCGGTTAGAGAGACACCATTGTGATTAGTCCTCCACACGAGAATTCGAAGAAGATGAAGCAGTGTGCAGTGCAGATAAGTATAGCCACATTGGTAGCGAATTCAACCGACAATCCAACAACACGTGCGAGGGCCACCCAGAAAGCTCAGTCTGCGCAGGATTTCATTATGAAATGCCAAATGAAAGAAATGGACCAATACATTGACATAGGGGCCAAGGGCCTCGCCTCCTCCCTTCTGTGCAGGCACATTGAGCCAGCGGTTTGGGTTGAAATCTTTTGCACCACTCCCCAGCGTGATTTGAGTCACGATTTGCATACATCAACGGAGTGCTGGGAACGTGCAACTGGATCGTAGTACCGGTGGGAAGTAGGGCGCCATTTATTATTCCTGAGCAATAGGGGACTTCACGGTAGGGCCGATTCTCCCGTTTGTAAATAGATTTATTCAACTGGTTGGATGAATAAAATCATTGTTTGTGGAATAAATCCGTGATCACCCCGTTTGAATATGCCACGTTACTCAGGTGCACGCACACAAATAGATTTACAAAAAAAATGTTTATTCCACCAATGAGATTAAATCTCGTTGGTGGAATATCTTTATTTTGGAAAAATAATCGTCCCATCATTCGATTATATATATTGACAAACGGGAAAATCGGCCCTACCGTGAAGTCCCCTAATAAAAAACCGGTTTATAAACTTGGGTTTATAAACCCACCGCCAAAAAGTGCTCTCCCCCCTGTGGGAGGTGATTTTCCGGCTGCGCTCAGCCTAGTTTGACCCCAGACCGTCTGTTACCTGTTTGTGTCACTGTCTAGTCACTGTCTGATATGGGGGTCAAAATGCACTTTTAATGAATCCCCACACTTAGCAGTTTTCCGACACTTATTGAGCCAAAAACCGATTTTCCCGACACTTTTACAGCATTGAAAGGCTGAGTGCATCCGACGGAAATAACGTCAATTTTCCGACACTTTCATTCGCGAAATTCAACTTCCGACAGATGCATTCATGGCATCAGAAGATTCGCTGGCACTTTTATGGGAACACCAAAAGTTGCGACACCTGAACTCGCGAGTTTGAGTTTTCCGACACTTACTCGGCAAGCTCAAATCTTCCGATACTTACTCGGCAAAACTCAAATCTTCCGACACTTATTCGGCAAACTCGGCAAACTCGCGGCTGCGAAATTACGTCTTCGGACCGTCCCGCCGGGCGGTTGATGGACTCATTTCCCTCAAGGGGAGGAATGGGGTGTTAAAAAATCAAAAGAAAGCTTCATTCTGTGGTGAGATTCCTTCAAGGCAGATAATATGGCAGATAACAATTTTTCACACAGTTGCCATCCCCATCAATCTGGACTTTCCGACGCGTCGCGCTGAATTCACTGGTCTATTTGCGCTGTCTGTGGGTGGGTGATAACATTCAGGTGCTCCTCTAACCTTCTTGTGCTACAGCGGCTTGATTTGATCAAAGAATTCTCTTTTTCTCAACCATCATTCAACCGGGACCATGACTGACCATGAGTCCTGCAAATTATAGATCCAGCGCCTCCTTATGGCACATTACATTTAACCCATCATTCAATTGGCTCCAATGTCTCATTGGCACTCAATTTCTGACATGGGCTTTTGAGATTGGAGGTATCTCATGAGCCCCCTCTGAGGCCTTCAGAATCCTCTCTTCCTGGGTGATTTTTCTGATTTTTCCTGCCTCTGATACCCAGCCTACTGGGAAAAGTTAGCACGAGAACTCGTGATCGATCCATCAAATATCGATGGCGGTTGAATTCAGACGGTGCCTCGGTTAATTTCTATCATGCAAATTTATAGCTCCAAAAGTGAAGCACTGTTAATCACACCCAGGATAGAATTCTTTTGGGCTGGATTAAAAGACTAGTGAAAACAACTTGTATTAGTGGGCAAATACATCGTAGTTAAAAATAATGCAAATTGACACCATGAAATAGCCTTGGCGAAGCAAGATAATTTAGTTCAACTTTTTTGTTCTAGGAAACCATTGCGTTTCATTTGTATTTGAAAGGCGATTGAACCAGCCTAAAACAAAGGTGGAAACCCTTTGTTTCAATCACGCTCGAAAGGGCTGTCGAACTTAGCCGTCCGGCAACCGCCTGGCAGGACGGACCGAAGACGTAATTTCGCAGCACCCGACTTTGCCGAATAAGTGTTGGAAGATTTGAGTTTTGCCGAGTAAGTGTCGGAAGATTTGAGTTTGCCGAGTAAGTGTCGGAAAACTCAAACTCGCGAGTTCAGGTGTCGCAACTTTTGGTGTTTCAATAAAAGTGCTAGCGAATCTTTTGATGCCATGAATGCATCTGTCGGTAATTCAAGTCCGGTGAATAAGAGTGTCGGAAGTTGAATTTCGCGAATGAAAGTGTCGCAAAATTGTCGTCATTTGCGACAGATGTATTCGGCCTCACAATGCTGTAAAAGTGTCGGGAAAATGAATTTTAGGCTCAGTAAGTGTCGCAAAACTACTAAGTGTGTGGATTTATTAAAAGTGCACTTTGACCCCCATAGCCTGATGCTAACGTCGTTGAGGAGATGATTCGACTTAGAATTTCGACCAGATGTTCTTGAATGTGGTGAGAGTTGCCCAGAAAAGTAACTGTCCCAGCTGAAAGGACTGCAGGGAAGAATTCATGTTTTTTGACCTCGACAACTCCCAAAAATCATGCCATAACCTCTCCACTTCCGGCTCGGAGGGGCGGGATTGATGGGGCTGATGGGAATTAAAAACCGGCCATCCTGCTCGAAGAATATAAAACCCGGTTTATAAACAGGTGTTTATAAACCTGTTTACAAACCAGACTAATAAACAGCACCCTAGTGGGAAGAGGCGATGGTCATGCTTACAATATCCCCTTTTTGGAGGCGAATTTGGAAAATGCGTTCTCCAGTAGACGATGTGATGTCTTCTGAGAGATGAACGGATGTAAGTATCCTCTGCTGCGACACCGTCGACGATAGGGATCACTGGGTACATTCGCAGTGATTCCTTAAAACACTCGTATCAACTATCCGTAGAGTTCCCGCCAACTGCAAATATACACCTTATAAAAGCATCATGACTGAGCATCGGCATGCTGTTGTATGTAATTTGGCCACGTTACAGTGAATCTCCGCACGGACTTTTGCCTGGAACTCTGGCAGTCTCGCGAGTTCTAATAATCCGAACATCAAGGTGTTCGCCTGCGGAGAGTCTCATTATATTTATTATTGTCGCCCACCGTTGTTTCTTGCCCTGCAATCATGAAAACCGCGGTCTGCAAGCACGTCGTCTGGCAGTTCAGTTCATTCTTGGTTCATTCTTCCTCTACCCGATCTCCGCAGGTTCACTGCACAGATTTCATTCAGTCTCAATTGATCAAACCAAATGAAAACGTCCGGCAACGTCTTAATACTCACGACTTGACTGCACCGGTGTTGGTGGCAAAGCGCCAAATATAGTGATGGCCGAGACATCGCATTGATCGCTGGCGTTGATGGCATCTCGGGTGGCCGCCCACGGCCCGCCGTGGCCGAGGCACGAAAGGGTGGGCTGCAGTTATTTGTGTCGAGGTGCATGGGTCGGGGGGAGGGGGCATACAGTCTAATTTATTGGGGCTCGAGGGCGGATTTCAAAATCGCATCCAGAGCGCGGAAGCGATGGATACATAAGGCTTTACGCCTTTTTGCAAGCATGCATCGTCTTATGTTCTTTCCATCCCTCCTTTAAACAGGCCTCACCACAGAGGAAAACGCGCCCCTTACAACTCCCTACGAGCCAAAAAGAATTAACTTGAATCGATTAATCCGAAAATCAACACTCACCACCACATTTCCTCCACGGCCCCGCAGCCGCACACGAAAAACACCACTGCCACGGCCCCGCCTTGGCGCTCCTCATCTCCTCCTCCACATTCACTTCGTCGAAATGTCCTCCTACTTCGTCAATGCGCAACTCCCACAGGTCGCCGAAACTGCGCGAGAAGAGCTTGCTGCGCGTGGGGATGTACTGGTTGTTCGTAAAGCCGCCGAACATGTACGTTCGACCTGTCTTGGGATCCGAGGCGAGCTGCGCCTGGCACCGGTAGGTCGGGAACCCCTGTGTGAGCACCTGCTTCCCTTTTGGTGCCGCTAGGGTCGGGGAGTCGTTTGGGAAGGTGGGAGTTTTGAGAGTAGTGTCGTATACAAAGGTGTCGGCGAAGTACGAGAAATCGAATTGCATGCCTTGCTCAAGGACGATGGTGGGGAGGGTGGGCATGTACCCGCCGAATACGATCGTCTTTTGGAGTTTGTCGTTCTGGGTACCAGCATCGTGAGTAACGAGGAGGACTAAAGGAACCGAAGAAGAGAAAAATATATAAAAAAGAACCTACGTAGGTGCAGGCCATTTCCGTCCTCGCGCAAGGCGGGTTTCCGGACATACGCTCACGGCGCCAGCGCTCCTCCGCGATACCCCAACTCCACATATCCTCATACCCAAACGCCGACTCCGCCCCATGCGCTTCATTCTTCAAGCTCGCGCCCTGGCGATCAGCTTGTCCAAACAGCAGGAAAATCCGCTTTTTGTCCGTGCTAACCCAGCCGGAGACGCTCTTACGCGGCCCCGGGCAACTATAATCACCATGCTGCGGCGCACGCACGTACCCCGTGAGGCGGCGCCACTTGCGTGTCGTCAAGTCGAGCTCCATGAATAAATTACACACTACGCTCGTTGTACCGTGATCGCCGCCAAAAACATACATCTTGTTGTGCGCAATCTGAATCGTGGCGTCGTTGCACAGCTCCCTGGGATACGGCCAGCCGTCCTTGACGCCGGCCTGGATATCCGCTGCGGTAGGCGTGTACGTGGTTCTGAACGAGGTCCAGGTTTCTGTGACCAGATCCAAGACATCGACGGTTGGGCCGCCGGTGAAGAGGATGGCGGTGTCGTTGTGGACGAGCATGCTCCAGCCTGTGAACATGCCGGATTGGCGCATCCCTCGGGGGTACTCGGGAAGTCGACGCCACGCGGTGAGATTTTCGAGGTCGATAGCCCAGAGATCGCGATACCACGGGCCGAGCGAAGACTTGCGCCCACCAGCAACATAGAACTGGCCTGAGTACAAATTAACCGGTGCCAGTGAGAGTTGAAACGAAAGACCGACTATTCCAGATGAAGCAGGCAAAGTTTTCCCGACCTTCGGTAACACCTCCGGGTTTCGCGATATTGAGCCTCTTCCATGATCCGCGAACCTGCAATGCGGGCGACTGGACCTCACTCGCGAGGACTTTCTGGGGGTCGGGATGACGGGTTTGATGGAGTTTTGCGAGGAGAGGCATGTTGACGATGGTGGTGAGCTCGGGTGTCAAGGGCTGGAGCGTACTAGCCGCAGCGAAACGGCGGGTAGTTGCTGTTCCGGTATTACCAAGGCCCAGGAAGAGCTCTGATGCGAGACAGAGTGCGCGTGCCCTGAACATCCTCAATTCGGGCGGTTCGGAAATGTTGAAGTCGATCCAGTCTGGGCAGTATAAGATGAATAAAGCTTGAAATGGCTGTGCTGACCGTAAAGAGGATCCGTCGCTAAGAAATAGGTGCAACGATAGAGCGCGTTAGTCTCTTCCAGCCATGCAAGGGCCTGTTGAAACAGATATTAGTAAGGTGTCCATCGTCCATTCCACCTTACCATTTCGATGTCCTTCTCGTGCGCCAAACACTTTGCCATTCCAAGAAAGCATCCCATAAGGATAGCAATCTTTATGGAATTCTTCAACTCGGTGTAAACGGTCGAAATTACTCCTCCTAGACCTTCACCGGGAGTCGAAGGAAGACAGAGTGTGGGTCCAACGATACGCCTTGCCTCTGAAAGATACTTGGCCTTTGCAGCGTCAATTTTCCCGCCTTCAAAAAGTTTGTCACCCTCCCGACTTCATCACCGTCAGATCGATGTGGAAAGGGAATAATAACGATTAAAACATACCAGGCACTCATTAGCATAGCCAACAACTGGGGCGGTATTCCGGCCATCGACGTCGTCGACAAAAAGAGAAAATGATTTTACATCACGCTTGACAATCTGAAATTATCAAGGCCCTCCGGGCATCCCTGGTACCTCTGCCCAGAGCCTGCAGCATAAAATAGACCACGAGAGTTAATTACTACTCTTTATTGTGGCTCGCGAGTCTCGCGCGGCCTCGTCCCTCGGCCGACTCGCCTCAAACTCGCAGATGCAAGATTTAAAATCATTCTACTGCAGCCGTTTGAGTTGCCGACCAATTAGGAAAAAATATTGGAAAAGGGGGCAATAAAACAATATCCTTGGCGCAGGAGGAATTTACTTAATTTTACAATTCATTAATTTTGGAGTTTCATGTGTGATCGTGTATGATCGGACTTTTTACATTTCGTGTTGGAGACCTGGACCTAAATCGGTACCAGGAATAAACAAATGGATGGCCGATACTTCGGATCGAGACCCCGACTCCTTGCCTCCTGCCACCATCCCGCTTTCTCACTCATGGTCTCTACAGGTACGTCGAGCGCGAAACTGAACTTCCAGGTATACACGCGACTATGCTCTCCGTTCCGCCGTTACTTGACTTCGTTTCACGTCCAAAAGGTCAAGGACAAGAGCGCTAGCTTCCCGGCCTTGGTCAATATGCATGTCAATTAGCTTGCTGGTCGCTTGGTTATTAGCATTGCCTAGCTCCCGCGGGAGATGACCTGGAATGCTCATGGATCATCACCCAGACTTCTCCTCAACTTTTCTCGGGATCCAGAATCTACCGGTAATTCGACGCCCCCGCGCTCCCTCTCGTGTGATCTGCTAACGAGCCGAATACGTCAAAGCGACCGCGTCAAATCTACCTACACGCCAACCCGTCATGGCTACATTCACCAACCGGTTTAGCTCTGTTTGTGCATCAACTGCTTCGAAACGAACTAAGGCATCTAGGAACCTTTTTGGGTCTACTTATATCAACATCTGTGCCGCGGCCGAGGGCACCTCCTCGGAGACGCCGATCAGAAGTTTTACAGTGCCGCATGATACAACAGCGAAACAGCCGCTCCCTTGAGTATATAAGTGATTGACGTCTACAGCTGGTGCTCCATTACCCCGACTGCAATGGCCCCAACCCATCCTCTCCCAAATGTCCAGCTCTCCTACGGCCCGATGCTCATCGTACATTCCAATCTTACTCCCTTAATGATTCAGGCTGACTTCTTTTCGCAGGGAGTTTTTTTTCAATTTGATTCTTTACGGTGTCAGTGTCCTCCCTCTCTTCGGTATCCCGGAATTAATAGAGGCTGCAGGTCTTTATTACCCAGGTACTCTTATTAAACAATGCATCTTCGGGTCTAAGCCCCTGCTTGTTAGACCCTGAACTACCACAACGAGTATAAAAAGTGCGCCTAAAAATTCTCTCGACGAATCCTCGAATCTCATGCACAGAGCCAGGGATCCGCTTTCGCTACGCCTTCTGGTGACCGATTCCTGGATACATCGTCCTAGCCCATTAACTCTGTTCTTGCACCTAGGTTCTATTCCTGTTCTGCATAGAGACCGCGAACACGGTACTGGATATGGTGCTAATGTATCAACCCCTCATTCTTGAATACGGTGGGCACCGCAGCGCTGCGAACTTCGAATTCTCACTCTCCTCCACAGGCCAAAAGCCACTGTTCTTCCCAACAGGTATGTAGCGCAGGACGTGGTGTCAGTCTGTTATCATGCTCATACAGCCGCAAGTGTTCATGACGCGTGCGTTTTTGCCTCACAGTTCCTTCCTAGTCCTTAAATCCCACTCCATATGTCGGAACCATTATCCGTCGTGTGTCTTGGGTTTCTGAGTGGCCGACTCATTCAAACATGATTTTTGACGTGGGCAGGTCATTGTTTCGACGCCGATTCAAGTATTCTTCGCCTGGCGAATCTACCAGTTGACTCTTTCGCTATGGATTCCAGCGATCGTGTCCCTTCTAGCAGTCGCTAGTTTCGGTAATCGTTTTTTCGTTCGAGTCTACTAATCGGTCACTGACCCGGACGTCCTGGAGCGGGCGGTCTCTGGACAGCTGTGCGTCTTACTGTCAAATTGTCCCGAAACGTAATTCGCTGGTTGTTGCACCCTGGATAGATCCGCATCGTGTTTTTACAGGCGTCATGTGGGACTAGTGATGTTCCGGGTCAGGGCTTGGGCCCGAGCCCGAGCCCAAGCCCGGGTTTTTGAGCCCGACCCGACCCGACCCAAAGTAGGGCCCAAGGCGGGCTCAAGGTCGGGCTCAGATTTTTCAGGGCCCCAGACCCTGGGCCTGAGCCCGGGCCCAACCACATGACTATCCCAAGTCAAAATTTTGCTGTGAGTTGGGTTGAAAACCTAGATTTTACCTGCAACGGAAGTTGATTTGAAGTATCTATTCCCTTTGGTGCTCACTCGAGGATGGGCAGGAGAGTCGATATTCACATGATGTTCCATGGAGATTAGAGTGCTCGAAACAAGGTCAGTAGGTTGTTGCTGGCTATCAAAACATAATTGAGCGCTTTACCAAGGTAAAATACAAGTAATGTATGCTCAAAATTTAAAGTTGAACCTTACGGAACACAGTTAGAAGATATACTGATGGGCCCGGGCTTGAGCCCGAGCCCGACCCGACCCGGGCCCGACCCTCAGGTAGGGTCGGGCTCAGGATATTTTGTGGGCCCGAGCCCTGCCCGACCCGACCCAAGCCCGGGCTTTTGGGCCCGACCCGACCCGAACATCACTATGTGGGACTAATCAAGTGTTGCGTAAGCAGGGAAGCGTGTTTGTTTGCGCGCCAGGGTGCGTACGATTTCCTTCTCCTAGCTGCGAGAAAGCTTATTACGATTCTGTGGTGGGCAGCCGGTTCGGCATCTCCACTCTACGCACTCGAGTGCAGAAAGCACCCAGGATGCATGAGGAATCTGGATCCCAGGAGGAGAAACAGGGTCAAATGAAGATCGAGTTCTGTCTGGTCTAAGCGTTTAGTTAAATAATTTATGTGAAAGTTTCTTGGAGTGCTCACGCGTCAAAGCCAGAAGTTGGTCAAAGAAATCCCAGTGACAAAGGTTCAGAACGGGGCGGGAGTTTTCTACCCCGAGATATACTATACACAAGAGCTCACAAATGAAATTCTTGGTAGCCCTGAGCCCTAAGCCGAAACTCACGGGGCTTTGAACAAATCGCGCTCAAGGAAATCCAACCTTAGCTTCTCAAATCTCAAGCAATAGTGCATACCGAATTTGCGGAGTGATCTGCCCAGTCGCTCCAAATTCTCCGGCGGAGGAGGGTTGGTGGTTCGAGTCCATCCAAAGACATGGTTTTGCATTGATTTTGACGTTGTGACGGCTTCGATGCCCGCCATGCGATACAACGTTACGAGGTACGAGTTATCTGTTGTAGCGCCTGTTTAGAAGAGACTAATCATGCAAAGTAGTGAAATACGACCCGTTGTTGATGCTTTGGTGGTGGAAGATGCTCGGAATCCTGGGGCAGACGTTTAGCCTAATTTCTGGGTCGCGCATTTCGAGACCAGACGGTCAAGAAAAAGTCGAAGAGAACAGTAGACATATGAAGCATGGACATTTGGAGATGCAGGGGAACCGACAGATCGCGATCGGCAGCTCCGGCGATCGACTCAACACATTCGCAGTTGCGTTTCCAAAAGTGATTGTAATTGGACGCAGGCGATACGGGACGGAGAGGCGGCGGCGGGACGTGAATGAGTGCAAAATGAGTGACTGCTGGGGATTTGGCTTCCCGAGTCGTTGTCGAACTTGTCGGCGGCTCATTATATTGAAATAATTCGCGTGTTGAAAACCTGCACCAGAAGATTCAACGGATTTACTTGTGGATGGCTGCACATTTACAGGGTGCTGCAAGGGTGCTGTAAGCTTATTTCCCACCCCTTTCACCTTTCCCACGATTCATCAACCTTGATGCCAACATCCTGCATTATGGCACTGGCCATACGTGGCGTTGACCACAAGTTGACCAACATGGCGTTTGCGAAGCCAATACAAGTTCTGCGCCTGCGTACGCTTCGTTCCGTCTCAAGTGAAGCGACGTCCACAGGGTACGCCCCGACTACCCACGCAATTCCCGTTTTGACGCGACCACAGGGACCGTGATCTGAAACCTCGAGGCAGGCCCCGTGAAGCTCCCGCCAAGGGTTGTCCGCCCAAAACCTCGAATTTTGGCCTCAAATATCCAAAATTTTCCAGGTTTTAGGCCTCAAATATCCAAAATCGGACAGGGGTGGTCACGTGAATGACTAAAAAATCGATTTTTTTCCGCGCGTTAAATTGTATTTTTCGCTCCCGGACAGCGATACATGGATAATAGTATTTATTTGGCTGTTGGGCTTGGAAGCTTTATCGTGAGCTTTTCACTTCCTTTTGTACGGTGGGCTTCGTGAACGCCAATTTAAGGCCGCAGGGGAAGTAAGGGTTCTACCAACGACTACAATGTCTGCCCGATAAAAACCTCGCGATACGGTGCACAGTCCTTGGAACGGACTTGCAGTAGCTATTCTATCTCTTGACAACTCTTGCTGTTGGACAATAAATTTAGAAGTGCGAGAATGAAAAGCGTGAGATATTATGAGATCTCAGAAAAAGAGGAGCAAAGAGGTTCGAACAAGCGATCACAGAAACAAGATTAGTGGACACGAAGACAGAAAGACCATTCGGTCACAGTGACATTTTCCAGACTCACAACATAAAGGACTAGGCAGGTGATAACTTTCCTACAATTTGGCCCAAAATTTTGGCTTCCGACCCTCGAATATCCAATTTGCGGACAAGGTTTTGAGATTTTGGTCCTCAAATATCCAATTTTCGGACAAGGAAAATCGAAAATTTGGCCCTCAAATATCCAATTTTCCGGACAACCCTTGGCAGGAGCTTCACGGGGCCTCTCGAGGCCGACCACGCCACCCTTTGATTTCAACCCTGAATCCACTTTTAGTTCAACCTGGCGACTATATGGACCTCTCGGGTCTGAAGCTCAAGCGCATCGCTTTCGAATCCTCTGATATGCAGACAATTGGCAAGAAGCCATCGTTTTGCTACCATGTGGAGAGGAAGAAAGTTCCGTTTCCCGACCAGTGCACTGGATTTTTGTATTACCACAGGGCTCCCGATGCAGCACCACTGGAGGGAAGCCTACGCTTTCGCCTTGCCACACATTCCCCGCCGTCCTCGAAAGACCTACTTTTGCCAACGGGAATGCCTTGGCAGGTACTCCTGCCTCAATTGGCCCGCCCGTTCTATAAGAATCTCACCGACCAACTCCTGCGCGACGATCTCGTCACACCACAACAAATCTCACGATGCCGCACACTTTTCGGGACCAGAGACATCACCGCGTCGTTGACCTTGTTTCGCCTCGGTCAGGAGTTTCCCCTGAACCTTGGTGTCGCGCGCACGCTCACCGTTGTTGGCGAATCACTCCAAACTATACTCATAAATCGTCTCCTCACAGCGAGCGTTGACAAAGACCTAGTCTATCCCTTTACCGGTGCGGTGGACGGCATTGCCCACGGCGGCGTAACTGACCCGGTCCCCCCTCAGGATCAGCCATCGCCCGCTTCGAGCCCTCGGTAGTGGATGGTCGCCGAATCGTGCACATGCGGATCACTAAGCTTGTCACCCCCGTTGTGTGCACAGTGCCTAATTACAGAGGGCGGATAGTCGAGCCTAAGGAAGGGTAACTTGTTACTGTTGCCCTTTACCGCGGCCAACCTAGGCCTTGGACATACAATCTTGAGGAGAAAACCTCATTTGCGAACGGATTACGAGCTCTATGGGCTGCGTCAGCGCCGCAGATACCGTCTTAATTTTTCTTCAGGGTTGTTCCGGTGAGCGATTTACCACGATTCGCGGGCTCTAATTGACATACGACCTCTCTCTCTCCCGTTGCACGTGCAGGGACTACGAATGTCGAAGACAAAATTGTGCTTCGCAGCTTCATTATACATCGTCAATAATTTTGTCGGTGCCCCAATAAACAAGGCATCTTCTACTGAGGAACCAAATTTCGGTCGTGGTCTTCGTTCGGCCCACCAACCCGCTCTTGAATCCGTGAATTGCCAAATTCTCATCATTGCTTGCTAAATTCCTCCTGCAGAAGAATCGACGGCACTAAACATTCAGGGTATCATCGAACTTCCTGGGTCAGGCAGTCCGATCCATAATAATATATGAAACCCACTCTCCCGCGTTCCAAATCTCAAAAGCTCAACTCGCCTCCTTGCTTTGGGTCTTCTTCTTGCTTGATTACATCGCTATCGTTCAAATACCATCGAATACTATTTACCCATTCCCACTCCTGTGCGCCTGTGCGCCGGTCGCACCTCCTCCACGACCACCATGGAATAAAAATACTCTGCGTTCACCCATAGCCCTGTGTCCCTACTGGACTACCCACACTACAACACTACCGCACATCAACCAACTCCCCCTCACGCACCCTCTCCTCCACACCCGCATGCTCCTCCCCATTCTCGTTGTCATTCCCATCCCCATCGTCCTCTTCATCCCCATCCTCAGACCCATTCTCCTCATCCGAAAGCGTATCCGACAAACTAGCCAGCGACGCCCGATACATATTCCCTCCATACGCCGTCCCCGCCACGCCCAGCACCGCGTTCGGGCCCGGGTGCGTGGTCGTGTTTGTTTGTGCATCCATATTATTATGATTCAGGACCGCGCCCACCGCCGCCGATTCCGGCGAAAGCATAGTCGAGCCATTCCCATTGCTGTTACCGTCCCCAGGCGCCGGGGTGACACTCATAGCGGGTGCCGACGGCGGGAACCACGCATTGAGGCACGGCGCCTTCTTGAGGCAGCGGATATCCTGCCGGATGATGTCGCGGCAGAACATATCGAGGTCGAGGTCGTTGTCGTCGTAGCCTGCGAGCGCGGTTACTTAGTATAGCAGTCTATTCGAGGAAGGGAAGAAGTGGGAGAAGGAATGAATAACCCACCAAACGGCTGTTCGATCTCCTCTCCTGCGGCGACGAACCCAAGATATACGAACGCGCCTACCGAGACCTAGTCCAGCAAAATTAGCATGTCGAAAAAAAAAAAAATCCGGTGCGCAAGGGCAGAGAAAGAAACAACGCTAGCGCACCGCAGGAACCGTATGCCATCCAAATGCGCTGACGAGCTGCAGCGGGAGCAGAAAGAGGTACAACCAGACGACACTAACAATTTACGTTAGCTCCGGCCTCTAATTCAAACAGCGAAGGCCTCACTGGCGAATGTGCACCGAGTATACGCTGTGTCAAGGAAGGACGAAGGTCAGTATGCGCAAGAAAAAATAAAAAGGAAGACAGGAGAGAGGTACGCACAAAGGCAGCGGCGTCGTCAAGATATGTTCGAGCACTGTGGCAGTCGAGTACCGTCAGCATTGAGGCAAGAACACCGTAGGCGCAGAGGAAACAAGGGGCACAAACGCACTCGTCAAACTAATCTCAAACTGCTGTATCCCGCCCAATATGCTCCCCAGACTCGTCCCAGGCACCGTCCCGCGCTCCTCAAGCACGCTAACCCACTCTGAGAGGCAGCGGAGGACCTATGGGTGTGCATTAGCATGATATTCAGTCAGGTATCGGCAGTCAATCTGAAACGGGACATTCGAATGGATCGCAAGAGTGGAATGGGGAGAAAGGAGTGAAGGAATTAAAGAGAAGAGAAGAAAAGGGAAGGAGAGGGACACAACGCACTTCCTCCGGCAAGTTCTCCCCCACCTCGACCTCTTCCAGCTGCGCGACGTCCTGTGGGTGAATCGGCCCAGTCCAGGTACGCATCCGCGATGAGCGGTCCTAAAGCAGCCTTTAATTACCTACCACTCAGCTGAAGTGAGGGAAGGCACACCTTATTCCGATGCCGATTGACATCCTAAAAAATAGCATGCTGGTCAGTTCTCACTTTCCTCTTCTCCTCGCGATCGCATGAACACACCTTCCTCTGCGCCCAAAACCCCCTCACCCACGCTGTCACCCCCGTAAAAACACCCGCAAACGGGATAACGTCGGGCGACACGCGCCGCAGGACGCCGTCCTCCGGCGCAGGCTGCATCGCCGGCAGGAGCGGTTGGTGGATCGACGTCTGCGAGGCGTGCCCTTGCTCACCCGAGGGGCGCTTCGATGCGTGGGTGGCGCCCGCTTTGAGGGCGTCCGTGCCCGTGGCGGTGGAGACGCCCGTAGCGGAGGTCGAAGCGGTCGGTGTTGCGGCGGAGGTAGAGCCCGAGGCGAGGGGCGGTGCGTGGGCAGAAGGAGGAGTGGGGAGAGCGGAGGCGACGGTGGGGTGCGGGTTCGATGGGTCGGTGAACTGTGTGATGAAAGATATTAGGGAATGAAGCTAGGGAAAGTGGGAACGTACATCATGCAGCGGCCGCACGAGGTCGTACAGATCCTCGTAGTAAATGCCTACTTCGCCGCGCAGGTGGTGTTTGAGTGCCACCGCAAACCTATTTTGACATTTCACGTTAGTATTTAGCATTTCGAGTCCAAGCGCAGAAAGATAAAAGCTGAGAGAACCAAGGGAGACCAGGAATACGCACGCTTCGACCAAATCCAACGCCATGCGTTTTTCCGCCATGACTTTGCCGAGTTCATGTGGAGTGCGTGCGTCGGGGCCAGGTGTGAGGCGCAGCGGGACGTGGTACCAGATGAGTCTGCCCATCGTGCGCGCGTTGCGGATGACGTCTGTCCATGCGGTGCGTCCCATCCAGTAGCGGTCATATCTGTGTCAAGACCCAGGTGAGTTGAAAGAGCGACAAGAAAAAATATCGGCGCACCCGCTCATCGCGCGGTAGGAAATGACGAAGCCGATGACGACTCCTGCATTTGAGAAATGAGAGAGCTGCGTGAGTTCTGGGTGGGCGGTGGTGGTGAAGCGGCGAGCGCACCCATCACGGTCAACATGACATTCGGTATCTCTAACTGCCGCCCAGTGGCCACCCAGGTGTACACGATTGCCGCCGCGAAAAGCGTGTGGAGTAGAATCGCGGGCCAAATTTTCCATATCTGCAGGTAGGGTTGTCAGCGCGTCGAATGAGAAATAGCGAGCACAACGAATGAAAATCCAACAACAACTTGGACGACTCCATGCAGAACCAGTGAGTTTGAGGATAATTGAAGAAGTGACGTACCACGCTGCCTCTTCCAAAAGTCCACTTCAAAAACGTATACGTTGGCACTTTGGGAATGAACGGTGGGGGTGAGGGACGCATTGCAGGCAGCAGCGGGTGATTTCCGGTGAAGGAGCGCTTTCCATGAACTTTGCGTGTGCTCATTGCGTGCGATGTGGCGAGCGAGCTTGAGCGACGGTTTTCGCAGTTTAAAGGTATAAACGCGCTGAGGTTTCTGTTTCCTTGCGTGTGTGGTTGAACCAGAAGGTCGATTGAGGGTGATACGGCGGGAGCGGAAATTTAATGCGAGTAGAAGACGAGAACAAATAGAGTGACAGTGATCACAGTGGCTGTGCGGTTGGTGACAGTTTGAAGCGTTGCCAAATCGGGATGCTTACCTCCATCGGGCTACTCTTCTCAGCTGCTCGCTCAATTATAGACTGGGTTTATTCAGCAGTGGATATGGCAAGGATTTTCACAAAATTCTACCTGTTCTGTGTAGATTTTTTTCGCAGACCGCTCTCCATTTGAACCATTTCTGTCTTTGGCTGCGGCTTAGTTCAACCACTTCAAAATAGACATGCAGACGTTTATGCCGGCTTCAAAGAATACATCCGACGTTCCCAATTTCCCTCCGTCCTCAACCTAACTATATCTGTGGGGTCTGTAAGGCCCCGGATCGACGCAAGAGGGTTTGAATTTCATGCAAGCTATGGGCTCCTGTTGTATTCTTTGTCCCGCGCTCCGCAACCGAGGTGTTTCAACTGAGTATATAGGTGGCATTCGATCCATATGTTCGAAAAAAAAAAATTGACGCAAGATTCTGGCTGCCTAGTGAAAGTTCACCGCGTGAAGCGGAGTGACTGACGGGGGAAATATAAATAAGAGCGGTGAGAAGAGAGGAGGAACGGTAGGTGGTTGGACGGTGTAATTTAGTAACGGGCCAATAATATATTGTGTGCTCGCCCCTCTACTGTCCCGTGCTCAAGATCTGTACTGCTGCCGGAAGGTCGCATAGTCGCAGTCCAGTACGTTGTTGCCGGTAATGGACTCGTGGTACAACCTGTCCGCCCCGCCGTTCGGGTCCGTCGTCAAAAATATTGCAGTACTCGGCTCTTCTCCCGGCGTGTAAACACACAACACAAGGTAGTAAAACTTCTTGATTGTGAAATCCACCGCCACAACATAGGCGCCTCCTGGCGGCGTGGCGAGGTAACTGCGGAACGGGTTAGCTGTACCGGTGCGAAGAGAATAGCATAACCACTTACAGGGCATCACACCCGTTCGGCAACGTCGTTCCGATCTGTAGCGCTCCCATGCCGGAGCGGGGCAAGTCATTGAACGCATACATGAATCTCTCCGAGGGCACCGTGTCGAGGTAGGTAAGACCGTCGCGGGATTTCCATATGTAACGGTAGGGGGGTGGGCTCGTCTTACTGTATTCGGTGATCTTCGTCGTAACCTGTCCAAGGGAGGTGGGATCAAGCTCAATGCCCTTGTCGTCCCAAACGATGGCGGTGTCGAGATCACCACTTGGCTGAGCGGGCGCCCGGCGCTCGTCACGGGGATCCAAATCCCGAGTCGATATCCTGAGGGTAATGCTAAGTGACCACTGACCGAACGTGAAGCACAACTCACTGTAGAGGGAGGTCGAACAGAGGATATGGATCGGCGGTGTAGAGGACGGTGTCATTGAACCCGGTCGCTGTGGCAGACAACTCGCTTGTCAGCTCCCCTTTGAGTTGAATCTGTGGTGCGCTGCTTGTAGAGACCGAAGCTGACGCTGACAGAGCAATCCCCAGAGTTTCAACCAAGGCAGCATCGCCAGTCAACGAGCCCAAGACTTGCGGCAGAAGACTGACTGACAGCCCCAGGGAGAACTTCACGAACGGCTCGATGGTGGCCGTCAATGCGGCCGAAGCATGTACGATGGGGCGACAGTGGTTTGCCAAGCTCCAATCTCCAGTCAGCGCTGAATTTGTCGAAAACCTGAAATCTATCCGGGCTGCCGCCTCCTTCCAGTTGCATTCGACCCCTGCACTGAATGAACCGTCGAGTTCGAGCGAGTAGGCAACCCCAATGTCCAAGGCCACAGTCGGCCCTAGAACCAACACTTTTGGAATCACTATTCCCGCTCTGGAAGAACTCAATCAGCGCGGTGAAGTACCTCCTACACAGTCAAGTTACTCACCCTGGAATGGCAGCTTTCCCTAGAGGCAAAGTCTTCGAATCCTCGAATTTGTCTGTGTCCGGTTTTAGGATCTCGAGCGGAATAAGTTTTGCGCAGTGACGTACAGCTTCCTTTGACACCCAGGACCAATCGCGCCAGAGCGTTCATGTTTACCGCTATGTACGCCTGGCTAAAACCGTTCCTCAAGCTTCCAACGAAAGCGCCGGAAAAAGTCAAATTGGCAGCTATATGCATATTTAGCCAATTTCATCGAAGCAAAGATGGAGGACGTGCCGACAACACACTCAACACAATATATATCAATGCTCCGGGTAGACGTGCTCGTGGAGTTAGTTTTAGTGCTCGTAGAGTTGGTTTTAGCGCTCGAGGAGTTGGTTTTAACGTCCTCACTGTTCGAATTGCTTTCCCCGTTTCCACCGACGTCCTTGGTAACGGTCTGGGAGCCCGGAAGACGCGCTATACGCTCCTCCCGTGGCCTTTTCCCTGGCTTGGGAAAGCCGAGCGGAGCGAACTCTCTGTGGTATAAACAGTAGGCCGGCTTCCCGTAGAAATCGCAGTCATATTTTTTGATGGACACCGTTGAGAAAGTTCCGTTGCCGCCGGGGTTATTTCTGAAGCGATAGTTGGCCACTGCTTCGACTGCCGGACAAAAAGTCAGTGCGGAGTCCTGAACAGCAGGGGAAAACACCAACTAAAAGTTCCTATAGGAGTCACGGTGTTTGCCACTTTAGTCAGAAAGCCGAGCGCCTGCTTAATGTTGTTGCGCAGGGAGGCGATCACAGAGATGAGGCCGAGGAATCGTTTTGACACGGTCGGAGTGGTGGCCAAACTGCTCGTCGAAGGCGAGGCGGGACGAGTAAGCTGATATGTGACGACATTGAGCCGGATCTCCTGGTCAGGGTGCACAGTTTCATGAATGGGAATGGTTTTCATTTGCCCCATAACCGTTAGGTTCTTCAGGCTCCCCGTGATGTTGGTTACAATGTGGAAGCTTCGTTCAGATGTGGCGACCCCCGCTCCACAGCCCGCGACGTAGGAAATCAAGAGGATCCCCTCATGTTGAGGTTGACTCCAATCGTCGAGAGCGGTCTGGAAGGATACCGCGGTGTCGAAGGTTACACTGATATTGCCGGGATGACTGTCACAATCGACAGATAGGATGTGATGGGAGCGGGCGAGGGAAACCGCTGGATACAGATGCGTGAGCTCCATTGTCGCAGCGCCCTGAACCACAGAATCTAGTGCTGTCAGGTCAAAAGAAAAATCAAAAATAGGAGGAAGACTGACCAGGCGAGGCCGAGTAATAGAGCGAGGCCGCATGGCTGGCTTTCAAGTTGTTCATATCTGCCAAATCATCTTCGGGATGGATGGCCGGATGAAAAACGGTGCTCTCGTTGATATTTGCGGCAGAGGGATAGCTCCAGTCAATTCGTGGGAGATTATCCGCACAGACGGAAAGGAAAAGTTGGAGTAGAACCATCGCAAGACTATGAGGCATCCGCATGTGGGGCAGAATGTAGTGTGTGCTCGCCATATCTGCGGGGCTTATATAGCTTAGGTCAATGCGGAATGGTTTAGCACCGTACGCACAACCGAGAGCCGTCTAGGGCGCGATCTTTCTGGCAGTGGAACCGGCGAAGTCGGTGGTAGGGCCGTTGAAGACCCGAGATATCAGTGGAAGCTTCGAGCGAGCAATCTATCAGGCGGATAATCTTCGGGTTTCATCAGCTCTTTAATCGGGGCCGGTTTACTATCGTGGTTTCCGGTTGGATCTTGTTCCATGCCATGGCCTGCAGTCATAGCCAGATGAGTACGCAAGTAACAGAATTACCGCTCAATTGGAACGGTCATGATTAGCTTCCTTCAGTCTCCCTTACTCGGTTTCCAAAGACCCGATATTCAAACCGTGGGAACGCCGGCCGATTTGTTCGGCCGACGAGCCGAGGTCCTTTGAAAATGTGAACAGTAGTTGTGGGAGGAACACCGTAGACAGTCGCTACCCTCTGGATGTCTTCTGAGGATATGCAGGTTGGGAGAATTAAAGGTTATTCTCTTCACCTCCTCGCCGCCCTCCCTTGAAGGAGTGCTAAGCTTCAACGGACTTGGGCAGTGGATCAACCTACCAACAGCTTGTCGCTTCAACTTACAGCGTAGCGCGAATCGGTTTAACTCGCTTGATGAGCGCAATGCGTTGGCGGCTCATCAAACTACGAGCTCCGTTGAAGACGTCTTCCGCGGCGACCCCATTCAACGGCGTCGAGCTATCGGGCATTTCGGACATTACTAATATCTTCCCTTATTAGGGGATGTCAAAGCGCGATTCTGGAACCGGTACTGAGGCCAGTATCGGTGGCAGAATTGATAAAAAACGAGAATCGGTCAGAATCGGTGTTCCTCCTCGGTCAAAATTGACCCAAAATCAGCTCAAGAATCGGTGCTTGCCCTAAAGTCCCCCGCTTTCAATGCACTGAACTAGACCATAGCACCTTGCTACTCGCAAATATTGGGAGATAGACACCGACAGCAAGAGTCAAGTCATGAATCAAGCTTGAATTCAGTACGAACCGGGGCAAGAATCAAGGTTGAAATGTGGGTCGAGTCAAAGCTGAACCCGAGGTTTTTGTCCCTCTGCTCAAATTGGATAGGTTTAATTTTCTTTTCAAAATGAACAGCATAGCAAATCGTGGCTTGCTGCAATGTCCGATCATGCCGTCAGCACGGTTCCCACGGTTTGATTTAAGTTGTTACGTGGAACGAGATTGTCGCCGTGTTAATAAATCTGCATATACATGGACAAAACCAGTTGACCTCAATGTAAACCCTGAAATGTCACAATAGCTCACATAGTGGGACATCGGGAAATGAGGTATGTGGAGCGGTGGGGCAGAGAGTCGGCTAAGTAGTCGGTAAGCTTAAGGGCAAGTGGCTAGATAGGCGGCGAGAGGTTCCGACACACGAGTGATTGCTTGGAGTGTTGGGTGGTCGATCCAACTCAGAGGTAAGTGTGATAGCGATAGATTTGACCGAAGAACTAACTAGATACATCGCAGGTTTTATAGGTAGATGTAGACAGGAGTAAGAGGAGTAAGAAATGGGATGGAAGGTAGGTAATGGAGCGAGTAGTAACCAGGAGTAAATAGGAATGGAGTAATGTGTGGCAGGAAAAAAGTATTAGCAAGTGCGGCGTGATGGTTAACAATAAGTATGCTGTTGAACCGTAGAGGCGGTACAGCCACAAGCGGAGCCATCCTTTATGCTCTCGCGGCGAAGGTGTGGTTGCAATTATTTGTGCGTAACGATCCCGGCCATGTAAAGATTCAATCTGGATGCGGCACCAGTTTCCCGAGCTGCTACAAAACATGTCCAAAAAACTTGTTAGCCCTGGAGATGAGGTAAAATGGAAAGAAACTCGCCAGGATGTCTTCGAAAACACAGAATGTGCGCATATGAGCTCTAAATTCGCGGTAAACCCCCTCGAAAAGAAAATCTCCAAGCAACGGTCACGGCTCACAGTCCCGCCGTTGCCTAAAAATACGCAACGGCCTTGTCACGATCCTCGCGGTGTTGCCTCCCTACAACTTGACACACTACCTGCCAACATGTCCAAGCTGTTTTTCCAACTGCGGGCGCAAAACTTATAAACCGACAGGGATGTAGGTTAAACTCGCACTGTTCGTCACAGCTTGCTAAGTTAAGTCGGAGTCTTCAATTGCTGGAGTGGAGGCGCATGGCCAGATCAACTCTTCCCTGTTCTGCTTTCCAATGGATAAGAACAAGGACGTGACCTCACAGCTTCTCGCGATCCGGACCAGCTCCAAGCTCGTGGACAGGGTGATGGTCGACTTCCTCTCCTCGCCGCACTTTGGCCACGACACTTGAGCGTGCCACGGCTGATTGGATTCCCAGATACCTGAGATACGCCTCACTCAATTTTCGTTCCCTCCTTATTTCTGATGCCACCGGGATCGGATTTATGTCGCCTGGTTCGCATCTACGCCGCTCACGGTCCAGAGTCCCTATAGTCCTACTCACATCCGACGCTTTCGCTCCGAGGATATTGACTCCGCAATATACCATTAATGCGATGCCCTGGACCGGATCGCAGCGTCTCGTTCAATACGGGGCAAAGGCGAGAACTTGTAGGGCGTGAATGGACTTTTGAAAGTGCGTAGTTTATGGATTGTCCAGAAGGAATTCGGTCACCTCGGTGTTATCGCTACAAAGACTTCATTGAGTTTCATCGATTTAGTTCATTTGAGTAAGCTTTCGTTTGAAATATAACTAGAGTGGACTTGAGACCCCTGAGCGAGGACTCGGAATCATCCCGATAACATCGGAAGTCAATCGGAAGTGGTTTGACTTGGATTCGGCGCAAGATTGGAAGAAACGGTCAGATCCATGTGGCAGGTTCATCAACGAGCAAATTCGGGTTGGAAACCCCTGAGCGCGCAAACACAACAACGCGGTGGTGGTGGGAAGAGAAGGTCGTCGCAAAATATTGACGATTGATGACATCGCTCACGGGAACAGCGCATCACCAGCGGCGCCTAACATGGCCAAACTCAGCGCCTCTTCTCCTCACACCACATTGACCACCTCTCCGTTCAAACGTTTCATCTCGTGTTTTACCCAAGTAAAACCCTTGACTTGACTCAAACGCACACTCGAACCTAGTCTAGTAACTTCAAAGCAGCCAAGGCGCACGGTCAAGGTCCAAGGAGCGGCGTCAATTTTCAAGCGACGTTAGGTTCGTTTACAAGACCTCCGCGTGGACGAGTCTAACTTTCTAATTTCACTAGCTCAATGGCTACCATAGGCCCTATGTTACTCACCGATCTCCCCACGGAAATCGTACTAGAAATAATATCTTATCATACATACTCGTTCGACTTCCACTGCCCTCTAATTCGCCAGGAAGGTCCGATTGAGCGAGATCCTCTACGCCAGGTCTTGCGTTCACTTTCTCAGACCTGCTGCGCCCTGCGTGGACTATCACTTCCTTTTTTATGGGAGAGATTTGACATATCCAGGCCCATTGTGTCTCCCGAAAGTCCGGTCGAGGTGCTTATCCTGCCCTACATCAAGTCTGTGTCGCGTCTTCATTTCTTCACCGATACGTGCGCACTTACTCTGAAGTCCCTTACTCTAGATCGGTGCACGTATCGGGCAGAACCTGGTCCCCTACCCTCCTGCAAACCAACCGTCTCGTTGCATTTCTGAGGACGTTACCAAACCTAGCTGGCCTCCAGATCAACCGTTCTGCAAACCTCCAGCTTCACAACCTGGTTCATGCCCTTGGCTCTGCGCCCCTGCCCACCGTTACTGCGTTATCTATCCCCCACTGGTCACACGAGATCTTCCCTGCCTTCCCCAATGTGATCAGCCTGGCTTGTCCTACGATATTTCCCAGCACACCCCAACTTGCACCCGCCAAGCTACACTTCCCGCATCTGCAAGCCCTCGTTGGGGTTCGCTTCACGGAGGACAATAGTGATGCCCAGGTGACCGGTACATGTTTCCAGCCGCGCCATTCCTCAAACGCTCACTTTCAATCCAGCGCTCATTCGTGATTTCCCCCACCTCCGTGTATTGGCCTTGGCGACCGCTCTGTTGGTCTCGTGTCGGGTAAATAATTGACTTCTAGTATATATCGGGCATATTGACAGACTCACACCCCAGGGCGTCTTTGACCACCTCCGCGCCCTCGCCGACCTAAACGAGCTCTCTCTGTTCCAAAGTTCTACCTCTCGCCCCGTATCCACTCAAAATCCATACCTCGCGCTTGACGTGGTCATTACTGGCGGCAGGAACGTTCTTCATGCGTCGCGCGCCCCAGGGCCAAAGATACTTCGAGTGTGGAAAGAGGATCCAGAGGGTCCACGACTTGCTCATTTCGAGCGGTGTTGAGCCATCTCAAAGGTCCATACCCCCTTTGGTGGCTGTCACCCACAAATTCTCATCGATTTTCGTTGTTTGCAGATACCCTATGCCGACAATCCAAGTACATACTCTACGTCCCCGAACACAGCGGCTGAGAAACCCGTCTATCCACCTTATATCGTTCCGGGAATCATGTGCTACTCTAGATTATATTCAGCATCTACGGAACTGTCGCCGACGGAATGTACCAAATGGTGGCATATTCTCTGCTCTGGCTAACGCGATCTCTTACCGACTCCTTTCGGGCCTTTCAGGGCACGGTTCGAAATTCAATGATAATTTGCAAAGCCACTTGAGATGCTCGAGCTGTGCACCGTGGGATGGATTCGCCCGCGACGTCAGCCTTGATCTTTATCCCTTATTGACCCTCCACAGCTTTCGCTCGACAATCTTCAAGAGTCCCATTCAGCGCCAGTGTTGCGACCTACCCGAGTACTCGTTCAGTTTTTTAATCCAGTTTCGAGCAGTTCAGGCGGGACTTCGGTCAACGCTTCTGATAATCATCACTAATTCCGTCACGCGATCGACACAGCTTTCCTTTCCCTCCTCCCACCATCTCCAGCGCGTCTTTCTGCAAAACTAACGGCGATGCTGAATCTCCCCGTTGAACTCCTGGAAATCATCTTCTCTTTTGTTGACAGAGAAGGCATTCGAGCCCTCTTCCAAGTCTCTCGATTTGTTCGAGAACTCACCCTGCGACATTTGCTCTCGCGATATCATCTCCGCATGGCTGATGTTCATTCAGGCATAATTAACCTCCCGCCTGGAGCGCATTTCCTCCTCCCGATTATCTATTCCATCTCCCCCATTCAGGAGCTCATTATTCCTGCGGAAAAGCGCCGACTGGCACGCCTAGTTTCTATCCTGCACGAACTTCCCCCAATTCCCCAAGTTCTGATTCGGGGGCACATTTATGCGACGAAAAATATCACTGCCGCTGCCCTGATAGCGGCTTTATCCCGCAACGGCCGGGATCCCGTCGTACTCGTTGGACTCGGCAAGGTGACGCTCTCACTGCCTCGCCGCGGTGTTCCGCTCAGGAGAGGACTGTGGCTAACACCACTACCGGAATTTAGGAGGTCGTCCCTCGCTGCGGCGACTGAAGACCTCTTCTGGGGATCACTCCTCGCCCTTCCTTTCGTGCTTGTGCTGATCATAGCCAGCATTTGCAACGTTTATGTGACAGTTGAGTGGCTTTGGCGCCGCTGTTTCACACCGCCATTAAATCAGGTCGCCCGTATCATGGAGGATCTTGGGGCGATGACTGGTAACTCGATGCACATCCAAACATTATTCGCATCGGCCAACCAGAACCAGTTCACACTCGTAACATTCGCTGGGGACACGGCCCTTCAAATCCCACGCATCCCTCGGTTCTCCCGAGCAATGTCAACGGCTGTGATTCGCTCCCTGGATCTCGGGTACAAGCTGAGAGTACTCACCGTCGGTGTTGACGCCGAGGTCGACCTTTCCGCGCTCCTTTCGTTGATCCATCGCCATGACGCGCTCACCGAACTCACGCTCAAGACCGGGGCACTGCATTCCCGTTCGTACTCAGCCGAGCCCTTACCGCCTCCTTATCTCGGTCAGATTGACCGAGTTGCCACCCCCGCCGTTTACGTCCCGCACCTCCTCCGCGTCGAGCGCCGTCTCACCACTCTCATCATCACTCCTGCTCCTGGTCCTCGCCATCTTTCCCGCGCGCTCGTTGCTATTTCAGCGCACCCCGGACCCCTGCTATCTGTGCTGACGCTGTACCTCCGTCCCCCGGCGCACAATCTTCCCTGGCGCGTCGCCCGGGACGTGGAGGCAGAATCAGCTTCCCACTCGATCCGGCGCTTGATCCTCAATGTCGCCTTAAAATTCACTGCACAAGATGTGGAGTCGCTACCGCGTTGGCTCGGGCGGTTCCCTGCACTTGTGCACTTAGAGATCCGCGGGGGTGCGGTAAACTCGACACAGCAGCCCGAACTCAGGGAGGCAATAGCTGCAACCTACACGGGGATTACCGGCACGGGCCTGGCGGTTACATTCTTTCTTTGACTCTGAGCGAGGACTTGAATGCTAGCGTACGCACCACCTTCTTTCGGTCTTCATTTGCTCGAGAACTCAAAAGATTTACAGCCATTCGGCTACCTCAATAATGATCTGGTTTGTGCTACAAGGCGCCCGCTATGCAAACCGTCCGTGCGGAGGAGGGGGAGGTGAAGGAATTACACGGCCGTTCCTACTTAAAAGCCCGTCTTTCTGTGTGTCAGACGAAACATTCTGCCGTCGTTACCATCAGGTTCCATATTTCTTGACTCCGGCCGTAGCCAACCGGCGGACTAAATCGGCGTTTTCTTTCTGCACAATTCTCTGTCGTGATATGTACTCATCCCTGCGAAGGTTCAACGATTCAACAGGAATTTCTTTGGTCAGCGCCACGCCTGGGTTTTTTGATCCGACGGTTTCGGACTAGTGTGATGGCAGTATCTTCCGACAACATTTTTAGACAGTCGAGTATCAATGCATCACGACACGCCCACGAGGTATCTTGTTCTCTCTCCCACTCACCACTCCGCTCACTATGTTTCCTCTCCTGTCGTTACTTCTCATTCCTGCGGTAGTCGCTCACAAAGCCCCCGCTCACAACGCTCACCGGGCCGCCGCCCACAACGCCTCCCTCGCTATCCGCGATGGCCCAGGATACAGATTCTCCAATTATGACGCTGCAGACAGCGAGTACGTCTGATTGGATACCTCGTCGTATTAACCTATGCTTACATTACACCCCAGAGGCGCCTGTGGAGGCTGGAACACCAACTCCCAATATGTGCGTCGTGGCCACGGTTCTCGACCGTCTTATTGAAATCTCCAGGTCGTCGCCGTGTCTCAACTCGACTGGGATAATGGCGCCCACTGCAACAAGCAGGTCTACATAACCTACAACGGCATGTCCGCCGTGGCTGAGATCGTCGACGAGGTTTGTGGGACATCGTGTACGCGGTCGTCAACGCCTCACGGTCCATTTCTAGTGTGAGGAGTGCCCTCACATGGCGCTGGACTTTTCGCAGAGCCTTTTCGGCCACTTTGTTGGCGGTGAACAAAACAATGATGACGTGGGGTATATCTACGGTGCGTCCCTGCGGTAATATTGCCCGGCCTGGTCTCAAGGATTTTTTTTCTTCTTTAGGTGGATGGGTATACGGTACCGGCCCGTCCGATAACGGCGGCGACGACGACACCACTACCAAGAAGCAGACAACTACCAGCACCACGAAACAAACCACTACGCACACCACTTCTACCACCTCGCACACGTCGACGACTCACACCTCGACCTCGACCTCAACCTCAACCACGGCCTCGTCAATCTCCAAATCCTCCTCCGCGGCCGGCGCCTCCAAATCTTCCGCGCCCAGCAGCACCGGTTCCACCGCCTCTTCGACGCCGACTGGGACCGGCGTTCAGAACATCGAGGATTTCACCCAGGCGCTGCTCAACCTAGCGGGACTGGCCGTGCAGGCTCCGCACGCCACTTGATGACTGACATATACCTCGGGTCGCCTTCCTCCGGGAGTTCCCTACACTGTCGTTTCTGTTGCTTTGCAGTTCCTTGGTAACTCACGTGAAAATCTTAATTGGGTTTCCGGCGCTTTGACGTTTAGTCCTTGTGGTTTCGGGTCATCCTGTGGGTTAGACAACCGAGGCGCTCGATGTCGAATCCCCCCGAACCGTGCATTTAATCGAGCAAAGGGCAAGGCGACCCCCAGTGTGCGTTCTCCGAAATCGAGCCGGAGGAGTCGGACGATAAAAGTGCGTATCCGCTGCAATTGTAACGTCTAAAGAGCCTATGGTACGGCTAGACTTACCTACAAGCGCTGCTCAACGGGGCAATTCATTCCCGACTCGCCTTCTCGCTCTCGATCTGTCAGCGTTTGGGCTTTGTGGTGGTGCTCGATCTTGGCCCATATTCACTTCGATGGCAAGCGCATTACGTCGGTGACTTTCAACGACCGTTTTCCTTCGTAACATTGCTGGTGCCTAGATACTTAGTGCCAAGGAATGTTGGAGGCATATATATACTCCTTATAGCCGCCTCCTTGTCTTGAAGCCACAACAGCATCCGTCCTGGAAAAGTAATCTCTTCGCGATGAGAATGGTCGAAATAACCGCAGTTTGAAAGCAGAATGATTCCTATGTCAGACTCGTAGCATGTGTCTTCGAGCGACTGGTGGATTTTTTCAACTGATTTTTTTTGCAGGAACATGGCGAACCCCTCGCCTACGCAGGTTTCACTAATAACGGCAACAATAAAATAAATCTCTATACGAAAAGACTATAGGCATTTACTCTAACCCCGATAGACACTCGTTTACACATGGTAGCCATTGCTGTTGCCGTACACCTCCGGCGTCCTACCATTCAGAACCGCCTTCTTCTTGATAATGTTTCCGTGCTCCACAGCGCAGGTCTTCCCAACTTTGTCAAGGCTATAGTTAGGTAGCGGCGCCTCATCCATACCGAACGCTTTCTCAATGCGTCGGAGAGCCAACTAACGAGGATGTGAGCACGAGTAAAGCTGTGTGCGCAAAAGGCCAGACCAGAACGCACCGTCATGATATCCCGGCGCTGCGTGAAGATGAGGCGGAATCGAGTGGGAATGGGGTCGGCCATGAGGTTCGTGGGTTTCTGGAAATATCGTGCAAAACCGTCGATTAATGGGTTTGCAGAAGGAAAATAATGAAGAAGGGAGAATCACCATAAATACTTTCTCTCTGATCAGTGCGGCGACCCCGCGATCAAGCAGGTCGATAGGGCAGTCGCCTGGCTGAGCGATGCGCGCGAGGCACGGCGCGAAGTCCACCACGACGTAGACGGCGGCGTTTGCGCGCGTGAATCTAAGTATCCGATAAATCAATATCGATTTTGACACACTGGTCGCAATTGACATCGACGCACTCGAGGTTATGGAACATGAGCCACTCTGCGGCAAATTCGTATGCATCGGCGAGGGCGGCGCGGTTGTCCGCCAGGAAGCGTTCGACGAAGGGTCGGTCTTGGAGAACCCGTGTGAAGAGGATGTCGCTGACGGAGGAGATGGGCGTCGCTAGGAAAAGCGGGCGGATGAGGTTGAGGAGCGCGGGGTTTGCTGGGGAGATCAGCAGTCCCACTGCAGAAGGGTTCAACATGAAACTGTAGCGCTTGGTATAGTACTCACATTTTAACCCACTAGCACCAAAGTCCTTGGTCGGTCCAGCGAGCACGTGGACGCGGGAAGGGTCTACACCCATCGAGGGGAGATCGTAGGTAAGTACGGATTCGAATTTTTCGTTTATTGCGGGCGGGTAGGCGGACTGGAAGGTCGAAAGCCCGTATACCTCGTCGACAATGAGGTGGATGTTGTACTTGAGCGAGTGCGTTAATCAACGTCGTTGGCTTGTTCTGTTGAACTTACCTTTTGGGCTAGTTGCGCATATGCCTTAACTACTTCCTTCGAGACGACCTGCGGGAGTGGATTGTGCGGGTTGGGCAGTAGAAGGGCCTTGATCTTGATTCCAAGCCGTTCGCTGTCGAGCAGCTTGGCCTCCAGGTATGGCATAACATCCTCCGAGAGTGAGTTGATGTTCGGCGGGATATCTATCCTGACGAGAGTAGCCATCGCGGGATGCGTAATGTCACGGACATAGTCATCTGTGGCCGGTCAGAATAGACAAGAGGAACCAGCGAGCTCCACGGACCGTAGAATGGCTAAATAACAGCGGTATTAGACTGTCTTTCATTGCCGATGGAGAAAAATCATACGCACGACACTCATCAAGACGCCGTCTCCTTCTCCGGCGAGAGCCCAAACCAGCTGCGCAAGGAGGGCTCCGATTCCAGGACCGGTGACCGAGGTTTCTCCTGCAAGATAAAATTGAACTTCAATTGACTCGAAATTATAGCCATGGGCATGTACGTGTAACCGGAACCCGCGGATGAAAATAGTCGTTAATGTATTGTGGAAGGAGATCCTCCACCGTAGGAAGGGCCGTTTTAATCAATGTAGCGCGATACCTGAGGTGCTGAGTGTGTAGGGTTGTGATCGGACGAGAGAAATGCTGAACCAATTGCCATCAGAGAAGTAAAGAAAACCACAAGAAGACCGGCGCCGCACCTCGATTAGTCGATCGCTCAATAGTGAGTTCTCAGCGATAGAAAGGTTGATAGTGCCCTCCGGATACAACTCAGGGTCGTAGAATGGGCCCGCGGGTGGCGTGCTGCAGTGAAGGCGGTGAGAAGAAATATATGGGGGCAGGACAAAGGACGAAGAAATAGCCGGAAAGAGTCGGTACTTGGTTACATCGCTCCGCGAGCGTATGATGGCGCAGAAGAAACAGAATAATATAATCGAACCAGTAACTTACTACGCATGGGGTGCTGGGTACCCCAGTCTTTTCTGAGCGCGACTCGAAAGTGGGGGGAATTGGGACATGGGGGAAGAGAGTAAGGGGAAAGTGCCTGGACGTTGGATTGCCTTCGAGCATTTTGCTCCAACCTTAAAAGAAGGGACGGTGATAGCATCACTCGGACTTTCCGCACTGGAAGGATCGAACTTATGGGGATGGTATCAATCTGCTATGGGCGTCAGTTGGTCAGGTACTTCCTTTTTTTTTCCTTTTCCTTTACCACTGCCCTGAGGCAGCTCTTGGCACGATGCTTCTCGCAGTCCCACTTGTGTTAGGGGCACTTGTTTCCATCTCTACCGCCGTAGAGACGACACGTCTGGGCACCGTTACGTCTTCCAGCGCCTTGGCCGCTACGAGCCACTACGTCAAGCTCGCAGAGTACCTGCATAGACAACTGTTTCAATAGCGCAACAGGATCCGGAACACGAAGCGGCTGTTTAGGGTTTGCTCTGTTCTGAATTGTTTCCCGTCTCGCTTGCTTAGTGCATTTTCTTCCATACCAGCATTTCCGGTCAATATGAATGCATCTGTACCATGCCTGCAATGATACAGACTTTCGAAACCTGCGTGTCGACAACCTGTTCCTTGGACAACATCACGATTCAGGAGACACTCGGGAACGTGCAGCAAATTTGCGCTTCCTGTACTCCGGATGGCTGTAACTCGTGTAGGTTTCAGCACCCGTATAAGCCTAGACTTCATTGACGTGAAAATAAAACACATCTAGTTACAATATCCGCCTCTGGAAATGGCGGAGGTACTATCGCGCAAACCCCTAGCGCAGCATCCACCTTCACTGTTCCCGCCAGTGTCTGCTACACCACCATTCAATCGGTCTCAATCGCCCCAGGCTCTGGAGGTGCCGTTGGCGCCGGTTTCTTTTCGGCCGGGATTGTCCCATGTGTATCGTCAGCCGACGATAATCGGGAGTCAACCTCTTCCGGCGTAGCCTCAGGGCCGCTCTCAAATGGAGCCTCGCCGAGCGGCAGTGCCACAACAAAAAAAACCAGCAGCGCGACGTCGCCCCATCAACCCCAATTCTGGTCTCCCCGGGGTGCGGCCTCGTATGCGGCGTCACTGACTTTGGGCGCAGCACTGCTCTGATTATTTCCCCCGACGATTGTGGCGTTCGGTTGTTTTTTGCGTTTGCAACGCCCCTTTCATGAAATTGTATACCCTCACCCTGCGAATGATAAGCGGAGTGTCCCCTATTCAGAATACGCTATAACGCGTCATTAGTATCCATTTCTTCCCCGTTTCGGACATCGATACGCAACGAGGTGCTTTGCAAAAGTTGGGAACGGATCTCGGCTCAAATCTTGCGGCGGCTAGCTCTTTGTCCCACGCGGCTATCGGAACCCCTGTAGGTGCCCCTCACTCGGAGTCATGTCAAGTTAATTTGCGAGCCAAGCTTCTAGTCTTTTCATTCCTTGTGCCTTCCTAAATATATACACCGCCCGCCTGAAATACCCGCGACACATCGGCTTCTCATCCCAAGTCCGCCTCACCGTACCACGATTTGCAAAGAAGCCCTCCGGGTACGGCGTTCATCCGTTTGCTCCCCTGGACGCGAATTGCGTCCGTGTTAGCTTTGAATGTCGGTGCCGCCACCGTTATCCCCAAGGACACAGTCCTCACTTGCAAAATCTCTCGGTTAAATCAATCCCTCCGCTCGCTTAATCCTCGGACTGTGATGGCCGGGTCGCAAAAACGGAAAACCCCGTGTTGACCCTGCGCAATATATTGGAATGGACTCTAAACTTTTAACTCGCATTAGGGTTAACGTCGCTGATTAACGTTAGGCCACGTGAGGTGTTATCTCGGAGTGATGCGTGGGCCCCTTGGTTCAGTCGCGTTTCAAGTCAGGATGGTTAACACGGGTTCGGGCGGCCTCGAGGAAACAAAGGTTTACGGCTTATCCGGAAGTTCGTTAACTACTTATCCCATTACCTGTTTTCCCTCAGGGTTGAATATCCAAAATCGCAGTCGAGTTGCACGGACCACGGTCACCTACCGTATCGGTTGGTCGTTGTTCACATCCCCATCTTCAAGGAATGACGAATAAAATCCCTTGAAGTCCGGGATGCCCGAGAAGGCGAGTTCAGAAACATTCAAGAACTGCAAAATACTGGCATTGTCATCTCCCAACCTGAGCTTAACAGTTTTTTTTCTCAACATGGGTGATAAAATATCTCCCCAACATCTACTTATATAAGTTGTGCCGGTACGTACCTTGTAAGAGAATTGAACCAGCGCGAAGGAGTGATTTACGAGTCCGGCGGGAGAACGAATACAATGGGGTGAGATTTTTCAAACAACTCGCCGGAAGCCAGTGCATTACAGCAGTTCCTACTGGGCTTGTGACCCTAGGGCCGCCAGTGGTTTTGGTTGAAACCCAGTGGGCGGACACTGGATCACAACATCAAAGGATGCCGAAAAGTGCCGATTAGCCAGTTGCAAGCGCCGCGTACTTGGGCTATCCGGCCATCTCGCATGCCGCTCCCGGGGTGATTCCGACACATGGGCTTTGATTTGGCCAAATGAACAATGTCAACCACGAGCACTTTTTTCGGTTGCTTCTTTTCTTTCCTTTCGACTCTCAATGCCGTGTCCTCGTCTCCCGAGATTTTCGCCCGCATTCTGTCAATATTTGTTGGCTCATCCGATGTCCACCTTGCAACGGCAGCGAGCCCGCCAGGCCGCGGAAGCCACTAGGCGTCTACAGATCCAGGAGCTCATGGCCCATTATATATAAAAACGTCCCCACAAACACACAAGCCGTGTCGGGTGGAATAATCATTTCGAGCGGAAGATATGCCATCTTTGCAACACAACTCGTCAATATTGCATCGCAGACCAGAGGCCTCATGAACACAGAAGGCCTATTGATCGCCATAGCCCTCGGCAACAAAATTTTGAGGTAGAATGGCAAGGCTTGGATGCAGAGAGGCGAAAGGAGCTCGCGCTGGAAGGACTGCATCGTGGCGCCTGCGCCGCTCTCCGGGATAACAGTCGCGAGCAGTCGCGTGATTTTCTCAAAGCTGACGATCGATAATCTTGTCGGTGACGAGTATAATCTGGGCACCAGATATCTCCGGTTTTGGTGATGGTTCACCCCGAGCCTCTTTTATGCATTTTTGGCCTTTTTTTTGGCAATATTTGGCCATTCGTCGCCATTTTGCGGGCCACATATCTCACTATCCCCTGTATATTTTTGCACATTTCAAAATGTGGGATGGTAGATAACATCATGAACTAAAATCTGCCGGCTTCGGCTTGTGCTAGAAAAAATCCTAGTTCAAGTTGAAAAAAGTGGTTTCCCGGTTTTTCCCCCTCAAGTGATGGCGCATCAATGGGCTTTGATCTCATCACTTCTACAGAACGCTCCGTAGGCTTCTTCTCCATGATCCTACACTTTGGTTCACCTAAAATGTTGTCTCAATGTTGAGATATAGTCCAAAAACCGATACGACATTTATTTTGTCCACTTAGTGTAGTTTAATGCGATGCAGCAGATGCGAAATTGGTTGGGACTGCTCCAAGTGCGTCGTGGTCGTTCATACCTCCGGATTGTCGCTAATTTCCTGCATAGGGCGTGTCAGAGGAAGGACTGGGCCGAGCACAAGAAGTTGTGCGGACGGCAAACCTTTGATCCCCAAGTCGCAGCACCGGCTCCGGACGACCCCGACGAGCTCATTGGTTGCCCGCCACAAGTCCCCGGCTTCAAATCTGGTATCTTAGTCGCAGATGAGCTATTATTACGTATGTTGAACCACACCACTTGAACGCAGAGCCGCCGTTGAATAGTTATATTTCCAGTTTGACACAACCCCAGGCAACACCACCTCCATTGCCGTCTACTATCCTCCGGGCCGTGAGCACCTTCGCGTTCAACCGTGGATTGACCCGTACAACGAAGCGAACATGACTTTCCCCGTCGCACGCCGCCGCGTTATGGCATCAGGCTCCATCGCCGCCATCCATATTATACTCCGTATTCTTGACTAGGAGGAGAACTGCGGTCGTATCTGCGGGCACGACGGGATGCGCCGCCAGTTGTGGAGTACAACATTAGGATCGCGCCAGAGAGTATGGCGATGGCGATCTTTGCGAAGCCGACGAGGCGGGAGCTGGAGGAGGGGGCGTTTCTGAAGCAACGCTTGGCTAGCATATCTGCCTGATACTGGAAAATGTCTCTCGTGTTGAACCCGGTCTTTGGCGGGGCCCTTCTTGAAAGTCGAATATAGTTCATATTCATCCATATTACGAACCCAATATTTCTTCCTCCGAGTCGATGTTGTATTGGGAATCTACAGGGGAACCGGGAAGTTCTTGGGCTAGCCAACAAGTTCGGCGGCAGCCCAGGCCGCTGCAGCGCCAATGGCTGCCATGGAATCGCCGGCGGATGCAGTCCGGGGACATTTGAGGGTTGCCGTGGAAAGAGTAGTTTCAGACGGCTCAGAAGTCTTATACCGCATGGGTATGTCTCGAGACGCCCCCCAGGCATTAATAACGAGGGAAGTTCAATGAATGAGGGCATGAACTCCACGACATACAGGGGGGGCACATGAGTAGCAATTGGTTTTGCCAGTCGTGTCTCACACGACTTCTGGTATCACTTCGAAGAGTATCCCGGAATCACTCCTGTCAAGCCAAGAATTAGTCTTGTTGAACAATCGACCGAGCAAAAATGGCCCACTTTCCGGTATATGATTATATGCGTTAAAAGTATTAACGCAGACTAATGAAGGTAAACTTGGACGTGCACAGTTTTTTCACTCCCACTCTCTAATGCTGATTAGCTGGTGTACCATGGGTGTGCAGGCTGCTCACAAAAATCGCCTCAACTTGCGAAGAGTACGACGAACTCGCTCCTAGAATCCAAAATAAGCAAAACGGGAAACTTCGACATGCACAGGTCATTTTACAATTACGCACCTGTATTTTGCGCCTCCAAGCTCGTCCACGCCGCGGATCAGTTTGCTGTTGCCGAACTGCTCCGCGCGAAGGATCGTACGGGGTGAAACTCAGCTTTCGTCCTGGTATTTGGGTGAAATATACAATTTTCGGGGCCCGATTCGGCGAGAGAGATGGGGAAGCCGCTGTGGTAGAAATCGACAGGTCGGCTTCGAGTTCGAGCTCAGCTTCTGGTTCCTCCTCGTTGGAGGCTGACATCTCGGCGTTGCGATAGGAATGCGTAGGGTAGTTGGGTATAATAATGAGAGGCTCTTGCGATTCTCGTCCATGGGGAATTCGGGGGAGTTGCCGTGGACTTGCCTTGGGAGCGGCCGAGCTTTTAGAGGAAGCTGCGACGGAGAACGCTGGCAAAGATATTGCATTGGGCTGCTGGATCCACGATATTATTCATCCCGCGGACTCGGAAGAGAGTACAAGGTACGCACCAAGGCAGCGCGTTTCAACGGCAAGACGTCAGCGGCCTCAACCTTTCGGTTAAGAGCATACTGGACAACGAGCCTCAGCGGCACAATCAATGGCTGAGGGAATCCGAGACTCACTTTGTGTGCCTGGCTGTAATTGGCGGAACTACTGTTGGTGTGACTCATTGGTCTCCTCCGCCGTGCCGTCTGTAGCCACTAGCGAAGCCCTTCAAGTCCAGCAGGGCCTCTCCCAAAACGGCACGCGTCCAGTCCGGGTGCGGCGTTTGTTGAAAGGAGATGTATGAGAGAAAAGAAAGAAGAGGGAGAAGAGGGTATGAGAGAAAAAAAGGGTGGCGATCGATGACGAGAATTGGCCAGGGTAAGGACGCGGCTTGACGTCTGGAGTAATCAGAGATGCATTTGCACAACCGATGTAAGAAATCAACGTCAAATTACGGACCCGAATGGCCGAAACCCGCCGGTCGCGGTGAACAGGTTCGAAGCAGGTTCCCAGTGAGCCCCACATGCCGTCACGAAATAATCCATTGGTTAGAGTTAAAACTCAAACCGCAATTTGAGCGCAGCGCTAACCACGGGCAGTGAGTCTCGACTAAAAATCGTATCAGTTCAGCGTGTGAGAACACGAAGCACAATATATCCCTTGGAAACAGCAATTCTGATAAGCATCCATACATCTAGATGAGAGTGGGAAGGAAGGAAGGAAGAAAGCAACGAGTCTTTGCCTATGCTTGTGCCTGTTTGTGCGCGATCAAAATGAACCATGTCCGCGCACACGTGATGTTACGGCACGCTTGTGCGACTCAAGCGCGACTTCGGACTCGGCACACAGCGCGACTCCGACTTGAACTCAATTTTGAGTTATTGGAACTCAGCAGTGTGCGCTCTCTAAGGTCATATTTGTCAAACCCATAAATTTGAACGGGTAAACAACGACTTCAACACCGCCGTGCCATTTTGGCTTCATTCGTCCCAAATGTTCACTGTGGCGCTCTGGAACGCGGCAGCCGTTAGTATGTACTGAACCTGACCCATCTTCACCATTTGTTCACTTTTGCCGTTCCTTCTTTCGACTGCGCAATTGCAAGATGTTGTTTGCCTAATGTTATTATACTGAACTCTCAAAGATTGAAGCCGGATTTTGACCCTCACTGCATACTTTTAATTGGTTGTGCTGAGGTCACGAGTCTGATCCCATCTTTGGCTCAACCGGGGGCAACCTGGTTCAAATAACATGATTTCCTCCCTGATTGTACTAATCACATTCGAGCTCGTTGAATAGAACGTAAAGACCTGCACAATGGAATTTGGTTCGATTGCAACGCATCGGTTCAGTCATAAAACACAAGTGCCCTCAGCTCAATGGACTCTCTCGCGGGACTTCCCTCCGGCATAGACGGGTCCAGGAACGCAGTATGGGGTGTGAACACTGAGACACCCTCTGCAGAGTCAAAGCTGTAAACGGTCATCATCGCTGTAAAGTACATGGCAGCTCCATGCACGCACCATTTGATCAATACGAACTCCTCCGGCGTCATCCCCTTCAAATATTTCCATCTATGCTCGGGGTTCCACCGCACCCTGTACGTCTCGCCCTTGCGTTCCGGAGCCAGCCGCGCAACCGCGACCAAGTCCTGTTCCGCATCGACGGTACGGAAATCGCAGAGCGTAAGCGGCATGTCAAATGCAGGGTGCCCGATAGGTCGCCAGAGGTTGATAATTTGGAATCTGTGTTTGAGAAGGGAGGGGGCGAGCTCGGGAGGGAGGTGTAGATGGACACGGGCGGTCGCGGAGGCGAGCGTTTGGTCGACGTGGACTTCCGTGACTGGTTGTCGTTTGGATACCATGTCGGCTTGGCCCGGAACTCGACGGCGGATCGCTGGTGCAGCTCTCACTCAGTGCACAGTAGAAGTTTGCTAAAGGGTGCTGGGACGCACTGTGATCAAACAAAACAACCTTGCTCGCCCCAGTTATCCCTTTAATCAGCTCCTCGCTCTCCGGGTAATACTCTGCCTTGATCTCCTCGTCGTCCAAGAACAATTTGTGGCTGGCGGGAGAGTGAAAGAACTGGAATCCGGCTTCGTCAAGGAGGTAAGCGTCTTCTTTGTCGCGGACGTTCTCGATCTGGACATTGCGTTTCTCTGGGGTCCAGTTCGAAAGGGGGAGCTGGGATGTGGGATCGGAGGAAGGCCAGTTGGGGGAGTTGACACGGTTGTAGGGCGCAGAGCCGTCGGTGGGAGGGGAGAAGTAGAAGAGAGGGGCTGCTACGGTCTCGGGGGTCGTTGAAGGCATAGTGGGACGGGGTATATACCAGATGCGGCAGTCCGACACACCTTAGATGCGACACATTGTGCTCAAGTACGACACATTGATGGGGAATGTGTCGCACTTGTTTCGATTCGCTTCGTTCGGCCATCAATTCACGTCCTCCATCAACAAGTCCCCTTCAACAGCATTACAATATTCCTCACCCTCACCTAACCCTAACTCTAACCACTAACCACTAACCACTAACCCTAACCATCTAACCCAAACCACTAACCACTAACCCTAACTCTAACCCGAACCACTGACCACTAACCTCTAACCTCTAACCAAAACCCGAACCCGAACCTTAACCGGCCGCTTCGCGGCAGAGATACGCCGGTTTGATGGCCATTTGATGGCTGCTGCGCTTAGGAAAACAAGTGCGACACATTCCCATCAATGTGTCGTACTTGACCACGATGTGTCGCATCTAAGGTGTGTCGGACTGCCGATTCTGTTCTATCCCGTAGTGGGACGGCCGAGGGTGGTGTTCTTTTGTTAAGTGGCGATTGCACCATCGTCTCACGGAGTTGTATGGCAACAGGGACAGACCAGCATCCATTTTGGGATGATGGCCGTAGTTCGCATCAAGCAAGAGGTCAAGGACCCCTGGGACACCTCCAGGGTACTTTCTGCGAAAAGGTTGATAGAAAATATTTAACAGTATGTATATTCAAGCCCACCGACAGGCAATAAATTAGAGTCAGTACCTATTGCTTTCAACAAGCTTTGGATTTTTTTTCCCGACGTAGGGACTGATGTCCTCCCTCATTAAGGTGCAAGTAGCCAGGCTGGCATCAAATCAGGCCACGCTTCGGACGCGTCGCTCGCGCGTTTCCGACGGCGCCGACGTGGGGACCAGACGAGGCGATGGAGAGGGTCCCAGGGGACACGTACATGTTTTGGTTTCAGTTGATAGAGCGAGAATTGAGTCCGAAAATTGCGCACCATTCCAGGCTGGCATCAAATCAGGGTACCCCGCTTCGGACGCATCGCTCTCGCGCGTTTCCGACAGCGCCAATGTGGGGACCAAACGAGGTGATGGGGAGGGCCCCAGAGGACAGGTACATGCTTTGGTTTCAGCCGATGGAGCAAGAATTAAGTCTGAAAATTGTGCACCATTCCAGGCTGTTCAGACGCATCGCTCTCGCGCGTTTCCGACGGCGCCGACGTGGGGGCCAGATGAGGCGATGGGGAGGGTCCTAGGGGACACATATATGCTTTGGTTTCAGCCGATAGAGCGAGAATTGAGTTCAGAAATTGTGTATAAGCCAGTGGCACCAATTGCCTTTGAATTGCCTCAAATAAGATCAACAACTTTCCCTCTAGTGTGCCAGTTTCCAGAGTAATCAAGCAGGCAGAAGAACAAAGGATATTTGAGGTAGAAAACTAGGGACAATCAGAGTGTTGCCAGAGGTTGCCGGGGAGGTCATACAGTAATGGTAAAAGAGGAGCGCTCACGTGTCACAGGTCACACCAATCAAGACGGATTCAATCGGGCTGGTGGAAATTAGATTGCAAGGTGCATACTTGCTCTGCAATCCTAGATCCCGAAAAGTTTTAATCCTTCTAAAGGTACAAAGCCGCTCAAATATTGTCAGATTTTCTCGAAGACTCCCCCTTTTGCATTCCCACCTGCAAGACAAGTATTGACGCGTTTCCTGATCACAGTGGCTGTGTACACCCATTTGGACCCACAACTCACCGTCCACCACCACTACCACAAATGCCTGAGGGCAATGAAATCTGTTTCCTACGGAAGTACCTCCTAGACTTCTTCCCCGACTACAAAAGTAGCTATCAAAAGAAGCTCTGAATAAGCCATTGGAGTTGGTCAAGATATGGACGGATGTGCGAGGGATGGAAGTAGCCGATCTCAAGAAACGGGAAGAATTCCTGCTTGCTTATGCAGAGACCTTGAAATCTCCGATGCTAAAGGACGGCACTCATGTCGCTTGGGTTAGGAGACTACATAAAGCTGCAGAGGCTATTCCAGACACTCATGGGCAGCTGGGCTCATGATCCACCACATTAATTATGTTTCTCTATCATTGGTGTTCAAGGCTGATCTCAGCAGGTTTGGAGCAAGTTTCCACCTGATATCCAGGCTCAATTATCCAACAACCATGATAATTGGGAAATGTTTATTGCAGCTTTGTGTTCGCTTCCATTGACTTTTACAATCAGTCGCTCGAGTAAGTAGACCCAAATTACAGATCTCCCTTTGCAAAACTTAATGTCTGTCAGGTTCTGAACCTTGGTACAAGAGACACAGCCCAATTGACGGGATCAACTTTAATAGGTGGTTACCGTCCGAATGTAAACTCGCTGTCACCTACACGATATTGCCACTTGGCGAGGGAAAGATCCAGACCCTAACAGGGTTGTTCCTGATCCACATCTAGTGCTTGAAGGAAGCACAGAAAAAGAGATCTCCGCTGCGGTCAAAATATTAGCATGAATCTAAGCCAGCATAATATAATATCAGATCGGTGCAATTACATTCGCTCGAACAGAAAAGATTTCAAAGTAGTCATCGCACTCGAGTTCAAAACTCATGTGTGAGCATTCCTATCGAGGGATAACAATGCTAGAGTCGGTAACTAATGTTGTTGTCATCCAACTTTCTGACCGATAAAATGAACAGGTATATTGGCCATCAATACCCGACATGAAAGCTACAAACCGAGTCCCAGGTGCTTCATCTCGGACTTGATCTTTACAACTTATACTAACAGTTCAGTAGATATTGTCCTAGACTTTTGGGGCTGGTCCGAGTTCACAGTAAAATGGTTGGAGGAGCAGGGAGCAAAAGACGACAAAAAATCGGCAGGGAGTGTCTTGAGTGAGGCCGGAAACCACCCGGGACGAGGAATATGTCGGTATATGCAAAATGAGACGTTGAATTTGGCAGGTAGGATTCCGGCTCTTTTTGTGTTCTCTGGCAGTTGACCTTGTCTGTCACAGGATTACCACCTGAAACGCTATGGGGTAAAATTAGGAAAGATCCCAGAAAGCTGGCTCAAGTTGTCACGGCCTTGAGATATGTTTGAATGTCTCAGACTCTAAACACGCAGTATGGTTTCTTAGTGTCCTGTTGTTAATAAACTCGGACGCAGAAAATTTCTGTCCAGAAGCATGATATACAACAATACCCAAATGGACGGCAGTCATCTTTTAAATCGGACTACAGAGGACACTGCGGTAAGTTATCTTACTTATCGGCTAAACTTTGATCGACACATACAATGTACGAGATTTTTTTTTTCATTCTTCTTGGGTATATACTAATTAACACCTAGGCCATAAGCGATAAAACTCACGCAGAGGCCGGGGCTGCTAATTTCTTTGGGAGAGTTCAACGAAGACGAACATGGCTAAAGCGCCGTTATTCTTCAACCCAGGCGAAGTTACCGTGGCAATTCTTCTGTTTGATGACCTGGGTGGTCCATTGCTTTTTGAAGACTGGGAGGAAGTTTCCCAGAACGAAGGGATGCTTGCATTGGAAGAAATCCGTTACTTTTATGACCACCTTCCTGATTCACTGACTCGGTTAGAGCGGTTAAGTTTGAAACCCCTCTTGCTGCTTACCGATTTAGAACACACCGAGTTGGTTGCTATCAGAGGGGGCTCTGTCAACCCCCTGGTACGCTACCTGCAAGGGCCTGGTTTTCATTCCACAAGCATCAATAACTTGAACAGAACATGTGAGTGCAACTATAAACTTAGATTTCGCTCGCTCGCTAATCCTTTCAAAGCAAGTACAGCTTGGAGCTTGATCAAAGATCCTGTTCATTGTCCAATGCCAACCTATCTCTACAAGAACAAGGACAAGAAGTCAATCTGGTGTTTGACCCGAGCACCTTTCAGCACAACAACCAAAAATCTAGAGCACTCGCCACCAGATGCAGTCTTGTTCACCCGGGCATCTGATGAAGAGCGTCACTGAAGTACGGTTGAGTACATTCAGCAATACAAAAACAAGGAGTCGGTAGGGCCTTTAGCCTTCTGTGGCCATGCTGTCAAGATAAATGACAATCGTCACTCGAGGTAAGTATGTTTCTTTTCTTTTCTTTTTTAGTGAGGGAATTGATGAGAGTCCAGCTTCGTCGCTCCCTGCCTATACCATCCAGATTTGACAGACCGGCAACAGGAATTGGTGTTAAGAGCAAGAGACATGCATCAAGATCCAAACATTGGGATGCGCAAAGGTATGAGTAGCCAGGTCAAAGCCAAGCAGAATTTTTGATTGCAAGTCCTGGCTTGCGAGAGGTGGGCTGAGAACCAATACGGTCTGAAATTTCCACTTGGACTCGGGAAAAGAAAAAGGCAAGCAAAGCAAAGGGCAAGAAACGTGCATTGGCTATCGAGCGGCCACCTTCATTCAAAATCCAGAGTAAATGCTTGCAAGAGAGATATGGAGGAAGGCAGGAGCTCTGCTGCTCAAGTCTCAGGTGTCGAGGCTCCTGGGTGTCAAAGGGGCAGTGATATCGATGTCGACTCGGATATGGGCGCTGAGGAGAACTCGGTTGGGGATATTGATGAGAACTTTGAGTCTGTGGTGGATATGGAGAGCATGGTTGATTCTGAGGAGGATGGCTCCTGTATGGTAGATGATGAATGGCTTCTTCTCGTGGCACTGCTGCTAAGTACGGTTCCGGGATGAGTTCGGGTTCCGGGCCGGGCCAGCTGGTCCGAGCAGGGAGCGAATGCAAGAAGGGTAAAAAATTTCGTAGGCTGGAAATCTGTCTTAATCTCATTACTATTCTGATTTGATTTTATCTCATGTATGCTCATGTATCCATCTACTCCTTGTATTATTTTCTGCCTTGTACACTACTACTATCAATGCTTTCAATTCGTGTGTGATCATGCTCCGTGGTCCCAGGGGTCCCTGTTACATGCCGAGACCGATTCGATCAAACCATCATCAATCCGATGCTGGTCTGTCCCTGTTGCCATAGAGTTGCGCAATCAAATGACCGGGGAGAAGCCATTGGTAAAGTTCGCCAAACCGGCTGAGGGAATAGCAACCCATTTATGGACCGGAAAACGGACCGAGTTAGTCGTGGTGAGTAGCTCATGATTTTGGTGGGTTTGCGGTACTTTGTACTCCCTGGGAGGTATTTATGGTTTGTGGTGCTCGTCTGAAGTTTGGGGTTTTCAACAACCAAGACAAAAAGGATAGGGCACCAAATCGTGCCGACGGACGGTCACGGACGGATCATCACATCAGCAAACCCTGATTTTTCGGCACTACAGGTCACTACGTAGCGCTACATAGTGCTACATAGTGACCTGTAGTGCCCTGTAGTGGCTGTAGTGGCTGTAGTGAAGGTCCATGTTTCTGTAGTGCTACAGAGTACTACATAGTATGGACATACTACATAGTACTACATAGCACTCCATAGAGGAATCAGGGTTTGCTGATGCATCTGTTGATTTTCAGATTCCCTGGCTTCTTGGGTGTACTGGGGGGACGCCCGAGCACTATAAACTGTCGGAGATCGCTGCCAACGCACGCCCGCCCGCTGTCACAACAAACCGCCCACCGTCGACCTGCCCCTCCTGTCCTTTGCTCCTTCCTCCGGGCCGGTCTTTCCGATCAACTAATCCCATCATTCATCGCCCTTGCATCGCCCCACGTCTTTCCCGGTCGGAGACTCCATGGCATTCCCTTAGGGCGGTCTGCCGTTGCATGTCACTGGCTTCCCTTACTCTAATCCACGGCACTCGTTGGCTTTGCCCACCTGCGCACATTCCAATTCAATCCACGGCCCCGTCTCATGCACATCCTATTCACGCCGTAGCTGACTTTCATTATCTCTTCTCCGCCTACGACGCACTCAGCAACCCATCACCCCTACGCCACCACGTCGCACGACATCCTCCTCTCCACTATCGCTGACGCCACCTCTTTTCGTCCTTTGTCCACCACTCTCTACTACGACATCGTCCTCTCCATCATTGCTGCCCTGCACGCCATCTCCATTATGCCCGCCCTCTTTTCGTCACACTCTCAGCCCTCAACCATTATTACTACACCGCCGCATTCCAGCGCACTCAATCTGACTGCGCGCAACCAGGCCTGTCCATCCCCTCGACATCCCACCCACCACCACCCCCTTCCATGCTGCGTCGCCACGTCTTTCCCGGGAGTCTTCTTCGCATTCCCTAGCTATCCATTGCGTCGCCGCCACTACACTGCCGTCCACTATCAAGAATTTCACAACGTGCATTCGTTGTTGTCGCTCCGCGGCCATCCTCCAACTTCTGCCCCGCTCGCTCTCCAACCGAGCTTGTACAGCGCACGCATCTCCAGGCAGCTTCAGTGTGTCTTATTCAAGATTCTATAGCATTTTTTTTCATTCCAATCCACTTTGAACCATCTTCCGGTGCATCGTACTCGCGGCTTCTCTCCATCAACCAACAACGTTCAAGTAAACCGGCAACATATCATGCCAATCCGGCCCAGTGTTTTTGAGCAGAGCGAAGATCAGGGATTCAAGTGTATCTGAGCGGAGCGATCCTAGGGGATTCCAAGTGTGTCTGAGCGGAGCGAAGGTCGGGCAACCAGACTGTGTCTGAGCGAAGTGAACGTCGGGGATTCAAAGTGTGTGTGTCTGAGCGAAGCGAACGATCTGGCCCATTGAAAAACACGACACACCTACCCGCTCCAAAAATGCACCAAGTCGATAGGGGCGACGGACTTGGGGAAAGTCGTAAAAAAAACCACTGCAATGCACCACGTCAATATGGCGAGCCCCTAGCTTGTGCCAACCAAGCTCGCTTCTCGCTCTGTTCCATTTTTTCCCCCACCATTAGCATGTTGATTGACTATTAAAAATTGTTTACCACACAAGGTCAACTTTCTCCCAAGGTCAAGGTCAAGGTCAACCCAACTCTCGGTGCGTTTTCATTCATCCAATTCCATTGGGTTCGGGGCGCGAACTTGACTCCGCGCCGAATTATTCCCTTCCGCCCTTCGTCTAACACGACTAACCGACTCCACACGCGTTCTCTTCGCTCAAATCCCAGCTCCTGTCCCGCGGTTCATTCGTTCAAGACTTGCTGGCCTTTCTCATAGATTCCCCAGTAAAGCTCCCTGAACCGTTGAATCCTCCCTGCAAGTACCCTCCGCGGGTGAATCACCGTCGCGCAACTTGCTGACCACGTTCCTTTCAGATCTACACGGAAATCGGCATTGAATCCGCGCGGGTTCATGCAGTAGCGCAAAGCTGTTTTAACTGTCTTTGCATTCCCTGGCTGATTTTACCATCGATCGCGTCGCCGCCAGTACACCGCTGTCCACTAGGTCCACTCGCGAACAACTACAGACTTCAATTCAGGAGCACAGCCATCGAGGGCAGAAGAAACCCTCAAGATTCGCGACCTCTCAGAGGACTTACGGGCGGACTTGAGCGGGAATTCAAGGGCTTCAAGGTGCGTGCGTCAATCTCTCTCCTGTGCCCGGTCTCCTAACGCGCAGACACAAAGCCGAAAGACGTCGCTGGCCAGCTCATCACAGTCTACCAAAGCTGTGCGGACGCGAGAGAGACTCAGGTGAAGAGATTATGGTTCTTATTGACAACGCAATGCAGAGCTCAGTTTCTTCTTTGGCCTCGTGTCTATGCTCTTTTCCGTCCTGATCTTTGGTTTAGTACCCTAGTTTGTCCATTTGCTCGTCTTCTGAATTTAATACAGATGGAAACCGCGCAAAACGTCACTCCATCGTGCGCCAACATTTTCATCTTCCCTCTCGCTGAGCATACTGGGATCCATGTCTGCATAACCACGCAAGGTGTCGTCTCGGCCGCACACAGACCCACCGCAGCAAGAAGCGTCGACAAGGTCTTGCCACGCGCAGATTACCGGCCCGCAGCACAACGAGTCCGCTTGCACACGGGAATACTATCATCTTTCTTACTTTCAGATTCCTGATCTGCAGCAACAAACGATCTTCGTTCCCAAGAACCGATCATACTAGTGTTAATTCTTCTTTCATTATCAGCCCCCACCTCGACGGGCGTCTTTCCCCGTTCGAGTCCTGCCATCCAAATAAATATCTCCCGTCTGCATGTATGCCATTCAATTTGAACGAAAAGACGAAGGCCAAAAGCAACGGGCTCTCGCTCTGTTGTGCTTCCTTAAATCCCATCGCCCTCAATAAACTCCATCTCCCGTCTGGCGCCATCCACGAGTTTCCCTTTCGCTTGGGGCTCAATTCCACGTCCTCCCGCATCTGTATACCGCTACGTATAGCGGCCTCATGGCTACCCATTTTTTTACCCTGTACCATCGATACTGCTATTCACTTCGACTCCCAACGTCCCTCTGCTGAGAGAGCCCAACAACGTAAACACTCAACCTCAACACTCAGCTTCGATAGTACACCACGAACGCATGAACAATGTCCCCGGTAGAATCAGGCCGAGCGCCCTCAACACCAAGTGTTTTTGAGCGCAGCGAAGGGTACTCTCTTCCCAAGTATTTCTGAGTGGAGCGAATGTCTCAAGTGTTTCTGAGCGGAGCGAGTGTCTGAGTGCTTTCATAGAGAAATACGCTGAAATGTCGATAGGGCCTTAGTCCCATGGAGAGGCAGAAATTGGCCCGTATGGCGAACATTGCGCAGTTCAATCATGAGGAGAAAACAGAGTACAATTTAACCGCATTTATAAACACGGGCATTAAACTACACGAAGTCCACGTCAGTTCAAACCCCTGGCGGCCTCGCAAGCTTTGTCGGCTTTTACCGTCTTCCATTCACGGAGGATAATTTGCATCCTGCGCGGACATCGTCAGACTACAATTCGCGAGCAAAGGAGGAGATGAAACCTGGCAAAAATGCACTAACTCAATAGGGGAACGGACTTCGTCGTAATGAGCAAAAATCCGCTGAATTGCACCAAGTCGATAGGGGCGCGGGACTTGATGAAATGGTGCAAACGGATGAATTTGCGTTTCTTTCCCTCTTGCAGTCTAAATAATGATACACAGCTCGAATTTCCCGCTCTCGCCGCCACTTTCGTAATGAATTGCAGAACCAGATATCTTTATTTGCAAGCTATAACCAGGCACAAATTTTTCTGTTGTAGCGTCTGTTTAGAGGAGACTATTGCTGAGCCTTCTCTCTTCATTCCGTGTTCCAATTCTGGCCAGGCCCAAATTCCGTCATTCTCGAACTGCCCTCTTAGGTATTGGTTTCACGTCATGTGCAAATTGGCCCTTTCGACCGGATAATTCTAATGGGAAACCCGGTTTCTTGAGAAACCCCGTCCAAATATTGGCTGTTATCGGGAAGCCCGGTTTCCCGAGAAACCGCCTCTCGCGCCGCACCACCGGCTTCTTTCGGCGGTAGCTGATTTCCGGAACACAGAAACCACAAATTGGCCATTTAAAGTGAACAGCACACGGTGCGGAGACCATAGAAAAACCTCAGCGTCCAGCTATGGCTTTTCTCACCAGTACGTGCCGTACGTCTTGTCGAAGACTTTGATCTCCAACGCTTGATGGCTCGGCCCGGGAAAATTCCGAGCGGGACAGTGTACTAAACAGGGCTGGATGTGGGGACTTCTCAATACTGCCCACTCACCACCTGAAGAATAAAAACTGCACAGAATGTTTTAACTGAACTGCGGGATTATCGACGCTATCCGAGACGCCGGCAGGCGGTGTGGAGATGCCAAGGTGCCCGGCACTTGAGTGGTAACGGTGGGGTGCAAAAATGACAAACCCTCTTGATATCAAATGCGTGAGTTGCAAACTGCCTCAAGGCAATCCTTACATTTAATCCTTGGGTAAAACAATGAAATTTTGGAAGAGGGTTTCTCATTAGAAAAATCGAAGATTTCTCTGATGGGCTGGGGTTTCCCAAGAACCCAGGTTGCCCAGGTTGCCCATTAGGATTATCCCTTTCGAGTTTCGACCAAGGAATACTTACCGATCAACGGTTCAGTTGTACGCATTCATCTCAATTCGACGCAGGCTCAACTCTTGGGACTGAAGTTCCGCACCCCACACAACTCCATCCAATCAACTGCAGATTCACCAATCATTCCTTTGTGATAAACCCGCACCTACGCCAAAATAGCCACAGTAGCCACAGTCGATGCAAAAACCTTCCGACACGGGGAATCGAACCCCGGGCACGCGCGTTCATGGAACTAATGAGAGGCGCGTATGTTACCGTTACACCATATCGGACTGAAAGGTCATTTGGATAAGTGGTAGTAGTCACCAGGAAGCGTAATGAAGTCCGCAGCCCGCGGTTCGATTCCCCGATGCGGAATTTTTGTTCTACTTGCCTTCGTTTGTTTTCCCCGGAGGCCGAGCAGCTACCCCCGTGGTCCTGTTCGCTGTATTCCTCTTATTTCCCTCCTTGCCCTCGTCGATTGCTGCTTCACCGGTTTCCTGCTTCTGGATGGATCAGGTCTGAACTTCGAACCCCCTGAAAATAGCTCTCCGTGGTGTTCATCCCTGCAAGTAGTCGGGCTAATTGACTCGAATCTCGACGCGTAAGATGCAAGCTTAAACTTTTCAGCCCAAATTGAATGCCAATCAGGAGTCCTTCACGTAACATAGAAACAGTAGTATTGATACACAACGAGATAATCTACAATATGACAGGGAAGCACATTAGTTGGCAGTAAGTATGCACATTCAATTCGTTCGTCAAGGTAATGTCCGTGAAATCAAATTCAGGCAGCAATTTTGCGCCAGCTAGCGGCGGCGTCTGCGCGGGCGGTGCTCTGGGACTTGCCCGAAGACCACTTGGGCGGAACGACGGTGCTCTGGCGGACCTTGGGTGCGGCGCCCAGCATCACACCCCCACTCATCACCCGGGTGACGCCGCCTTCGTAGTTGTACTGCGCGAGATCGGTTTTCGCATTGCAGGCAACCACGGGCGCGCACCGGAGGGAGGACCACGAGGAGAAAGTGGAGATGGACGTCGCTGAGGACGCGGAGGTGAAGGAGGAATCAGAGTCCGAGACGTCAGAGCCCGAATCGGAGTCTGACTCGGAGTCGCATTCAGAGTCGGCATCATCCTCCCAGGAGGAAGAGAGTAAGGTTGGGATACGAGTGGGGTTCAGGGCAGCGCCCCTGCGTACACGCGTACAGGTTAACGTGGCCGCGGCACGTAGACGGCTGGCAAATGGCATGGCGGAGGGAACGAGCATCAAAGCAAGTGCAGTGGATTTAATCGGCGCCGCGACGGAGGCGGTGAACCACAGAGTCCTGCGGGGCATTTTTCCGACCTTGACGGCTAACGATGCCTCGGTGATAAAGAGCTGGACATCAATTCCTCCAGAGAGGAGGCGAATCCAATCAGCCCAGCGGACGTTAGTGAGGAGGCAGGCTCGTTGAATTGCCGTCGGAGGAGGGCAGCTGGCGGAGAGGAAAAGGAATGATTCCGGCGAGGTAGAAAATGCAGTTTGAAGACAGCGCTGGAGCGAAACGATGGTGGCGGGGGTGTGCGAGCGCATGAGAGGTCGTGTGAGGAATGAGACGAGTTGCGTGATCGCGGAGGGAGACATTGTTTAAGAAGAGGCTCGAAAGCGGAGGTCGTTTAAAACGTAAGGTGATCCGCCGGGAATCTGAGCAAGCAGTAAAATCTAGCGTGGGTTCGGCTTGAGATGAGGCAAGATGAGGAATGGTCGACTCACCAAGTGTTTGAAAGGATCAACGTGGATGGAAAGAATGCGATGTAGTCGTGGCGTCGTAATGAGGTCGGTGAGGAAGGAAAGTGATAAAAAGAGGGACTTCAAACAAATTGAATGAGGAGCGAAAGCTTGACTATGGAACAAGATGGGTCTTCATCTTATACCTAGAAAATACAATGCGCTTATTGTCTTCGGCAAAACGCCATTATTGTGGTGGACAATAGGAATGATGGTCTAGTGATGCGAACTGTGGGAAATTGATGGTCGCGCTATGACTGTGACCCGCAATCACTTCGAAACCCGAAGCGCGCGCCTACCAGGGCAGCGGTGGACTTTCAAGGTCTCTAGGCCACTTTTGGGCCTCCACCAGAGCCGCACCGTGGCAGCTTTCGTCCGAGTCGGGGTCGCCAGAACTGACGGAACGCGGTTTTTTCGGGTGGCACATTCTGTCGGAAGTTGCCCTCTCCGATCTCAACACGGAATGTTCCCGGGCTTGAATGTGGTTTGAGTCATCTCTAGGTCACATCGGGCGCTGCTATTCGGAACTAGATGCCAAGTCAGCTCGTCCCACCATCAGACGGACTAACATCTCCGTCCAAATTCTCTCATTCTTGGAGGCGCCGGCGGCATCGCAGACAAACCGAGCTCGCGCTGGGAGCTGGCGGTGAATGGACTAGAGCACGTCACTCTCCTTTCTATGGATTATTTTTTCCTATGATTTAAATCACGGTTTAGGTAAACCTCCGCTGCCTGGATTTGTGGCTGAACGTCAAGTGTCTTTCAAACATAATAATCCGCGCTTTTCCTCCGCGTCCTCCACTGACAATGTTGACACGAGATGACGGAGCGCTCTGACCTCTGCGTCATAATCGGCCATCTTCTGCACCTCGGGAAACGCGCGCTTCCAACGATCTGGACTCTATCCTCGAGGCATCACATCCGAACAGGGTCCGCGTGTAAGACGCCGTCGAGTCAAGGCATTTCAAGGTCGCCGCCCACTCCAACTTTCTCTGGCTCTAGTTGGCGCGCAATCCGTGAACCTTCTACACACTGGTCGGTCGATTCGCATTTGTTCCAGCAATTAATGACGTCCGTCTCGAACGGGGGGTGATGTTTTAATTAGGTCGAAGCGGAACATTAATCTCGTTGGGCTAGAACATGATCGACGGGCAGCTGCCTGATAATTCCATCTTATATTAACACCGGCCTCTCAGCACCTCACCGGTCAGCAAATTTAAGAGAAAGCAAACCAACAAGTTTTGCGACGTTCTACAAGTACACAGTCCACGGCGCAACACTGCTCGAAGACTCCTCTCTCCCTCCCGACTCAAACCAGAGCGATGATCAATTGCGTCCTTAATCACCGCTCTTGCAGCGTTCCAGTGCTGTTGTTTCGGCTTCGAAGGACTGACGTGGGAGGACCTTCACCATCTAATTACCTTCCGCTTACACTGTATCCGCATGTTTCCTACCCTCCTGCGAGTTCTCTGGCTCCACCGCTCCACTCGTTGAACGAGTTCCTGGCGCTTCGTCTGCGCGACATGTCAGTCCACAATCAATCGCAGTTCAACTCCCTCCGTGATTCTGTTAATGTCTCTCCCGCGGCGAAACTGGCGGCTAGGCACACTGCCCATGGGCTCCACTCTTCGCTTGTTTTGACTGTGTGCTTATGCGCCCTCTTTCGGGGAGCCGCGAAACATATAAAAGCCAGACTCTCCCGGTCTCAACCCTCACTCAACAGCCAAACATGTTCTCCAATTTTTTACGAGTGACCACAATGTCTGTGCTCCTTGTACGTTCTGTTTTGTGCACTCGATTCCTTATAGCTCACTCGTGTTCTCCCCCAGTGCCTTGCGGCCGCCACCCCCACCACCACTCCCCCCGTTACGCCCCCAACATCCAACCAATGCTGCAACAGCATCGTCGCGTCAGACAATGCTGCCGCTTCCGTGGTCGCGGCCCTCCTAGGTCTCGACCTCACTGGGCTCGACGTGCCCATCGGCCTGAGCTGCAGTCCGATTACTGTGGCCGGAAACAACTGGTACGTGCTGCTTGAGGCCGGTGGTATCATCGGTGACTCACTTCTCTTTGTAGTGGGAACACCGCTGTAGCTTGCGATGCTCCAGAAGAGGGATGGGGTGAGTCGATTCGTCGTCGATGTCCGCTGATGCTGAATCGTCCTAGGTGGTCTCATTGCTATCAACTGCATTCCGATAACTGCTTAGCTGGAATAGCTTGGTGCCGTCTGGATTGGATTGGACTTGGACAGCTAAATAGTTGACGATGTATATATTGGAAGTGTACTTTTTCGGGTAGGACCAGAAGATTCAATTTCATACCCAAATCGAAAATCTAAATGGTTTTGATTAGGGAAAGAGTTGGGGCTGAGCACTTTGGTGCTCATGTTGTCTTCTCTTCCCGATACTTGCGCTGTTCTGTCCAAAAAATCAGGGTTTTATGGAGTGGAGTCGATATCAGGCAGGCAGGAAACTACGAGCAACGCTGTACGATTCACAGGAAGCAGAGGCAGAGGATTCCGTCTCCAGAATTCTGGGATCCGACGCCCGACGACAGGTGGAATTGGGGTTCAGGCGAGAAAGAACTCCCTCGTTTAAGATGAAGATGGCGTCCACTCCCACCTTTGCCGGGCCAATCGAATTTCATGACTCGGTCAAGGCCTCTAGCTCCTCCACAGGAACCCACTTCCCCTGGAGCTCAAATCGCATGAGCCCAAGGGAACCGCGTAAGCCAGCGAGGTAGTCCTCTCATGTTGACCGTGTGATAATCGAAGTCTGCGATGAGGCAGAGATGAATGACACTGGGTATGGGTTCCTTTTCAACGTCAGGTGATGCCTTCCAGCATCCGCTCGTGCACCGAGGGCCGGTCGAGGTGTAGCGTCAACCACCGCAAAGACTCGTGATAGGTGGCAGAGAGGAGCGACGGCGGAGAGAGCAGGCGGGAGGTATACGGCGGATGAGGCGGATGGGGATGTGATTTCAACCCGCCGAGGCGCACGGTGGGGAGGATATATGGAATGTACACCGCTGGGGCCCAGACATTTGGTACAGGTGACGGCGTCGCCTCGAAAAGAGGTTCCAGTGTCAGTGACGCTGGGATTATCGTTTCGGCTTCGAGAAAGAGTTCGCGGAGTGAATGGTGCCGGCGGATGAAGTCCATCAACGCGTGAAACTCGAGTGCCGCGTTGCTCTTCACGCTGAGTCCCGCTACTTTTCGTCCGAGATCCAGTGCAGCGAGCAGGGCGCTGGTCTGGGCTTGCGATATCCCACGCAGGCAAGGAATGCGGAAGTACGCTCCCTCCTCGGACGAGAATACCACGAGCAAAGGCGCCGCACCTGGAACGTAGATGGTCCGTACCTGCATTATTGAATGGTCTGTTGTCCAGCCGAGTGAGACGATCGGAACGCGGAGAAGGCGGTGTTGTGGTGGAGTTAACGCGCGACGAAAAGACGGCCAACATAATGATAAGGATGTTAGAAACACCGTAGATCATCGACACGAGGAGCGACGACATGCGGAAGGTGGACATCGAGAGTAAATCGCGATGAGCGACAGACGATCGAGGTCTGACGCTCCATTCGCGGAGTGGCCTTTTTGAGGGAGAGAATAATGCGCTTTGATGAAATACGCAGACCGTTGAGACACGGTCTGCTCCGCTGACGACTATCGCAGGTCCAACGAAGCCACGGGACAAAGTCGTAATTACTTCCCCTACGGCCGGGTCTCCGCGCGTAATGCGGCCAGACATTGGAACATACGGGATGGGTGGAATGCTGGACAGAACGTCCGCGAGGACCCGCAGCGGAAACAGGCAAAGGATTTCGAGTTTCTGGATGGGGTGCAGATATATCGTGGGGATTAAAAAGTTCCCTCCACCGACAACGCAGACCGAGCCAGAAAGATATCGAGATTCTACGTGCAGGGAGCAATGGAAATATGGCGATTCCTCGAAGGGCAGCATAAACCTGAGCGAGCGACCGGAGATCCTTCTGCTCAAAAGGTGAGAGAATCTCTCCCACAAGTTCCGGTGGCAGCTTAAGCATCCTGGCAGGGTTGGGGACGACCAAATTCGGGGGAACAAGTTTCTTCGAGGCTAAGCACAGCGGGAGCAAGTGAGGAGGCCCCGTGAAGCTCCTGCCAAGAGTTGGGGAATCGAAGAGAACAATTTGATCAATGTCACGGGTGGCAATTTAAGAGCAAAGCTGTTCGCCGGCGTTCAAATGATTCCCGGCTGGAAGCCCACAACGTAAGTGAGTTCTCAGTATTTGCCAACTGCACTCGCAGCGTAGGAACAAGCGTTATCTCAAAATTGGAGGATCTCTTGGTTTCTTTTGGCGGCGAGAGGAGACGTCACAGGACTGCAGATTAAACGTTTGCAAAATACTCAGTTGAACCAGAATTGATCTACGTTGCGTTCATATGGGATAGAAAACCCGTCTGCAGACAAGATTCTGAAGAAAAGAATACGCGGCTATGGAGCCACAGCGAAAAAATACTAATTACATACGAAACCAAGAGGATTTGTGGGACGCGCGCGAACGAGACACGCTTGAGAGAAGGCCAGCGTCGAGGGATAAAAGGTCGATGGAGGAACATAAGGTGACAATAGGGTGGATCGATGGAGGCACGTCGCGTAGGGTGAATGCCAATGACAGAATTCTCAAGGCTTGAGCCGAAACAACTCGACGGTATCCCCATGAGGCTGTGCTGGGAACCACTGCCCACACAGATATAGATCCCGAAGCGCAGGAAAGCGAGCGAGCGAGTGGACGGATTGTCCCGTGTCTTCCTTCGTAAGTTTGAGGCCCAGCAATGCGACACCCATAACGTGCGTCCCACGATCAGTATCCATGTCCCAGACTGCGCACCAGGGAAGCAGCCTCGAGTGGAAGTCGGCGTCAAAGATGAATTGTAATGTGGGGAGGACACGCATGGGCTCGACGGCGGCAATGACGCCGATATGCGAAATGCGATACATCGGCGGCGAACCTGATAACGAAGTTCTTACCGCGCCAGAAAGGCAGTAGGTATATAATGTATTCCGCAGCGGCCTGCAGTATATCTATCGATCCGGCAAGCCGTTATTCGGTCCACTTCGGCCCGCAGGCGCGAGAGCAAAACTAAACCAGGAGAATCCGGGATGTTGGCGTAACCCCACATGACTAGAAATGGAAAAAACGGGATGTAACCAGTCATGACGTTGATACAGTCCAATGGGAAGCACCTCCTCTCAACGATCGAGCGAATAAGCAACCATGGGAGGGCGAGGAACTCGACGTGATACACGCAGGCATTGAACCTTGCCCGTCTCGAGAAATACAAGCGGGTCAATTGTGCGACATAAGGTCAAAGCAGCCACGTAATCCGCGGGTTGAGTAGTTTATTGTGAAAATTGACGAGGTTGCAGCTAGGATGGAGGCCGGAAGACGGAGCGGAGGTCGCCCGGGGGGAACAGCGAGCTTGAGACCGGGATGAGTAACGGTGTCACATCTGGAATTGGGTCGCAGTCGAAAATCCTGGAACAGAGGCGAGTGAAGGTAGAGGAAGTCGCCGGGGAAAAACAGCGGGTTTTTGAATGGAATGAATACGATGGATAGCTGGAACAAGAAAGGACACCTCCTGCGGCAGAGATATAGTCCCAGAATCGATGTTGGCCCCAGGCTCCGATCAAAGGAACGAGGCACAGATAGCGTATATCCCGAGAACCTGAACAAGAGTTCGCAACTCATCGGACCTCAAGAGGACAAGGATACGAATGAAGGACTCGGGTCAAGAGCTCTGACATGGTGGTTGCGGTCAAGGGAGGAATCATGATGCAGAACCAAACAGTTGCACAGCATGATCGATTGCCTCGGACCGGCCACTTCCGAGTCGTAACAATTCGTTCGACGTTCAGGCTCGGCGTGCTCGGCGCTCATGCTCGACGAATAGCGACATTTTATGTAGTAACTTAGACACAGCATACAGTAACTTGGATGAATTTGGTGGACCAATTTTTTTGTTTTTGTTTTTGAAGCGTTCGGGATAATAATGATTCTTAGTCTGCAGAGGCATTCCAAGGTCATCCGCTTGGGTTGCTGGTTATTGGTCGGCCATTGCCGAGGAAAATTTTCACGGGACTCTGACCCGAAATAATTATCCTATCCCAGTTTCGTAAGTCTTGGGTCTACCCACTAAAACCCTCTCTGTGTAAAGCCAGTCATCCAGCAGTCAGTCTTCTTCAAGCAGTAAACCACTCCATGTGTCTAACACTCGTTGCTTTGTGAACACAAGTGTCCCGAACCGAATTTTCTCGGTCAGTAAACAGTCTCGATGCAGAGCAGTGTTGATAGCTTTCAACCACTGGTTGTACCAGGCAAACAGGACAAGTATAGCAAACAGGGCCAATTTTCTTTTTTTCCTAAAGTTGAGTGTTATATAATATATGGAGAGTCTCCTCTTCATCCAATCCTCCTCATCCATGCGAGTTCTAGAATTCTGGGGCGGAGTCTCTGGCAACTTCAGAGTCCATCGAGTACACAGAAACTCTTTCCCGATAGGTGAGACGGTCCCATCTTTTCCTTTCTCTTCCCGGTAGGAGGCCGGGCGTTCTCTGTATCGAATTCCCTCCATCATTGTTCATGTGTATGGGCACGGTCTCGAGATATCCCGCCCCAGCGGATGGACGGCATTTATACACATCTTATGGGGTAATTACAATCTCTGAACGCGTCCCAGCTTTACTTGCACGGACAGCCCGCGAACTTCCCACTACTACATCCACCGTCGAGTCCGAGGCACCCATTGGCGCTGCAGCTCCCGGGGTTGTCGCCGCGCCTGTTGCATGGGCAGCCAAAGAACTTCCCCCTTCCCAGGCAAATTCTCTCCACAGCCCCGTTGGGGAACGCTCCGTCGCAGCCATTCAGGTCGCAGCGCCCAAGGTGACCATGACAGTCCCCGTCCCTGGCCACGAGAGCCTGCCACCAATTGTTAGGTCCGTTCCGCCAGGAGGGTGGGCAAGTACGTACACTGAGCTGGGCCGTAGGCCTCGCAACCACCCATCAGCAACTTGACAAGTCGTCTTTTCGCCTCTTTTTCCTCTTTTTAAAGTGGAAAAAGGGCCGAAAGTGGCGAAAGACGAAAAGAGGTTGGCCTCTTTTTTTAGCTGGGTCCGTTAGCTTTTTTAAGAGGTTTAAGGGGTTAAAGTGGCGAAAGGTCGGCGAAAAGACTGGTCAAAAGTACGTCTCAAGAGGCGGAAAAGTGCTGAATTTGGCACGGTAATCACACATATTGTTGGTATAAATGCAATTCCTTGGGTATACTACAACATAGGTAGGCGGAATATGGTGTGAATGGTTATACAATGTACATACTACTACTGTACTTAATATACCATCAAACAGATTCGAATGCGAGGGCAAAGCGGGGATTTCGAACTCGTCCAGCACAGGATATATTGATGGGGCGACAACAGTACTGTGAAGAAAATGAGGGACCCAGACAATAACAGGACAAGAATGGGGCGTACGAACGACACCAATAAAGTGATGGTGAAGCTGTGCCGGGATTGCCGAAAGGTAGGTAGCTCGGGGAAGGCGGCTATAGCTCTCAAAGAGGGTGGAGATGGCTCGAGGAACGGCGCCGTACATAGAGATGGTCAGGAACGGACAGGCGAACAAGAGGTAAGACGCACCATGGTCCGCAGATGGACGCGGATTACACGGAGGACGAATAAGGGCAGGAGGAAGAATGAGGGAGGGATGACAAGGGACAAACAGAGATGACTAAGAAGTGTCACTGTGAACGCCACTGTGAACAGGGGGGCAAGGCTGCTCCGATGTAGGCGCGAAACTTGAAAGAGATCTTGCAGGAGGTCATGAGGGCTTGAAGGATGAATGCCTTGAACGCTTGAAGAGGCCTTGAATGCTTGGGGAGGTATTTTGCGTCGTTGGGTTTGATGGCCAAAGAGGTCGACCTTGACGCAAGTGACGCACTATCGCTTGACGAAGGAGGGGAGCTTGACCCGTGCGAGGAGTGGTATATGTTTGGCGAGGGATGGCCGAGGGCGAGGAGCACGGACGATCACGGAGTGAACCTAGAGAGTGGGAAGAGGGAAGAGGGATGGTGGCGGAAGGGAAGAGACGATGCGACGTGGCATCCATCAATGTCAATCGTTCAATCACGGGGTTTGATGGTGGACTTGGCGAAATTTTGGTTAAATGGTTTGTTCTGAACCATAATGAACGCGTTGGACTCTTGGAGCGTCCTCCGCTCGGCTCAGCCAGCTTTAATTGAGTCCTCCCCTCCTCCCCTGCGGTGATTCCGGATAGAAACATGTGTTTTTCATTCCTGATCCTGGATCCGCTATTCTTCCCTAGCTTCGATTTTTCTGATTTAAACTTTGTGGTTGACCCGGCTTTCAGCTTCAGTGTCTCAAGTACACAGACCATGTTCACAGCATAATGAAATCAAGTTATTTTTCCAACTGAAAAAGAGGCACAAAAAGTGGGCCAAAAGCGCCGTAAAAGAGCCACGGAGAAAAGCAATGAAAAAAGTGGTAAAAAAGGAGTGGAAAAAGTGGTTGAAAGGATAGAAGTGGTAAAAGGGGCGAAAAGCGCGGTGAAAAGAACTTGTCTGGTTGCTGATGCGGCGGCGGGGGATGTTGGCAATCAACCCCAAACAAAGGATCAATCCCGCTACTTCTGCCTCGAACACCGTGTGTTTGTCCTCCGTCCCGAGGTGGACACGTCGCGCATCGTACCCTCCGGCCTTGTTCTTCGTCACCGCCGCCGCTCCAATCCCACCTTCGTACCCCGACCCATCACCGTAAACGCATACGCCGTCAGTGTACCTCGCAATCTCCTCCTCCGCCGACTCCTTGTCCGATGCAATTCTCCAAGTGAAAGGTGCTGACCACGTCGTATCTAATGGAGTGGGGTCGATCGTTTCGAGGTCGCAGATCTCTGGGAATGCAAAGAACATGTCGTGGAGGACCGAACGGTGACGCAGTGGGTACATTCTCGTTGACGATCCATAACGAGGCCTAGATACTTGGCGCTGTCGGACGCCGGGATGGTGTGGGCTGCGGTAACCAGTGGGAGTGGGTCGTACCTGCGGGGATTTCGGGTGTAGTGCACGAGCTGAAATTTCCCCAGATCGAATGAGCATGCGTGCGTGCGGGACCACCGGCAGGCACGTTGCATTATACCCGTGAGTTTATCTATGTTCTCCTGTACCGTCACGGACTCAACAGCGACCATAGTATCATTGATGTAGCCGGCAACAAAATGGTCGCGCGCCTTCGGGTCAACGATCTCGAGTAGGTCTCCGGAGTAAAAGAGGTAGAGGATGGGGGATAGAAATCAAATTCGACGGGATTACCATTCTTCCGCTCCTCCCTCTCCTTGCTCCCGACTTTCTTCCTCTCTCCTCGGCTACATTATATTTGTGTTCTGTAAACTCGTTGTTCAGCCTGTGGACCGCGCGAGTATAATATACTCCCCCATTACATACCACCTCGCTTTTAATTCATCCTGGGCTCGTGGAGTCGCTTTCCGGTTAAACCCACATCGGCTGAGTTCGGAGGACGCAACGGGGAATTATAAGAACCCGTCCTTCTCAGACTACCAGATCAGAGCTGCTGGATGTCAAGTTCAGACCGAGTAGAATACTCACAATGTTTAAAGGCTGCGAGCAAACATGTAATTTGTTCGTGCCAAAAAAAAAGAATTATGAGGCTAGTCGATGTGAAACACAGAGAACATGATATATTCTTGCTGACGGAAACGTAGGATTCGAGGCAAATTCGAGGGCGAGCAGTGAAGATTTGCGATCTAGATCGGGATGCCAAATGTCCTGGTGATGATGAGAACAAGAGAATCTTGAGGGTGTTTGAGTTGGGTTTAAGTGACACCAACTAAAAATTCAAAGATCCGGCGAGCAAAGCGGTCTAGATTTGACCGGCGCAGGGGAGCAGGTAACGCGAGGGTGAAAACCTCTGCCGGTGAGTTATATATCGCTTATGGGGCAGTGCGACACTCATCTCGCAGTTCGGCTGAACGCATGAGATTCAGACACCTAAACGGTCTGCTGTTCCTACTCACGGACTCTGGAACCCGGGCCAATGTGAGAGAGACTGTGTTTGGGATGGGGATTGGTGGTGTACGAGTTAAGTGGCGGTCGGTAATTTATGGCACTGCGCGAAGGTCCTTTGACGTCAACTACGATGGATAGAACCAGGAATATATGCAAACAATTAATATTGCTTCAGAGCAGCACGAGACGGTGAGCCAACCATCTCATAGTTGGGCTGCGTTAGGTTTAAATCCTGATTCTTGAGTCCAAAAACTTTGTACTCAGGTACGGATGTTTGCGACCCTAGCCACGCCAATGAAAGCGGTTAACGTGTCGCACCGAATTGACCAATCAGTGGCAACCACAGGCAAAATCGGTTGAGCAGTTGAGTCTTGTCCGACAACAGCTGGCTGTTTAATCAGTATATCTACACAGTAATATACTTACCATTGGTTTCCTCACCATGCCCGAGATCCTCCGGAAGTCAAGGAATGCATAACTTTTGGGCTTCGGGCCATCCCGAGCTTTGAACGGCTCGAGTCCCTTCGCGCACGACACCCAGATGGAGATCAATGAGGCCCACAAAAATGAAAAGCCCAACACCGGTATTGGCCAGCTTGGACGCCAAACGTGCTCAATTTCGTAAAAAAAAATCAGCTCTTGTGAGCATATACACTTTCAGCGCTATCCATTACTAAAACACTATAGATAACGGTCGGGTCCAATTTCTTCCTGATGATGCCGCACCAACCGCTTTGATGTAGATGCAACTTCCATTCGTCGGTTTCGAGCCAAAATAAGGCATGCATCGCCGTATGTTCAGATCCCGGACCATTTCGCAGTGATGATCAAGGCTTCGGGACTCGGCCTCGCCACGCGGTAGTGCCTACAAATATTGATCTTGGCCGACGCGGTTCTTCGGCCCACTGCGGCCATGGCCGGATTGTGGAGGAGGAGGAGGAAATCACGCGGCCGGTCCCGCTTAGGAACACCGCACAGGAAGTATCTAAGTATACAGGCACTATATATACTATTCTCCCAGGACTTCTATATACATCCGGAGCCTAGCAGGCGCGGTCTTTCAACTCGGCGCGGTAGAACTGAAGGAGATACAGCAAGTTAGCAAGCGCCGTGTCTCCTACCCGACAGTGATTCGTTATTTTGGACCTTGGTACCCTATTGATCGACTGTCATCATGGTGACGACTAGTTCGAGTCTAATAAGGGATAGTGTTGGGACGGTGCTTAGGGCTAGTCCACATGAGAGATATTCTAGAGCAATTGAGTGAAATAGAAGACCTCGAAGCTGGTGTTGGCGGTAAATTTCAGCTCATTCTGGGGAGAAATGCCTTCTTCAATGGTTCATTGATAACCAGAGGCCATCAGCATTTTGATCAACCGAATGTCTGCTTAAATTCAGCGTTTTGGGTCTATTGTGTATTCCAGGTGGCAGGGAGTGAAATAGCTCTCTATCACAAGTCGGCATATTCCCAAAAGGGGGCTCCACATCACGGTGATTTTATACGAGATGATTGATTCTAGGTGAAAGATTTGACTGCAAAGTACGAGATAAGAATTTCAACCATGATCTAGATTTGACGTAAAACAGTTCTGGAAGAAATACGCGTATATAACTGGTGCGGCGGCTGACACGGGCTTCAAATTGAACATGCTTCTGCTCTTCGTTGCGTTTTCGGCGGTGAAGGTGGCCCTGGGTTCGAATTCCGTCATCAATCAATTTACCGCCTCCATCCTATTCGGCGGCTTTGTCTTCATTCATGATTGTATTGCTCGTTTTCCGGACCTCTCCTCCGCGCAGGTCATTATCCTGCTCCCTGCTCTCGAGACATAAAACACTAGACAGTATCCCTCGCCATGATCTGTGTGCTAAGAGTTACCGCCATTTGACCGCCGTCGACTCCGATGGCATGTATGTATAATATGTACGTTCTGAGTTTCGTTGGTCCCTGGGGGAACTCGGGATTAAAATAGCGGATGGGGGGTAGGGGGGTCTGGCTGAGGCCGAAAAAAACTTCGTACTAGAAGTTATGGGAAGCAGAAAAAAGGCTAGAAGAAGCATGGGAGAGCTCCTGCTGAGTGAGAGACCTCAAGTTCTGCTTCCTACTTACTATATGTCACCCAGTACTGGGCCACCTTAGTACTTTTGCCCTCTGGCCAGCTGATACAATGCTTTGTGTACTCATATTTCGACCCTTGAGTGAGGGTCGACATACCAGGAGTGAGTTGAGATATTTTGGGGCATTTTTAGGTTGCGTTTTGAGCCGCCAGTGAATTTATTTTCGGCGGTACCCCGAAATAGTAATAAACGGGGTAGTGGGCCACCGGCCTAATTCAGGCGTCGAGACGTGTAACATGCACCTGAGGGTCCTCAGAATGACTCAGGGGGTGTCAATACATGGTTTTAAACACTCAAAATGTGAATTAAAGGTGTACAAGAGTTATGATTACTGGTCCCTCAGGCAAGGGAGGATGAGGGAAAATGGGGTATCGACGAAATTGTGTGCACTACAAGGCAGACAGACAGATATTGGGCGAAGCTAAGTATTGGGAGGGTAGATGGGAAGCTATGGCACATACCTAAGGAGAATAGATGACGCCTCCATGCCAATAACCCTTCAAACAAAATCCATCCATGTACGGCAATGAAATTGGGTGGTTGCGTGGAAGGACCTTCGGTGAGCGCGAAGTCAAGCGGTAGAGGCCCAAAGCAAATGAGGAGGGCGTCTGAATACATGTTATCAGTGTACATAGCGAACCCTAGGCCAACAGCAATGTCGGGTGGGTCGCCATAGGGCGGTCTGTCTCGCGCCAGTCAAGAGAAGGCCGGGCTGTTCTTGGACAGCCTAGGGAGGAGTTCGGGTCGTCCTGAGGTCTACACTAACTCCACAAAATAAATGTCCGATGGGTGTTTGGGGTCATTCCGGCGTCAAATCGCTCCAAATAAAATGGTAGCATTGACCTCTCTCGATTTCATGAGGATCGGAATAGTTAAATCTACATGTCCTTCGATTAGTTCCTCCGCAATAGATTATTTGAAGGCTTCCTGAAAAATCGACTTTTTATACTGATATTTTATGGAAGAATGGTGTATACCATCTGAAAGTACTTGAAAAATAGTTTATTTTCATGCCTTACTTCACCCCAATCGAAGGGAGTTTGAGCTCGCAATGACGGAGGTAAGTTGGCCATTTTTGAGCATTTTGGGGGAAAATGATGGTAAAAACGCAAAAATAACCAAGTTGCCGGGGGCATTGCGAGCTCAAACCACCTTCGATTGGGGTGAAGTAAGACACGAAAACAAACTATTTTTCAAGTACTTTCAGATGGTATACACCATTCTTCCATAAAATGTCAGTATAAAAAGTCGATTTTTCAGGAAGCCTTCAGATAATTTATTGCGGAGGAACTAATCGAAGGACATGTAGATTTAACTATTCCGATCCTCATGAAATCGAGAGAGGTCAATGCTACCATTTTATTTGGAGCGATTTGACGCCGGAATGACCCCAAACACCCATCGGACATTTATTTTGTGGAGTTAGTGTAGCTACCACATTGACCATTGCCTTGGATATAGGCAACAGAACGAGCCCGCAAACGTGGAAATCGGTTGAGAATTGGTTGAGAACGAAGGAAAAGAAGAGAGCAAGTTAAGAAATGATCAATTCTCACCCTGCCATCGGAACCAAATGGAGGACAGCTTCTGATCAATGCATCACTCCGGTTCGAAATTTGATAGACAACATGTTTATACATTGTATTCCATCCTCCGAGAACCGTACCACCCAGTTCTGTAGCATAAATCCTTATATTATCCAAGTGGCCCACTACCCCGACTGGCACAGTACCCAGTCGCTAATAGTACCTCAGGATGTAAATCAAGATAATATTTTCACCCAAACTCAGCCAAAAGTTGTCTCCGAGTGGTCTTGGAGTGAGATTCAACAAAATTCTGGAGGTTTACTTGAGGCCTCAGCAGTGTTCCAAATAGGTCTATAGACCATGGCATGTACCTAAAACATTAAAACCAAGAGGTGGTGGTCACACAAACCGGTTTGGTAGGTGGCGGGAAGTCCGGAGGGAGCGGCCCGGTGCTGGGGGTAGGAAACACCTTCCTGGTATAGGGGGGATGGGGGGCGTCAAATCAAGGTAGAAAAAAAATTATCGACCCCCCATCCAACTTTCGAATCCCGAGTTCCCCTTGGTTGGTCCCGTTTCCACTGTCATAGTTTACCCTCCGGGGGGTAAGCATTTTGCCCTTCTCCCTGATTCACTGCATCAGTAAAACTGCAGGTTGGTCTTTGGCAGCTTTGGTCTTTGGAGCTCGTCTTTCGTCTTTGGAGTTCATCTTTCGGCAACTTGGGCTTGGGGACGGCACCTTTGGTCTTTGATGAACCATCTTTCGGCATCTTGATCTTGGGAAAATGTCTTATATTGCCGAGACATCTTGGGAATTTTGGTGAGAATTTATTTTCCCACTCAATTGCCGGGAATTTGAAAATGTCCTACTGCAACAAAGCAGAGCAGTTCTTGGGGCTGCTAGGATGCACACAAGTGTTTCGGTTTGCAACCAGTAGACTGACCAATTAAAATGTTACAAAGTCCGCCGATTGATGAGGATCAGAACTTTGACAGATGGTTTACAGATCATCGCACTGGTTGGGAAATTCAAGTTTTTCAGTAGAATTTTCAGTGAAAAATGTTGTTTGTTTTTCAGACATTTTTCACTGAAAATAGTGGTGAAAAATTTAAACTTTTTTCACCACTTTCAAACTTTGTTTCAAATTTTTCACCTTAGGCTCAAGAAATGGTGAAAATATTTTAAGTTTTTCAGCTACTTTTTCAGTGAAAAATGTCTGAAAAACAAACAACATTTTTCACCAAAAATTCTACTGAAAAACTTGAATCTTCCAACCAGTGTCGCCGCGTTGGTTCCTCTCTTCCACCACCACCCGTTCCACTCCCCTCCTCAAGCCCTTCAATGCCTCTAGGTGTCAGCCACGTCTCCAAGCACCGCTCCATGCCTGCATCCCACCAAGTTCCTGCGTTGCCGTACCATGTCAAAGAGTCGCCTTGAATCCCCAAATTTTTACTGCTTCGAGTTCGACGCTACCACAATGAGTTCATCGAGCCGCCTCAATGCCAACTCAAGGCCCCTCAAATTTATCAAAGTCCTCAACTCAAAGTTCTCCTACCACCCTTTGCGCAACACCACCGTCTTTCCACGCGATCCGCCGAATTTCTCCTCATCCACGGCCTCAAGTCTCTCGCTGCACCGAATTTGTGTCAACGCAGCAAGGCCGGTCTGTCGCGAACGTCCTCTCATCGCATTCGTCGTCAAATGGGCACTGGTTGGGATGGGGATTTCTAGCTACGTAGTTATGCTCGTCCCATTCAATCTAAATTTTTCTTCCCCACTTTCTTTGTGCTTTCGAAGTCTTGTGAGCAATCTTTCAGCAATCTTTCACCATCTTTCGACATCTTGGAGAGCAGCTTCAGAAAGTGAGTACGTTCTTTGGAAAGACGGAACAGGTCTTTCAAAGATAAATGAACCTTATTTACCAAAGACCTACAGTACGTCTTTGAGAAAAATATGTCAAGGAGTTTTAAGCACAAAGGGATTCACGAAATCAAGGAAACCAGTGGCATCCGATACCCTTTCAGACCTGAATGAAACAAGACACTTCTTTACAACCTTAAATGCCACACAAATCCTCTTGCATCAGGAGACCTTTTTCTTGTTTTATACAAGATGACCTAATGAGGAAGTATTACCCTACAGATTCATTTTCATTAAGCTTTTAAGCCGGCTTCAAAGAATTCTATTCTGGGTGTGGTAGTTTAACCAGTTACCTTATAGTTCTGATCCCATTCATTATGAGTAGTCCGGGGATTACCCGTGAATATCAAAACTGTTCTTGGGTATGTATTCGAACCGAGCAAACTTGACCCGAGCCGTAATTGAGGTGTATTGTATGGCCCACCGGAACTACATCGGCCCGCTTGCAGTTCCCGTTCCTGTATATAATATAACCAGGCCCACATGCTATATCGTCAATACTTCAATCCATATTGCGATTTCGGCTTTTCCTGATGGCACATTCGGCTTTCCCTGATGGTAATCTTCGTAGCACAGGCCTAGGTAGACGATTGTTCCCAGCGCCTGAGCGCAAGCAACGCCGTGATTTTAGACCGTCATACCACACCCACTTACTTCCGCGCCCATTAGCAATTTTCGCTGCCATTATAGGCACGGCCCTCTTCGGTCCGCCACCGCAGCTATCCGTGCAGTGTCCAATCCTCGCCCTCAGCCTGGCCAATATCTCATCCAGCTGTTCCACAAGACCCTCACGGACCTTCGGCGCTGACGTCGGACATTCAAGCTTCACATCGCATGGGTACCGTGACACCAAGGTGTCGAAGGGAACAAAGCTGTTGACTCCGAGGCAAAGTCAGCTGCCCAGGGGGACACATCACCTGAGATACCTCGGTCCCTCCGCTCCCTACCCACCAGTGCTGCTGCGGTGAAAGCTGCGCGGAAAAAGCAGGTCACAGTGTCATGGAAGACGTTGCGGAGGGACTCACGCACGGGCAAGCGGTTTGCCGACTTCGACAAGACGCCGCCGGGGAAAGCCACCCTGCGTTGGTATGATGGCCTGAACCGCACGCAATGCAGTATCCTCACGCAGTTACGCACGGGCCACATCGGCCTGAATGCATATCTTGCACACTTCGGTCTCGTCGACTCCGACCAGTGCGCCACCTGCCGCGAACGCGAGTCGGTGAACCATTTCCTGTTCACATGTCGTCGCTTCAGTCAGCATTGTGACGTGCTTCGGCGGTCGCTCTTCGCTGACGGACGCCAAACTCTCAACAAGAAATCACTGCTCGGGGGGGGCGGGGGGGGGGGGGGGGGGGGGGGGGTTGTATTATACTCATCAGGTCCACAATATGAACGACGAGTTTACGGAAGATATACATGAGGTACTGTACGGGTGGTTATCCTTACAGAAATCCTCAAGATACCAACCGAGCACAAACCGATTGTAGGGGTTAGATCAAAGCACTGACGGGGCGTGAATTGGCCGGCCTCTCGGTAAACCCAAGAACCACTCAGCCCTCCTCGAATATGTAGCCGCCACACAATGTTTCCCTTGGTATGCACCCACACCCTCATAACAATTCCTCATCCCTCCCTTCTCTCTCTTCTTTCCTTCTCTTTCTCTTTCCCCCTTTCCCCGTCCCACCATACATATGCCCACGCCCCATGCCCCATGCCCCATCATACCCTTTTTATATTCTTATTCTCTCTCTCTATCTCTCTTATGGGACCCTTCTTTCCCTTCCCGGCACCTCACTCGGAACACGCCGCCCTCCTCCCCCCCCCCAATGTTACCACACTCACCTTACAATACCCTTTTCTCACTCACCTGCCCTCACTGCTTCTTTCCTCATCTACTTACGTGCCCCGTGTTGTACTTGCGGCCTATTTGCTTGCCAAAGATGGCTGTACGCCCGTAGGTTTCGGTCGCGGGGGTGTTTTCGACGCGTCACGGGGTAACCATGGCGTAGTGCGCGCTCCGGCGCGCGCGACAGTCCCCACAGGGTTTTACCTCGCGGCCTCCCTTAAATGGGCGGAGACCTGTCGGTAAGCAGCCCACCAGCTGTGTAGGTAGATTCGTAGCTAAGTAGTCACATAGGCCATAAATGGCCTGAGAACTACTATCATATAAATGATTTCACCAGCGGCACCAACCGGCAGAAAAGGGCTTCTTTTAAGTTTATTTTCCTTGAGGTAAGTAGGATGGTCACAGGATGCTGATTTCTAGCCTTTTGACTCCTTTTGTTCATTTGCCATCCATCCCATGGAAATTGACAGTTAGAATTTCACGGAGGCAGGGAGACGAGCAAGAATGACTGCTGTGTTGACTCAAGTGGGCCATCAGGATCCAATAGATATTATCTAGCCCCTCTCATGACGGGCAAACCCGCGCACACGATTGTCATGTGCCTTAAATGCACTTATCTCGCACATTCCTCGGAAATATTGATCCGCCAGACAAAGATAACGTGACAGTTGAACAAGGGTTCTTTGCTACACAAAGAAGGGACAAAGGCTAGACAAAGCGCAGGCGAGATTTCCCACACCGGGTAAACCTCGCCTGTGCTTTGTCTACCCTTTATCTGTCCTTTGTCTAACAAACAACTGTAATGAACTGTGACCACTGCTCTGTGAATCATGTGATTATTTCTGAGGAATGTGCGCTGGATCTGCATTTACATAAGGCACACAACAATCGTGTGCCTGGGTTTTTGCCTCCGTTCCCGTTTTCTTGTCAATATGGCACGGGGATTGGTAAGAAACCCACAAATATTCCCTCTCCTGGCCAGCAGTTTTGCAACAATAATGTTCTTGCACATACTCCACTTCGGATCAGAAAGGCACGAAGTCGAATGAACTACGGGTTCCCCGTTAAAGCAATCACAAGGACGCGAGACCTGCGTTATCCGCTTTTAACCTCAACGGCCCCATCTCCCAACGGCTCGCTTGAGGCTGCTCATCCAACTTGTACCACATTGTAAGGTAATCCCGTAGTGTCTGCGTATTTTCCGGGGATCTGTTCAAGGAGAAAGCGCACGCATTGCCTCATCCGTTACCGGCGGCCAACATTTCTCAGCCACAATGTTCCCCGAGATATCGCGGCGCTCCGAGTCAAATTGAACTAGATTCAACGAATTCTTGAGATCACTTAAGCTCGAAGCAATCCATGCGCTGTAGTGTATACATCACTCACGTTTTTATCGCTCCGCGACGTGCTACGGTCCGCACATCGTTGTACCCCACCGCCGGAGTCTTCGTGTGCCTTGTCCAACGTACGAGGGCCTGATGAAACTCGGCTAAACCCCGCGAATAAACGTCGGGCGTTGTCATTGAGAGGCGAAATGTGCGAAGTTACAACCGCCCACGAGTTAGTCATTTCAAGACCATTTGTATTTTACCCCGGTCATCCGGTTCGGAGGGTATAACATTAGCTTCTGATTGTGGACTCTCTGGGCACCTATCTCCTCGTACCCCATAATGTACCAGGGTTGTGGAGTGGCTTGAAACTGAATAATGAGGGCGCTGGTGAGGGTGCTGTAATCAAATTTGCCACCGCTAAGACCGGATGTTGCTTATCACCATGCCCGAGGTGAAAAATAATGGGATTGATTTGGTTCTAATTCCGGCACAACCAGACAAGTTTAGGCACGCGGAAAACACCTGGAATTATTATTGGCAGTTGCAGTCTGTTGCAGTGCGGTTTTCCAAAATCGCTATCGCGTACTGATTACTCCCACGGTTGCACTTCAAGCGTTTACGGCGCCAACTTCACTGACGACCGGTGGCATCCTTTGGCCGGGCGTTTGACCACAAATTATTCTCCCAATCTCGATTCTCCGAATCACAGAATGCCAACTGCGGGACAAAGATCCCGTTAAAAACCTTGTCCACAACATAAACTACTAAATCTGATCACGATAAGCGCGGGTTTACGTTAGTCGGCTAATCGGAACTCCTTTTATTTTTTATTTCGGAATTCCGTCAAGCAGCCATCTGGACCATTTGATTGTGATAAGTGAAACGAAGAACCGGGTTTACAGTAAGAGGCCAGGGTAGACCGATTTTTTTTTGTGACCCCGTCATCCACCGTGATCTGCGGATGCTTATAATAACTGTTCAACTTGGGATATAAATCATTGCAACTCGAACTAACCCCCCAGGTAGTACCATGTCATCCCTCGTCGCAAACGCATACACTTTCAATGGGATGGTTGCCATTGCAATCACGCTCACAATGGGTACCTTATGGACCTTGTATCTCTACGGCCTATGGTTCAAGGGCACTCAGTCGCACGATAACACACACGAGCTCCGTGGCCTTTGGATCCTCGATGGATGGTCTTTTTTCACCAAGCGACACGATTTTATGGCTGACACCTTCCGGCGCATTCACCGAAAAGTGTTTCGCTTTCGCGTCCTGCAGGTAGGTGGTCTCCGCTCGTGCGATCTCGTGCTGACTCTACCCCGGGAAGCATCGTGTACTAGCAGCCTCCGGTGCGACTGCCCGGAAGGTGTTTCTGACCCAAAAGGGTCTTAGTCTCGACGAGGGCTACAAAATTCTTCTAGGTGGTGGGCCGGACTTGGCAGATATTAATATTGAAACGGACGAAGAGGGGCACTTTGTGCGCCGCCTCCTCTCTATCACGACTAAGGATCGTTTGCAAGATGGTGAGAAATACTGTTGTGTTTAAATCTAGGCGTTTCTGATTTGATTCCAGTGCTCCCGTCTTTCGTCGGCGACGTATCCAAACTCATGGCCGCATGGGGGTCAAGCGGGTCCATTGATCCCTTCACCGAAATTTACAAGGTTTGTGAGTGCCTGTCTTATTACAGAGTAGATTTTGAGATTGCGCAAACCCAGCTTGTATTCCAAATGACAGTGCGCATGTCAACCTGCGCAGAGATCGCAGGTGATCCCACCGCAGTCGCCAAACTTGCCGACCTATATTGGCTGCTCGAGCAGGGACTGACCCCTGCTGGTGTGCTCCTTCCCTGGTTTCCTTCCCCGGCACGCAAAGCCAGGGAGAAGGCCACCGCCGGGCTCTTCGGAATGTTGTACTCCTACGTCGAGCGTCGTCGTCACGCAAAGGTCCCTGCGGACGACGCCTTTGATGTTCTAATTTCCAAAGGAACACCGACAACAGAAATTGTCGGGGTATGTTTGAACTTGTGAACTGTTAATCTATATGATTAACGCGATGGCAGTTTGTTCTTCGTACCATCTTTGCTGGAGTCCTCAACACCGGCATGAATGGTGCATACCGTTAAACGTCCAACCCTTCCGTAAACTCACCGAAAATTTAGCTGCATGGGCGTTACTCTACGTCAACATGGATCCCGAGTGGAAAGGAAAGGCCACGGCCGAGATTCGAGGCCTCCTTGACAAACACTGCGCAAACAGCACGGACGCGCTCCACACGCGTCTGGCGGCTGTCCCGTTCGCCGCCTGGGAGGACGAGCTTCCCGTGTTCGACGCCGTAATACGTGAAACCCTGCGTCTGGTCATGGGCGGCGTCGTGCTACGCAGAAACCTTCTTTCAGGGCACCTGTCCGTGGGTGAAGCATCCCTGGCGCGCGGTGAGTTCCTCGCGTATCCGCTGGCCGACGTACATCTCGACCCGGACGTTTATCCCGACCCCCTGCGGTTCGACCCCGGGCGGTATGCTGCGGGACGAGAGGAAGACAAGCGCGCGCCGTTTGGGTACCTAGGATGGGGCGCAGGTGAGTTTATGCTGCCTGACGAACTCCAGGACTGATTGCATTTGTACTGTGTAGGCCGTCACCCATGTGTTGGCAAGAGAACCGCGGAGCTGGAAATCAAGGTGGTCCTTGCGATGTTTTTGATGGGCTTTGAATACCAGCTGGTCGATGAGTCGGGTCAGCCGCTGAGGGCAGTCCCGCAGGTCAATAGGAATGATATACACATGGTGCGTCATCTTATATAGCGTTTGCGGATCCTCATGATGACACTGTGCGTCAGCCTCGGCCGTTGAAGCCCTGCAAGATAACATTCCGGTGCACTGAGTAGGATGAATCAAAGCAGCATTCTTACGGTCCGGCACATTGAGACGTGTAATCGATCAACTCACGTTGTTAACATAACTCCGTCCACTTCTCTCAAATTTGTAGACAGAAATATTTGATCTTGCACATCGGTTCGGCTTCGACCCATCGGCGCTTCGGAGTGACGCGGCACTTGGAGGTGGATCACCCCAGGCCGGCTGAGCCTGCGTAGCTAACCCAGGCGAGTTCCTGGGCTCATGTATGCTCAAGGGGCTCCCATGATAAGAAATTTCTATATATAGAGGGGGGGGGGTCCCTCCGAGCTGCTGAAAAAAAAATATTGGGGGTTTTTATATAGTTTCAATTTGGAGCGATATAACGGCCGGAGAGCCTCTTCTAGCGCTTCCTTGCGCTCAAGACGGCTTGAATCAACCCAGGGATCAATAATGGGTCGAGTTTGGGTGTCTTTGGTGGTGTTCAAGGTGGTGTTTTCTTTCACGTACGTCGCATCACATCAGGCTCTTCCCGTCGACCCACGTCTACTCCCGACAGCAATAGAAGCGCTCTCGGGCCGACCAGATCTCCGCAAAAGAAAAAATCGGTATGCTGATACTGTACTTGCCCAGTATCATTTAGAGTGCGTCGATCTTGCAGTTGCACCAAAGACTACGTGGGTATGTAGGTCGTGCGGGGGCAAACACCGGCGAGTTTGATATGGCCCGTGTTTTTTCCCTGTTTTTCTTCGAATTTCAATGCAATATAATGCTTGTGCACGGGTTATTCACACTACATGGCCTCCGTAGTCTCTGGTTACTCCACATGGATGCGCCCAAACAGTCCTAGGTTGCCTGCCGCCGGAAACGCGTCCTAAAAAGGAAATATCCCAACGGGGGGGGGGGGGGGGGGTACCCTTGAGGCGCTGAAAAAAAAATATCGAGTGCGGGTATATATTTCGGCAATTGGGATCCCCTTGTGTATGCTAGAACATGTTCTGGGCCGTCAGATATTAGGCGCAAACGTACCTCGAATTAGAGCCTGTGGAACCAGTACTGCCATTCTCAAAAAAGTAAATGAGACTCTGAAGATTTGATCTCAGCAGTTAGATCCATCTGGTGCGTGTCCCAGGATGTCTGCGATATTGGTTCAAGTTGAGTTTTAGTTGAAATCCTAGAGCTTGAACGGTTCGTACACTCCAAGCGTGCAGGGGCGATTCGATGACGGTTTGGCGGGAATCAAGCGTTGAAGAAGAGAAGGCTGCGTCGAAAGCTTGGGTTCCAGCTCTCGTAGGATGCGAATACGGGTGGCTTTGACGACTGGTTAATTCAGCCATTTCAGGCAAGGCGGGACAGCAACACTGTGCGCCAACAGGCGGCCGCGAGCGACAAGCGGGCACGCAGGCGGAGATAATACTTACCCGTGAGAGCCTTGAAGGACTTCTCGTGGTATATACCATGGCCGACTTCTGGGGAGAAGTCCAGATATAACACGGCAGAGCTCACCTCAGAAGTCCGTGATATTTCACTCAATTCGTAAGTCACGCGTCACGGGCCTCAAAATTTCAGAAAATTTTCGAGCCTGTCACGGGTCACCGGGAGCGTTTTCGAACATTGAAAAGAAGTCACAAAATCGACGAAAACAAGTTGAAAAATCCAATTTTCTCCCCCACAATGCCTTGAGGTTGAAAAAAATTGCACCGCTCACTCAAATGCCAAACTGGAAATTGCTGCTCCAGGCTACCGGTTTTCTGGGTGTCTACGGCCCTTCGGGACTAGTCTTGCAACGGTAAGTAACACTGATTTAACCTTTGGTTCAACCTTAGCAAATTAAGCCAGAATTGTGTGTTTTCAGCAGTGTTTCAGCCCCACGCCAACAAGCCAGTCTCGGTGACATTTTCGAACTTTTCCCCCGGTCACGGTGGGTCCAGCGGATTTTCGAAAACTGAAGTTCGAAAATTTGTGTCACGGGTCACAGCCGCGGAGAATTGAGCGAAATAGTACAGTATCTGGGCCGCCGAAGCACAATTTGGGGCATTCAGGAAGGTAAATAGAGCAGGAGTATGATATTGAATGAGCTAAGACATCAGTAGCCAACGTACAACGGCGGGGATTAGGTGGATCCAGAAATTTGCTGAGCCTAGTCGGTATTCAGACTACAGTAATTTTGTTATGTAATTTTTTGGAACCCTCCTCAGCGTAGCTACACGTCTAGGAGCACCCCATAGAACCCCACCACGCTCAGTAGAGTGGCCCGGTTCGTGGAATCTCATGAGTGCCTTAAGCAAAAGTTGAACTCGGAACATATCCGAAAACGGAAATCGGTCTGGAATATACCCATGTAACCCAAGAGCGCGGTCGGTGAGCATCGGTGAGCATCCAAGTGAGCTTTCGCCGCTTGTATATCACGGTTGAACATCTCTTTGGGACGGAATCAACGGATACACCCTTTTTGGACTAGATGAGTACACCCAATTTTGAATCATATATCCCATCACCACCAACATCATAACCGAGCCGAGCGGCGGAAACCGAGTTCCGAAGAGGCAGAAAGGCACAGTACCGGAACCAGGTTTCCTGGTTCCCATGTTTAGAACCAGGAAACCTGTTCCGATGTTCGGAACAAAAAACCTGTTCCGGAAACCTGGTTCCGATATTGTACCTGTAGTCCCAGGCTAAGGAGTAACCGTATCTTTACTATGATTCCCGCGATTGCTGCTGATATGCGCCGATTTTGGGCAAGCTTGGGAGAAGAAAAGATATAATCAAATACCTTCTTCTGAACTGGGTTCCGGTCATTTTCAAGGCTTGCATGTGTACGCCAACTTACGTGCAGATCATTTCAACTCTTTGGCGGGTGGCAACGAAACATACGCAAAGGTTCGGCTAATCCGCCGCTTACCAGCCACTCAGCTGATGGTCCAGAGTTGATGATCCAGAAGAAAGGAACTCATCAAAAGCCGAATTATATAAAGGGTATCACGACTCACCTCAAAATCCAGTTCCTCAAACATGCAGATTTCCCAGTAATAAACCCGGAGGTCACCCGGTGCCCGGCAGGCAGCGGCCCGCGGCGGCCGCCGGCGGCAAATAGATCTCAACATTGATCCTTGATGACTGCCATAAAACAGCCGTTCAAAGTCAGCGCCAGTCGCTGACTCGTGTTGACTTTCCAAAAAGTACTAAGTCGCCGACTGTCAGCGACGTTTGAAAAAAGTACTGAGTCGCCGACTGTCAGCGACGTTGAAAAATCTCAATGCCGCCGACTGTCAACGACCTTTGAGAAATCCCAAAGCCGCCGACTGTCAACGACTTTTGGAAGAATCCAAATGCCGCCGACTGTCGACGACTCTCAGTCTTCTTCAAAAGTCGTTGACAGTCAACGAACGTCACTGTCTTTTCATTCTATTCTATGACTTGAAGTGTTGTTTTGAAAACTTCACGGTACAACTTTTAGTTATTGCCGTCAACATCCATATCCCCCACACCATTTACCTCATCCCAGAAGCCCTCTGTCAGCTCCTTCTTTTTCTCCAACACTCCTTTTTCGATATTCTCGCTGTAAATCATCATCAATACATGGATGAAAAAGTCGTAGTTGACTTCAGTCATCTGCCGGAGTTGAGACTCAAAACCATTGAGCCATGAGTTCAACTGTTCTGCAGTTTCGGTGTTGAACGCGCGTGTTTGATGAGTGACACCATGATCGTCTTGCACCGTAAGCACCAAGTCCGGTTGGGTGCCATCGGCCGGGGCGGGATTACATCTCGTCCTGCAGAGAATGTCGGTGGCTCGATGGCCAATATAGTGCCAGGCATCAACAACAAATTTTGTCGTCTGAAGCCACAAGTCGTTTGGGTTTTGTGTCACGATATGCCGGAGAAGATCACAGGCTTTGTCGTACACCATGAAGCTAGGCCTGGACCTGGGATTGTCTTTCCAGATTTCGTTCAGGATGGCTAGGACCTGGGGCGTGCTTTCCGAACGATAACATTTCCCCCACCCAATGGGCATCCCACACGCCCATTGCACTGTTTGAAGGCAGTAGATAGACTTGGCTTTGAACGTATGCACCACTTGTTCACCAGGAGTATCACCCAGAGCCTGCAGCTGCACTTGCAAAGATGGGCCGCCCATCCCAGGAACTCCTTCTTCTCCATTTTGGCGGCGAATGACCCTTTGGACACCGGGAAACGAAAGTCTGTGGAAACGATCTTCGTACCGCTTATGCCAGTCGATATGGGCCTGATTATTGCATGTAAGTGCACCCGATGAATGGACGGGGCGGCCGCATGGAATAATTCCACAGATATCCCGCATGTGGAGGTGGGTCTCGCAGAACCGACCATTCTTGTAATTCACAAGAGGTCCTCGACAATCGTCCAGAGCACATTTCTATTAACAAGATAAGTTTCAATGATCATCATATTCCTCGTAAACGCACACGATATTTCAAGGACTTTCCATCCATGACAGCGAGTCTTACGTGGCCTTTTGGAGATCCATCGACTGGGGCCTCCTGTTGCGCCAGTGCTGGAGGTAAGTTTGCGGGTAGAGGTTGTTGCTCAAGTGCCGCTGGATCAACCTGAAATATCGGGTAAACATGGATATCTCTGAGCGGCAAAAAAGGGAATAATAACCCCGTCTGCTGGGCCCGCCTCTGAGCCAACAATTTCAGCATCTCCAGCGAGGACTGCACCCTCCCGCACAAGATCGGACTTGTACCGTTTCACGTGTGTGCAGTCCATGCAGCCATGGGACATTGCAGCGGGAATTACTCCGCCGTTCTCGCCAATAGCTTTCCGTACAGCAACTGCCAGGGAGTCGGCGGTCGCATGAGCTTCGCAAGTAAAGTCGGAATCTTCCTCATGAGCAACAAGAAGACGTCTCGCGAAGTGCTCCAAGAAGAGGCGTTTAGATTGCCTATAGGTGATTTTTATGTTTATGTCGTTTGTCGAATCATTGACCCAGTCTGCAAAATTTGACCAGCCCGAATGAAATCGATGCAAGGCCTTCTCCTGAGCGACAGCGATTTTTCTGTGAACCCAAATTCCGCTTTTTGACACTCGAAGATATTCTGCGTCATATTCAAGCACCTGGGAACGATGGAAGCTCCCGGGCGCCTCTTTGACGGTGATGATATCGGGATAATAGTCTGCCTTGCATTTTCCGCAATGCGCAACAACTAGATCTGCAGACACCCATTGGAAGGTCGCGTCTAAGAGCCAGACTTTTTGGGCACCATCATTTTTCCTGCGGCTTTTCCTCCGGCGAAGTGAAGGCACCAGATTGCGATCCCCTGGAGGACAGAATTTGCAATCCAGTCTCCTTGTAGTGAGAATGGGGCGTGGACGGCGAAAGAGAAATGATGAGAGGTCATCTGGGCTTGCATTGAAGAGGCCCAACTGCGTGTATAGTGTGTCGATATCGGTGCAGATGTATTCTGTGTACTCCTGTGCCAAGCTGATACCCGTTGTCCACGCCTCGACATTGTCTGCCTCGTCCCCAAACGACCTGGTCAGAAGAGTTTTGATTGTTCTCTTCCAGCCAGTGAGAGGGGATTGACGACGAGCTTCATTGAGCTGATTGGAATGAAGTCGGAACAGCGGGTACAGTGATATTAGAACACCCAGGACATAGATGGCCTGCTGGACTGCCAATTCCGGAGGGAAAAAGAGCTGAAGAATCAAGATGAGCTGCCGCACAGACGCCGGCATGAGGAACGAGGTTGAGAATTTTAAAGGCAATGAATTCTAATATTAACAAAGCATAATACAAGGTATCGCGGAATGGACCGCCAAAATGTTGTGTATTGCACCTGGGATTGCAGGCTGAGGGACATCTCAGGGAAGTGCTAGGCGTGAAGTCAAGCAGGAACTAGAGAACTGGGTTAGATAAAGTCGGTGTTGTGAAATGTCAGTAAAATCACATACCCCGGGATCGGCGGCACGATGCCGGCGTGTATGGTGTTCAGCTGACACAGGGCCTCGATGCTGTGTTAGAGGATGTCCTAGAGAGGGGTCAGGTCAAAGAAACTGAATGATTCAAGCAAGAAATGGGTGAGTTAAAGCACCGTTGGTAAAATCACAGTAAAATCACACACACATCCGTGCCGGCGCGTTTCGCGATTCGTCAGGTTTATATCATTGATATTGTGTTGTGGGGCATCCTATATATGCCTTATATCGAAGGGAGCTAGAGGTTGGAGGTAGAATTGCATGAGATAAAGTGAGATTGCTAAAATGACAAGGAAATCACATACCCGGGCATAGGGCGCCACGCCACCGACGCATTTCGTGTTTGTTCGGTCCAAATCGTTGATATTAGGTTGGAGGACATCCTGAGGTAGCTGTACGTCGAACGGACTGAAGGATTTGAGCTAGAATTGGATGAGATAGAGTAAAGTGGGAAAATGACAGAAAAATGACATACCCGGGCACAGGGCGCCACGCCACCGACGCATTTCGTGTTCGTTCGGTCCAAATCGTTGATATTAGGTTGGAGGACATCCTGAGGTAGCCGTACGTCGAAAGGACTGAAGGATTTGGGCTAGAATTGGATGACATTGAGTAAAAGTGGGAAAATGACAGGAAAATGACATACCTGGACATGGTGCCCACGACGTCGATGCATTTCGCGTTTGTCGGGTTCAGGGCATTTATATTATGTTGGAGGACATCCTGAGGCGGCCGCATGTCGAAAGGACTGAAGGATTCGAGCCACAACTGAGGGAGATAGAAAGTCGAATTTGTGAAACATCCAAAACTCACACCCCCATGAGTGCGCGCCGCGACGCCAATGCCTTGTACGTTTTTTGGGCCCAAACTATCAAGGAGATTCTTGAGTGCATCCGATAGATGCGGTATCTCGAAGGTGTGGAAGGGTTTGAAGCAGAACTGACCCGATCAGAGTGAGGTTTGTAAAATGCAAAGAAAACAAAGTGCCGATCTCATGAGGTGTCCAGGCCTCCTGCCGCACTCCTTTCAACGTTCAAGTGAACTCTGGGGGAAGGTTTAGGAATGGTCAGACTTCGCGCAATGCCAATTGAGCTGCCACAGGTCTTTGCAAGCAAGGTGAATTTCTCCCGGACGTAATCCCGGCTCGCAGTTCAAACTTCCAGTGCTTTTTAAAGAAAAGTCAAAGTGCTGACAATTAGATGCAAGAGGGAGAGGTCGGAGGTGATTCGTCGTTGGCTGGTTGTGGGTCCCAGAGGCAAACACTGATGATTTCCTTTTTGGGACATCAACTCGCTTTCTCTTCCCGCAACACCACATCGACGCGTCTTGTTGACCCTGGGCGGGAAAGTAACAAGGCGCGTTGAGTGTGACTCAACGCGAAAGCCGGACGTCCGTCAGATTTAGGCCCCCAAGCTCTTGCGCCCTGTGGATTCTGTGTCTGCCAGACAACATGGATGGTTCATGCGTCGTCGTCGCGACACGTCCTGATTTTGGCCAGGTCTGTGCAATTTTCTCCTCTATGCAGCTCTCAACAGTGTCTGGAAGGCGTACCGTATTCATCCCGACAATGTTCCCTTCGTCGGACGACACAAGCTGGTCGCATTCACAGGGACAGCACCCGGTGCGTACGCCTGTCGTCTTATTGCTGGCAAGCATACTAATGACTGCTTGCAGGCCCAACGAATTACTGAGTGTAATGTCGACCCGTGTCTTGATTGTATCTTCACACACTTTGGAGTTGAATCCACATTTATTGGGTTAGAGCAAAGTAACGCTGAGTTAAGTCTACGATACCAGCGAGATTCATTTAAAGGTCACGATGACGAGCTCTACTCGCGACGACGAGTATGACGATGTTCAGAAGTGTGGTGCTCGTTGCCGGAATCACTCTGCTCGTCGTTGGAATCATCGTCCAAATTCGCCGACGTTTGGCGCCTCTTTCCCTCCTTCTTCTTTCTCTTCCTGTCCTCGTCGCTCTCCACATCACGGGACCTGGACCTTCTGCGCTTCGACGTTCTGGAAGAGCTAGCCTTCGAAGAGCTTCCCTTGCTCTTTTTCGACTTGGAGTGGCCGGTACTCTTACCAAGCTTCTTTCCCTGCTGCTCCTCGTATTCCTCCTTCACCATATCATGGAACTCGTGCAGCGGCATGGTTTCGAAGGGTGACTCGTCTTCGTGACCGTCAGAGTCGTCAGAGTCCTCCCGAGGAGGAGGGAGCGGGGACTTGACCCAGTCGCCAATGTCCCCAGGGATTCGACGAGCTTTCTTAAACAGAGACATGTTGGTGCGAGTGGAGGTGCTGGAACGTTTGGCCGAGGATATGATGTGCAATTGGGTAAAGGTACAGTTGCGATACTGCTCCCAACCGGCACTGGTGACCCAGGCCGGAGCGACAAAATCTATCAGTGGTAGAGTGAGTGGCTGTGGGCTTTCGCGTTATTATAGATAACTCGCCAGCGGGAATATGATAGCCAGCACCGGTATTAAAGACCTTGAACTTATTGAAGAACGGCATAAACTGGGAATTGGATCTGCGCGCTTGTCCTGCGGTGGTGTTGCGCTCCGTGGCAAGCCCACCATCTTGTTGTGCAAACTCGCGTAGGAAAGCCAAGAAATGAGGGGTGCTTTCTTGTGCACGCTTCGGAAGGATGTTCTCATGGGCTTGAGCTTGGACTTCACGCCGCGCTTGAGCAATCTCTAGGGGCAGGTCACTTCCCGCTCCCGTGAGACTGGTCAACGGAGGTGGAACTCCAGTCTGGAATAAAGACCAGGGTTTGTTACGAAAGGATAATTCCTATTGAATAACTTACGAAAGCCGATGTGGACTGAGCGTTCAATACAATGGGAGCGGTCGCCGGAGCATGTGTCTTGTAGTAGAATCAGGGATTATAAAGAGGAGAAAAAAGAGTAGATAGTAACTCACAGACGGCTGGAAAAATAGTTCGCAACCAAATACATCCCCGTGGTCGACGAGAGTGACCCTGTTCCCCGTCTGAAAAGACAAATTAGGCAACTTCGTCGCAGTGCCTTCCAGATGTTGAGCAACTGTGCCCACAGACATGACATCCTCAGGATGGTGGACGCCAGGCCGGCTGAATCGCCCGGCACGATCAGCTAATATTATCTCATTAGTGGTTTGTATTTTGGGGTCAATAAGCTACCTTTCATGGGAGAGCTATTCGCAATCGCCTTAGGAAGTAGCTTGGTGAGTTCCACTTGATGTTTGACGGTGCCGTCGGAGAATATAGTCTTGATGATACTGGCATCGTTGACGGCCACTTGCTGAGCTGGCCGGTTTGCCTCTGTGGGATGGCTGAAACGCAGCAAGACTGTAAAGCCCATAAATATCAACAACAAGTCGGACAAGAAAACACTTACCTGTACTTGTAGAGCGCGCCTTTTTACTACTAGTAGGCGCAGATCCCGGGACTTCTTGTTCGTCCTCCGCTTGCTCCTGCTGGTCACCAACAGGCGTGGGTGGGGCTTCTAGTCCTGGTCCGTCTTGGGACTCAAAGATATCGCCCTCAATGTCATTGTCGGTCTCAGTAATTGGCTCCAATAATGACGATGATCTGTCGCTATCGTCCTGCTCATTCAAAGCTGTGGTTAATATTAGGAGCATCCAAAGTATAAATGGCACCGAAAATCATACAGGAGAGGTTCTGGCCCTGAACTTTCAAGGACAGTGACTGGAAGCCTGGGCGAGGATCGGTTGTATTCCCTTGCTGGAAAAGGGTAAGATTGGCTCTAGAAAGAATTGAGTTGGCACGATGGGAGAATCATTAAAATAAATACCCAGTCAGAGGCTCTGCTGGCTTTGAGGCGTCTTTTGAATCCTCGGCGGCCTTGGATGCACTGTTTTTTCCCTTATGGCCTCTTGTTTTCTTGGGGATACTACGAGCCTCATAGAGGCCTATGAACCTCGGGTCGTCCTGGAATGTCGAGGGAAAGCGGTCCATGCTGCTATTGATAAAACTGATAAGGACCGCTTTCGTATTTTTAACATTGTCCATGCCCATCGCTTCAGCAATTTCTTGGAGCATTTTCCTAGCCATGGAGTCCAATTTTCCTTTGAATCGGACAGGAGGAGGCACTTGAGAGGTAGCTGACATGGTGGCGACCGACAACGGCTGACAACGACCAAGAGAATCACGCCATCTTTAAATTTGAAATTGTCCTAGATCGAGCAAAGTCGGTGAAAGTCGTCGACAGTCAATAGGGGCTCCAACTCAAGAGAAGCCAAGTCAGTGGCAATCGCCGAGCGGCGTTATCTAGCGTTATCTAATCACGGCTGACACCGACTGCCCTCGGCCATCGACAATCGTCGACAGTCAACGGCGGCTGTCAACGACCGGGTCAACAACGGGTATATAACTCAGATTTCCGTGTCCTTCCTCGCACTCGCACTTCTCTCCACCGTCGCTGGGTTGCCGCAGGAGACGACCACCACCGTGACTTTGGCGCCACAGCCGACCTCCGGTGTCCCCTATTGGATCGAAACGCCTGACCACGTTGTAGCCGCGCGCAAGGAGTGGCACGCGTCTAGAGCCAACTCCACCAACTCCACCTCGATTGCCAAGCGCTCCGTCCACTGCGTGGCAAACAACGTCAACACCGGTGACGCTCAGGCCATGGCCCAGTACCTCCAAGGCCTCGGCAACGCTGCCTGCGTCCAGACTAACGGCGGTGGTTCCTTCTGCACCACGATGCTGTGCATTGGTACCGGCTGTGGTGTGTTTTCTCTCTTCTCAAGTACCCTAACATCATTGTTGAACTTTTTATTTTTGTGCAGCCGACATTTGTGGCCCATTTGACAACCCGGACAATTGCGTAGACGCGGGCAACGGATTGCTTGACGTGGCCAATAGCTGTCAGTACGGATCCGGCGTGACGGGTGGATGGTGTGACGGGCCCTTTACGCTCAGCTTCGGTTTCTACCACTCATAATTTCGCTCCCCATCCCTGAATACACACACAAAAAGGACTTTTCCCGTGCTTTGACCATTATCAATCGCACATACCGTTCATTTCACCATCCCCCTTTTGAATTACTACGTTTTGTTGTACACCGCCTTGGTCCAATATACAATACGAACCGTCGTTGGGAACCCCTCCTCGTTCCAGTCTGATTAGCTGAACCGTTCTTGTTGCCCACTAGTTTGCGATCGCAGTGCTCTTCACAGGAAATGCGAACACTGCAGTTATAGCTCCGGCCCTCGTCTGTGACCTGGCTACCCACCCCAGCTATCTTTCCCAGGTCAGGGAGGAGATAGAAGCCTTTCTCTCGATGTTCAATGCGGACACTTCACTCCCGCTTAAGACGCGCATTCAGTCGATCGCGTACGACGAGTGGATCAGACCCGGTGCCTTCCCGATCCTCGAACGCTGTCTCAAGGAGACGATCCGGTTGCGTGTAGGGACACCGCTACATCGGTTGAATCACACGGACAAGGATATCCAGATGGGGAGCGTGATTGTCCCGCCCGGAACCATCGCGTCTTTCCACACAAGTTTTGTACACCACAACGTTGTCAGCCGCGGTTAAACTCTAGACTACGTGCACCCAGGGGAAGAAAGGTTCGAAGTTTCCAAGCATGACGCGTGGTGGTAAGAAAGTTCCCAATCACGCCGATGTTGATGGGGCCTCTTTGCGGACTCGGCACCGCTGCTCTTGCCTCCACGCCACTGCGCGGAGTCCGGGAAGTAGCGGACTCCTGCGCAAGGAGTTTCTCTGCTTGGACGACGGTTCTTCACTTTACATGCCAAGTCTTCGGGTACCTGAGGCTGGATTTGCCCAGGAACTTTGTCGATATGCGCTGGCCTTCATTGTCTGTCAGGCTGGCCAACAAATGTCAGGGAAAATGAAAATGATTGAAGCTTCATTCATAACACTGGCAAAGCAGGAACAGAACCTCCACCGAGATTCATTACCACGTCACGTCCAAGTCGGGTGCATTCTCTAATGCAAGACTTTATATAACGCTGATTATCTTTTCTAGTTCCAAACCGTATCCGAAGTCATGCTCAAATCCGCCCTCGCTCTGGCTAGTGTCAGATATGCCCTTGCCACGATGACCGCCATTCCGACCAATGGTACCGCGTATATCATGCAAGACGGTCGGACAACACGCTGCGTGACATTGGGTGCCGCGCCAGCTTTGAATTACGCGAAGATCGGTATGGAGGTTTGCACTGGGTCCACCGATCAACAAGTTTGTTCCCTTTTCCGTCCCTAATAACTATTTGCTCAACCTGAACTATAGTGGAAAGCGGTTTCAACCATCGCAGACGGAATTCACTTTGCTTTTTCTTCGGTTGCCGCACCCTTGACCTATCTTTCGTATGTCTCCGCCGAAATTCCAAACAGCGGAGGCCAAGCGAGCCTTTACCAACAATCTATGGGGCATCCTGAGCCGCTCGAGTTCCTCCTGCAGCCAGCGCCTACCGCAAATATGAGCATGTGGGTCATCGAATGTCTTTCTAGACGACCCTAATTGTGATTCAATATTTTGTACTTCTCCAATGGTCCAGGCGGTGTCCTAACCGCGAACACGCCCTTTTCGGCGGCTATCCTGGCAAATCAACCATCTCCAGTGTGTTTCTCCTGTCTCTTTTCATTCTCATTCCGTCTAATCTTTAACTAGTTGATGATGGAAATCATTACACTGAACAGTTTCACCTTCAACCCTTCGGAACCCTCGCAATGGTGGGGATTTACGCCGGTGGCCACCACTGCCAGTTAAATCTATCAAGTCGGAGATTAGTAGGGTCAATTTCAATGTCCTCTATGAATATTGTCAGTCAAGAATCTTTACCGTACTTCTCGGGACTTATATTGTTAGTCAAGAATCTTTACCGTACTTCTCGGGACTTTCCACAAGATGGTTAGCGGCTATTGTTCCTAGATCCGTGGACAAGCTTGCTTTCATAGACAGGCTGGTTCGAGTTCCTATCTGTCAGCTAATGAGTCGGATGAGTGATTCCGGATTCTGGATCCGGTATTTATGTAACCCTATGCCGCGACATGAGGCTCATTAACTATGTCTTCGGAGATCTCGGCGAATTCAAGTTAGAAGGGAGGGAGAAAAGAGAGAAAAGGAGAGAAAAGAGAGAGAGATTCAGAATTTCATGATGCAACATGTACCGAAAAACTGCTATCTCATGTGCGCCGGTTGTTCGAAAATTCGGTCGGAGATCTTGAATTCGCCAACTACATTCGGAAGATCACCGATATCAAAAAACTACGTCTTTCCGGAGGTAAATCCTCTTCCAGACTTAGTTTTAGCCAATGGTATTTCAAGTTCACTCTCGCACGCGGAAAGCGCATCAGATCGCACTTCTCACGCCTTCAGCTCGCCACCGATAAATTGAATGTGAATGACCTGCCTGCAACGAATCTATCTGAGTCGTATGCACGTTGTGCATGTATGCTCTCCTCCTTGTTTTCAAAATTTGAGGTATGTATCTCACTGGTTATTCATCCACCGGGGTACTTCTTTGGTATATTCAACGGCGGCGCGCGCGATGCAGACTGCAGTACCAACAAGATTTTCAAACTTTAGGAACCCTAAATTTCCCAGCTCTTTCGTGCTGAAACACCGACTCTGTTAATAAGAGATGTTTGCGGCGCGTTGGGCGCGTGTCAGATCGCGATCACGTGGGCACGAGAATACCCAACGAGTACGACCGTTTCACGATGTTCTGTCAATAAATTTCTCTGCCACATTTGATTTACATTCTTGGTACATCTATGAGTATTCTCTCAATTTTCAGAGGTAAGGAAGTGGAGAACTCCTTCATAATAACCTCGACAACAAGAAACAAAAAATATGGAGCCAAAAAATGACACGGAGACAAGGAATGCAACAGTAGAAATATATTTAGCGGCTTTTAGCCTACCCAGCAAGGTGTGCAATGATTACATCCTCCGAAATATTGGGTTTCTCGCCGGGCATGAGTGGTGGATGATCACATCGGCAAAATTTCTGCCCTCCCTTCCCTTTGCAATCCAGCCGCTTGCGGCACATGCTTTTAACACATACTGCACATCGTCGAGGTGCATAAGGGCGCCGAGCTGCGGGTTCAAGGGCCCTGGGTAATAATGCTTGCCATTGAGGATCAGGGGGAGGAAGCTGGGATGTAGTTTGGGCCATTGGGGGTTGGAAGAGGGTGGGAAGTGTGATGGCAGCTTGTTCGGTCTGCGCCAGTATTGGGATGATATTATGGAATGTGAAGGAGGGAATAGAGGGATTAGAGTCGTCGACGAACTCCTCCAGAGTAGTAAGCTCAGCCATTCTGTCAAACGAGGCAGAAGGATTTAAGTCTATAAAGAAGAGATCAATAAACAAACATTAAAACAGGAACGGGCAAACCATGACTAGAAAGATCGAGTTCTCCGTCGGGAAGAGGGATTGCGGGGAGGACATCAACATTGCTGTCAGCGTTCAAAATGTCCAACAATGCCTTGCGAGCAGTAAAATTGCTCCCTGCTGCAAGTGTTGAACGCTCTGAGGTCCATAATATTGTTTTCTTGTGATGCGCCTCGAGCTGCTGAGGAAGCTTGTAGTATAGTCGCAGATTCGAGTCTGTAACAGCGCGTGGTTGGACATCAACCTGCCCATTCCAGAATTGAGCAAGTTTGACAAAGTCAATATTTTTGTGGTGCTCCCGAGGAGGATATGTCTTTCCACCCTTTCTGAACCTCGGGTGATTGACAAGTTCCTTGAATGTTGAGTACTCCTTGTGTGTGTGAACAGGAACGACCGCAGAAAGCGTAAGTTGACGCAATTGCAGATAGCGATATTGATTTGTCGGCTTGGTGGAAAGGCGGGTCATCGTGTAAACGGGAGTATCACGGTGATGGGGTACACCGGTGATTCGAGGCCGCGGCAGTGTTGTTATGTTCAGCTCTGCAGCAAGAGATTTCGAAATAGGGAGGATCCCGATGGTTTCCGAAGTTGCGATGCGAGTGGAAAGAACACGAGGAAGAGGAAATGAGGGCTTGAGACCGATTGCGAGTGCCAACTCAACGATCTCATCTCGGATCCAAATGGCATAGTGTCCGCGATATTTTGTGCCTGTACGATTATGAAAGCCAACCTTGAGAATAATACATGAGACAGTGGTGCTGAATGATGGAGAAGAAATACATACTGTTGTGTTGCGGCAAAGTATCCAATTGATTAATAGGCACTCGGCAAGCTCCGGAGATGCGCGCAAAGAGCCAAAAACACGCCGAATGGCCATGTGGAAACCACCCTCCACAGAATTGGTACCGCGGATTGTGCGATAAATATTGAGACCATCGCGGTCAATACCCATCAGGTAGTAAAGTGGAATACCCGCAGGGTCAGAGAGATAACCGTTTCGAATTGTTTCGAGCAGGTTTCGGCACATTTCCTTGGCCTCTTCCGAGAAGAAAGGCCCCTTCGTCTTCTTTGTTGAGCACCAGAAATTAGCGTAGGCTGTAAAGAGTGCTTCCACTCGTTTTAGAAGAATCTTCCGACCCGGGATGTGGCGGCGGATTCGTCGGTTTAGAGCAGCAGCCTTGGCCCGCTTGGCATACTCCCAGCTAATTCCATTTTTTTCGAGGACAGCGCGCACCGCAAGTTCGTCCGATTTATCCCGAATAAAAATGGCTTCACTGAAGTCGTGTGCAAAAGCCTTGAATGCTGAGTGTTTCCTGGACAACAGACGGAGAAGACGATCCATGTAATGGAACGCGTCATCGAGAACACGTGTCGGTAGTGGTTCTGAGGTGGATCCGGCTGCCTCTGTGGCTTGCTGGATAAAAGACCAGGTTTGACTAATACCGTTGACAAGGGTTTTTGTAGTCGAGTGCTGTCAACGGTGTAAGTACGAGAGTTGAGAAAAGGTCAAGATATTAACCTCGTCGACGTGGGGGCCATGAAATTCGAGACCTTCCATCGAATCAGGACCCTGAACAAATGTGTCAGAAAGAAGGACTTCGAGAACTGGAACGGAAAATACCGGTGGAACGTCAAAGGCAAATTGACCATGTGGATCGTCTGGAATATTATCATCGGTATCATCATCGTCCTCCTCGCTGTCTTCTCCGTCGCTTGGCACGTCCACATCCTCCGGATGGGAGTCCCCTGCTGCGGTGTATGAGATGGAAAACTCGGTAGCCTCATGATCCGAGGGAAGAACTGGAGCCGGAGTCGCAAATGCACGGTGAACACCATCAATGTGTACAGGCGTAGTGGAACCTCGCGATTGAAGTTGTGAGGTTGTGACCACAGCCTGCGCACCATGAGCGAAAATCCATTCCATGGTTTGCTTGTGTAGAGCGTGAATCGCTCCCGGAACAAGAACCTATGGAAGAGTGAGTGTTATGCATTAATTGGCGACATTTCACATTACCTTTGAGATTGTGATAAGAGATTGTGATGTCGAGACATTAATTCTCTTTGTGTTACCCTGCACATCCATAATTGCATCGAGATATCCCGGATGGTGGCCGATAATTGAGCCCTCTGCAATGGGCTTGCAGGCTTGTACAAGCGTTACAAGTTGGCCGTGAGTTTGAGCTTGAATAAGCTGAAGCGGGAGCCCAAGGGAACCAAGGCGACTGAGTGAGAGGTAGATCTGCCACTGACACTCTATTTCTTGAAATAAGAATGTAATCTGTTCGGGAGTTGGAGCCGACCAAGGATATTGAGTGAAATTAGGAATGTCAAAAGAATTCCGCAGAATGATTCCGGCGAGAGCATGAAGTGATACTGATGGTTCGTTCACAACTGCCTTCAGCTTCGCCAACTTCCCCAAGTCGAGGATGGGTGGGTTCGAAGAATTCAGAATTTGCTTTATCTCAGGCATGAAGAATGTCTCTGCAATGAGCTGGAGAGTTTGACGTATAGAGTGGCCAACTTTTATGGTAGAGGGATTGGTGAGAATCACCCGCAACGATGGTAGAGTATCACTTCGTGACGTAAGAGCAGTAACCTGCTAGTAATTGAATATTTGAACAGGGATAGATCAACAAATCCACACTACCTTGAAAACATAAATCTGGCGCGCGGTTCGGAGTTGAATCATGTCTAAATGGGTGGCTGCTCCAGGGAGCTGTTCCGCTTTAATAGCGACACCAACAAAGTCCAAATGTGACATTGAAGTGGTGGCCAGGATATCTTGAAGGATGTCGTTTGCGGCGGCCTCAATTTCCATTGAGTCTGAGATGAGAGCAGCCGCAACCTCTGGTGCCGGAACAAAACTAGGAAGATCTGTGTATTTTGTCACTGGCTTGATGTCTTTTGCCAACGACTTGTTGATAGATTCATGGAAAGATCGTTCCGCTGAGGGGGAATGAGGTTTGGTGAAAGATAGACATTATTTGCCCTTACCTTGAGGTGAGTCCGTCCACAGAAGTTGCGTAGGAGGATTATTCGAATCCCGCAGGCCTTGCTGAACACCCTCAAACATCTCTTTGAGGAAGTGCATGGACTTTGTGAGGGTCAATGAGTGTGCGCGGAGTTGTTCATTTTCATTTAGCAGTGTATAGGCTGCAGTGAAAATCTTTTCCCCTTTCACCCCGCCCGTGTGTTTGAGGAACTGAAGTCGTTGTTAATTACACAATATATTCTGAGTAGAAAACTCACATCAAAGGTATGGTCGCCCTTGGCAAATGTCAATGGAAGGGAGGCAATGTCGCGCTCAATGTAGATTCGAAGTGCTGAAATTATATCCGTAAAAAGAGCCTTGAGATATGGAACTGATGGCGGTGAGCCGGCATAACCGTTACGATCGCCAAATGCAGAGAACTGCTGGATATTAAGCTGCCCATAAAAGTGGGCGGCAGCGGTATACATGAGCTCCAAATCGGCGTGAGATCGGAATTGGACCTCGGAGACCAGTGCAGAGAACGGTGCAGGCCCAAACCGAGTCGCAAAGGTGTTACACATTTTCCACATCATGAGTTTCGAGATGGCTCCGCGTGCAGATATGTATGCTGGGGATGTTGAGTTGTGAATCTAAATTTCTGAATTAATTGCGGAGGACCCACCAGGAAACGCGGTCTGCACATGTAACGGGAGCTGTGCAATAATGTGGGGATCTGTCCCTTGGAAGTTTGTGTTACATCCGGGCACATTTTGTCGCGTAGGATCACAGATGAATCGATTGGTGAGAAGGAAAAAATCAGCTGGCATGTTGCGAACTCGACGGGCAACAGGGTCATCATTAAATCCTGAAATTTCATTAGGACCTTTCACTCAAAAAATAAAACAATTCAAGTCACCATTTCGGGATAGAGGCTTTCCACATTTGCATTTGAATCGACCGGGGGATTTGGGTAGTAAGTGAGGTAGCCAGATGAAGACCTTTCGCTGGTATAGCTTGGTTGGATCAAGGCCACCAGCAGCCATCCCGTCGTGCAGGGCAAAGACAGGGTGGGCAGGTCGGTCAAAAAAATCCCCTCTAAGATAACACAAGGGCTTCTCGTGGGCTTCGATCTCGGCAACAATACGGGTTTTAAGGGCTGTTAAATAATTTTTGAGCACAGAATCCTCATCGGGTTCGGAGGATTGAGTTTCTGCTTCTGCAGTTTCTACAGGACCCCCCACATCCTCGAGGACTTCACTAGCCAGACTTTCGTCGATGGTACGATCACCGGCTGCAATATCTGCATGCTCGTCGTCTTCGGACACGAAATTTAATTCGTTGTTGAGCTGCTCGAATTGTTCCATTGAAATATGCGGTTCTTTTAAGAAGTTGGTAATCAGTTCAGTACATGTCTGGTGCATAAACGGCACAACATACGAGGTGAAACATTATTTGAGGGACCGGGCCAAACATCAGACCAAAAAGATGCTCTGCCCGAGGTTGATTGGGGTGGAAGAGCCATTTCATTTCCAAGAGGTACAGGTCGATTGGTATTGTAGGGCCCAAAAAATGCTGATGCCTGAGATTGAGAGGTGGAAGCCCGCATGTGCTGCGGCACCGCAGGCATCCTGAGTGGTTCCCCGAAACGTCGAACGGGAAATTGAACCGCTTTATTTGGGTTCCGGGGGCGCCCGGCACCCTTTCGGCGACCACCGTGAGTTCCCTTGTCCCTTCCCGTGTCATTCATGGCAAGAGAAGCGCAAGAACGATGAAAGATTCAAAGAAGAGCAAGATCGATGTACAGTTGGCAGGCGTGTGAGTCGGAGCAATGGCCCGATCATGCGATCACGACACGGGTGCAAACTATGCCCGATTCGACATAATTATCCGCTGCTACCGTTAATGAGCCCGACATGAATCATGATGTTAACTCCGCGAGGATACGTCTCGTCCTTTCCTGTCTCGCGGAGTTCGGCCCGTCACCGCGTCATCGCTCTTCACCTTTGAGAGCATTTGGGTTTCGATGTAACGTGATACGTAAATCCGCCTTGAACACACAAATCTCGAAACTCAAAACGTGGTGGAATACCTTCAAGGTACATACAAATAGTGGAAAATTCGTAACCGAACTCTCTATAGTTTGGACTAAGGGATTATGTAGCTCGACTCCTTTCCCCAAATATGGTTGCTTCCATGTCGTAGTCTTGGGATATTTCGTGATATTGGTTATTGCAGATAGGGGGATATTGGTTATTGCAGATAGGGGACATGAGGCGCCGTGGACCTATTTGAGCTCCCAGAATTGTAAGGAATCACCGAAATTCAAAGGTTCAATGACGAGCTGCGTGTAGTGAGATCAATACCCGACGTCCTGCAAGGACCGAGGAACAATTTACCAAAGAAGCCTGCGCCGATCCTGCTGCACGGGGGACGTACGAAGTCAAGACTCCACTGGTGGAGGAGTTGGAAGCGCAAATGCTAAAATCGGTTGAAATGAATGAGTGTTGAAATAATCATATTTGCTCACGAGGGATCCCTGCCAATGTACCATTCGTACGGAGTGTAGTGCGCAATGGTATGCTGGTGCATGCTGTCCGGTCCTCCAGCAATTTGAGCGTAGAATAAGACAGCCAGCTTCCCGGCACCGCGACACTGGAAAAGGACACGAGGGTAGCGTCCGTAGGGTTTACATGGGCTGTCCACTGCATTTGGTATCTAGATGAGCTGGAGGAAACCATGATAATGGACTTGGGAACGAACTCTCGTTTGATCTCCGCCACAAGAGCCCATAACGACTGGGACATAGTCGTTCGTAAAAGGGCCAACCAGCAATGCACATCGATTATTGTGGGCGTTAAATATGGTGTAATTATTCCCATTGACTGGGGAAAGAATCTGAGCACTCGCTAGCATTGCGAGAGCTGCTAGAGAGGCGGCAAGTAACACTCTGACCATGATAGGATGGGCCGGAGGTGGGTCGATCATCAAGACGAGACCTGGTTTATATCCAGCTTCCCTGTTAATTCGCTCGACGTAGATGGCACAACAGCGGGGACAGCTGAGATCCGACAGCCATCGGAATCCAGGGGTACAAGCTTCCAGACATCAGTCAAACTGTCAAGAATGAGCCACAAGGTCATTCATTGATTACAAGGACGTTAAGTATTATCTACTCTTTATAAAATTAAGTGCGTCTGTCTGAAGCCTTCAAACTCCGCTCGGCCGTCAGTTTCGGCATTCTTTCGGCTGGCACCTGCATTTGAAAGGTAAAAATCATTCACAGCGCGGGAGCCGGAGATCATCGACCATTCGCAGACCTGACAAGGAGTCGCCGGAGCGCGTAGGTTCTTGTATTATTTGACATTGGTGCGGGCAAGGTCCGGTTCGGCGACCGGTTTGAGCCTGAATTGAATGCCGCGTTCAAGTTCAGTATTTCACCAGTGGCTGAACCAAACGCGCGGTTCAGGTTGGACATTCACGTTGGGAGTGAAAGGATCGAACGCCAGAACCTGAACGACCCCGAACCGAAGTGTTTTGATCTGACTTGAATTTCGAGGAGATTCGCGAGTTTCAATCTGGTTTTAGTATCCATTCTGTTCGAAGCCTGCTCCCAAAGCCCTGTTTTTCAACACCATGATCTGGTCGCCGTTCAGTTTCTCATCCTTTGTTTTATGGGTCACATATGAGGATCTACCGGCCGGAACGGTTGAGCAAACTTGGGGAACGATCCATACCGGCTGTACGCCCTAATGTATCTGGACTGGATCGGGAGGGCTGCTCTCTGCCGCCACATTCTGGTTGGTGGTCGACCGCAGCGGGAAAATCCGCATCCGGTTCGCCGTGCCTTCCTTCACCGCCATGAGATGCAGCTCCATCGTCCCGCGGCTACGCTGAACTCGCCTCGAATAATCCGTCCACAGCGCTACCGCTGCCGAGTCCGGCGCCTGGGCATCGTTTTTTCCACCCGGCAGGGGGATGGGCTGGAGCTTTATCTCCACACGCCCCTGGATCGACTTATAATCGAACAAGACGTAGTAAGCCGTGTGGGGATTCATTCGCTTAAAAGCAAAGCTAGTTCTTGGGATACGAGGCTTTCTCGAGAGAGCTCGTAATCCTGGTGCATCACCGCACGGAGAAAAGATCTGTCTCGCGGACTGAGCGGCGGCTCGTCTGAACCCCGATTAAGTTTGATTTTCAGCCGTTGTAAAGAGAACGTACGAAGACGAATGGATCGATTATGTGTACCCCCGGCCTCCGCCATCATCTCCCTGATGTTTTGGGGGTTGGCAGGGCCCAGAAGAAGCATGAACTGGGCTTGAGCAAAGACCTCCGCACGCGCGCGCTCGGGGACGTCAAGCGTGAACATCCACGCGCGAGTACAAAAGGCATTAACTCCAGGTTGCTTGCCAATGAGTCGCTTTGTGGGAGGATGCTCACACAAACCCATGAGGAGCAGCCCCCAGGTAATGTATACTTGGGCATCGATTGGACCTGCGCCAGAAACGTAGTCCCGATATTCGTGGAAGAATTCTACCCAGGGCCATACACGCGGCCACAGTTCGAGGGATACATCGATCGGGTAGCTCCGAAGGCATGTAATGATCTGCAACGCTTTTAAAGCAAGCCAGGGCCGCACACTCAAGGGATGGCAGCATTTCCGACTCTGTGTCGAGGTCAGGCAGAGCGGGAATAGTAGAAGGATCTAGGTTCGCGTAGAAGACCGGGAGAATTAGAACAGAGTCGGTGTCCGATAAAGTCCTGATGAGCGATCCGAGGCGTCTTAGGCTGTGCAGAGAGCCTTTCGCGGCGGAGTGCGCTAAGTCTCTGCCCAAAGTGGATTAACGGATCGTAAAGTGAGGGAAGGTGAGCTACCCTGTACGTTGGAGAGGAAACATTATTGAGGCCGTCGAGTCGAAGAGCAGGATGCATCGCGGGCTATGTACAATAGGGTCCAGCAAGCAGTGACTGGCTTACACGTGTACAGGAAGCGCTTAAGCACGATTCAAGCTCCGCTCAAGGCCGAGTTGCCAATCTCAAACTTTCCTCTTACCGTATTTTCAAGTTCAGAAAGGTTCGAACCTGAACCTGACCCAAACTTTAATTTGACCCGAATTTGAGTCAGAATTTCGGTGAGAGTTGTGGGTTCCATATCTGGTTTACCGTATTCATTCTACCCGAAGACTTTTGGCTATACTCTTGGGGTCCTGAAATTCTTCAAAGAGGTTCCAAAACATGTGGTGATGGTGGTTGGTGAATTTATTGAGATTGTAGCTTGAATTGGCTTTTCGCAGTTTCCCCTGCCAGTGGGCCCTGCCAACCGGCATCATTAAGTTCGGCCTCCACTCTTCGTCCGAATTCTTACATAAAACAAGCCAAAAATTCTGCTTCCTCCGATACTTACTTACTTTGGTAAAGGATGCCACTGGGGTGGGCAAATGAGATCCGACGGTCCTGTTCTCGGGCGAGCGTTCGAAGCGAGCGAGCGATCCCAAGGAAATATAGAAGACAGTGAGGTGAGCGCTTTGAGTGACGCAAAGGTACTACGCACCGCCCGAGCGAAGGGGGTCTTCGGCATTGTTGGGAAGACAACGCGAACCTGGGCCATGAGGCCGCAGGGAACACTGCTCAGTCAATTCTTTGATTTATCCACCTTCTTTCCCACTGCGGTGTTGGTACCTTCATGATCATTGTGTCCCCCAAAACTTTCAAGTTCATCACTGTTGGGTGGTAAGATACGGATTAGTAAGATGGAGCGTGAAGGTGTTCGTTGGATCGGGATGAATATGCGGCTATCGGGCCTCTTGGGATGATCATCCGTCCTACTTGACCGTACTTGGATCATTGCTAATTCAACGGAATCCCTCCTGTAAGAGCAATCTCCACATTGGTGGAATCAACGAGGTACGTAGAGTATCAAAAGACAAGAGACAAAATGGGGCACGAACAACCATTCCGGCTTCCGAAGGGACTTCATCATTACAAGGTACTACTGACATCGGGGCAAAAGGTGACCGTATAGTCGATGTTGGACTCTGTCTCCCGGCTTCGAACGCCCACACGCTTCTTCTGCCTACGTTATAAAGTGAGAGTAGGTTCACCGTTCACAATACGTCAACCCCCACTGCCAGTGGTGGCGTGATTTTTTCGGCAACATCTATTTATCTATCTTCCTCGTCGCAAAGTGATGTTCACAGGACGTCCGCGAACGGTGGGGTGTTGCTTCGAGGCCTCGGTGTGCACCCTTCAACCTACTTGTAAATCTACTTCAATTGCGAATCAGCCCGGGGGTGAATGAATGAATGAATGCCCTGCGTATAGTAGTATAACTGGCGAGGTGACCAGTTACCAGTTCGCTTTCATATCCCTTAAAGCCTGAGGCCTGAGGCTGCCAGTGCTGTGGATCATGGTGGATCGTCCTCTGCCCCTCGGACGTCGCCATAGGCTGTTATAATCATGGGTTCGAATCCCACCAGCGGCATTCGTAAATCGGGATTGCGTTTTTGTTTTTGATTTTGTCGTCAGCGCCATAATGTGAGCATAGGTGGTCGAACGGGTATGAGGAAGGAGTGCCATGGGCTCGCCATCATTCGCAAACTCTAGCAGCTTGCACAAAGGACCAGATTGCAAATGATGGCACGTTTACTTGCTTAACCCGATGCACCGCAGCATAGGTGGGCAGTTGCAGAGGAGTGTGGACAAGTCGCTGTGGATCATCGATCGTGGATATTCCTCCACAGTTTATCAGGGGAGGCTCTGTACTTATAAGTAACTTTGTGAGGAAGATGTGGGTTCGATTCCCACCGGCGGCATGCACCAGGGTAGCAGTTTTTGCTCTCGTATGTTGCCCCGCTCGAAAATCTCACAGCAGTCCACACCGCCCTATGTAAGTACCAAACCCGGGTACCACGTCGCGTCGCGTCGCGTCGTTACGCGGCGGTTGACAATGACATCCATCAACGTCGGCACCGGCACCGCCCCTCCATCATTCCTCGATCACCGAATCAAACATTTGATAACAAAACCGAGACAGCGACGACGACCGCCTCTGCTCGTTGTCGTTGCCCCTCCCTCCCTCCCTCACGCACTTACGCCTTTACTTTACGCACGCACTCACGAACAACAGACGGAATGGCGAGCGACATAACGCAAACGCAGGCACTCGGGGTGGGTGGCACGGAGGGGAAGGTGGAGGTGAAGGCGCCCGAGATCGTGATCGACGGGAAGCCGCCGACGTCGTCCTTGGATGCGCTGCTCGCCACCGAGGAGCTGGGCGTCGTTTCGCCTGTGGAGCGCGCGCCCGCACCCGCGCTTGCGTCCCCCGTTAGATCCACGCCCGAAGTAGAGGAGTCGGCCCCTGAAGACGAGGACGAGGGGGCGCTGGACGGGTTGCTGGCGCAGGGGAACACGATGGGCGAGGAGGAGGAGACGCTGGCGGAGGAGAGGGAGAGGCTGGAGCGGGATAGCAAGCCGTCGCATGCGCAGGCGGCTTTGGATGCGCTATTGGCTGGTGGGGCGAGCCCCGTGGACGCACCGGCACCGGCGTCGCATGCGCAAGAATCGCTCGACGCGCTGCTGGCGGCGGGTGCGGGGGAGATGCCGCTGAGCCCGGTGGAGGGTACGTGCTCCACTCTATACACACCCTTTACTTACTCACTGCGTACCTCCAGCCCCAACGCCGGCCAAGCCCGAGCCCGAGATCCTCAGCGTCGATACGCAGACGCAGACACGTGAGTCTCCGCTCGTTCCCTTTTGGGAAGCCCGTGATTAACGAGCTGCAGCCTCCCCCACGCCGCAGACGCAAACACACGCCTCCTCGGCGCTCGACGCCCTCCTCGCAGCGGGCGAAACGGCCTTGAGCCCGGTGACCCCGGCCGAGGCGCCTGCGCCGGCGGCATTGGATACGAATGCGAATGCGCATACAACGACAGGTGGGTCTGACTTTTGTTGTATTTCCGCTTCTCTTCCGCAGGAACGTTATGCCCTGCGCGCGTATCTTGCGCTTGTGGCGTTCTCGAACCGACGTCCACCGACTGCAATCTCCCTCCTCATCGTGGCCGTTGCGCGTTTCGTCTCGCGCTGGGGGCACGTTTTCCAAGCTTCTCTCTCGTTATACACTGTCTTCCTTTCTTCCTTCTCTTCTCTCATGTTTTCTTTTTTGACCCACGTGCCGGGCCGGTGGGCGTTTTGCGGTTTGCATTTTGCGTTTTGCGCTTGCGCGGCGTTGACGTTGGGTTTGGCGTTGGTTTGTTGCGCGGACTCGCGCTGGCATTGGCGTTCGTTTTGCTGCGTGGACAACTCCCGCCCCGCTCCGTCCAAATCGAACCAACGTTGCGTCGACGGCGTTTAGTGCCTGTTTTGACGGTGGTCACGACTGCAAAAAGCAAAGTGGGCGAGCCGACTGTTCTCTTGGACAGAGTGAGACGGCAGGCGGACGGACGGATTGAGACTCGCAGATTTCTTTTTTATACGGACGTGATCGAGTCGATTCTGGTTTTGGTTCGCGTCCTTCCGGGGTGCTTTTTGCTTTCTTTCTTTCTTTCCTCCTCCGGCGTGTTTCTCCGCCTCCCTTTCTACTCTCCGTCGAACTTGTTTCGTTACACAGCACAGTCACAGTTACTAACGCACATTGCAGCGCCCACTACCTCGTCCCTGGACGCGCTGTTGTCCCCCGTAGACACACCGGCGCCGGAGATACCCCTCGTGCCCACCTCCGCCAACTCTGCGCACACCCCAGACGAAGAGGAGCTAGAGCCCGCCATCCTCTCCCCCTCCTCCACCACCTCGTCCTTCGCCACCGGCACCACGTCGACGCCCGCCCTGTCCGAGGGCACGAGCACGCCCACGTCCGCGGCGCCGTCGTCGCCCACGTCGCCGAGCACGCCGACGATGGAGCAGGTGCCCATCACGCCTGTGGCGCGCAAACAGCCGGTGGTCGCGCGCAGCGGGAGCGACGACGCGCCGGTCTCGCCGCCGGCGTTCCGCGCGAGGTCGACGCCGTCGTGGCCGCCGTCGCGCAGCGAGGAGGAGCTGGCGCGAAGGGCGGCGGCGGAGGAGGCGGGGGTTGCGAGCGCTGCTGCTGCGGCCGACGCTTCCACCGCTAGTACCGGTGGTGATGCCGATACTAACAGCGCCGCGGAGGCCGGAGAGGACACGGAGGCGCCGCCCGTCCCGGCCAAGGACCCCGCACCCGCACCCGCACCCGCACCCCGCCCAGCCTCCATGCTCGTCGTCCCGCCCGTCTCCCTCCACATAACGCCCGCGGCCACCGCCGCGGCGCTCGCGTCCGCGAACCGCGGGTTCGACTATCTGTTCGCGAACGAGATCGGGCTCGCGCGGGGGACGTTCTCGGGGGGCGCTGCCTCTCCTCGGGCGTCTTCCTCCTCGGTTAGCGCGGAAGGTGGTGGTGAGTCGTTTGTTTTGGCTCCCCGCTTCACACTAATCACCAGGAATGTGTTAACAGCAGGAGCAATAGACGCAACAGGGGCAGCGGAGGTGTCGCCGTTCCACCTGCTGGGCCTGGGCGTGTGCGCGTTCCTGGAGGCGGCGCTGGGGATGGAGAGCGGGCTGATGGGGGAGGCGAGTCGGCTGTTGACGGCGAGCGAGGCGGGGGCGCGGCGCGCGGGGGCGGAGGTGAAGAAGGGGGTTGTGGAGCGGGCGAAGGCGAAGGGTGCGTTGTTTTGCTTTTCTTGTGTTCTGCTACTACTACTCCTTGCGTCGACTATGTTGCGCCTGCTTCCGACTTCCGATTTCCGACTCCACTTTTTTTTGCCGTTCTCTATTTCTTTTCTGACTTGGTGGTGAAGGGAGTAAATTAACGGACACTGATCACTCTGTGCACAGGTAAATCGACCCCCTCCATCACCCCCAACGAGGACGAAAAGGAACGCGGAGACGGCGGGGGCCGGTTCACGCCGGGGACGGAGTACGAGATTCTGGGCGCGGACGCGGTGGTGTTGATTGGGCTGACGCATGCGTTGTCGTAAGTCCTTTCCTTCTCTCCGTTTATCGTTTTCTCGCCCGGCACAATTGCGCTGGGCTGGACGTCATAAACGACCGACTGACTGGACGTGATAAACGAACGAACGAACGACTGACACCTTGCCTCCGCAGCGAATCCTACATGGGCTACTTCCAATGCATGTACGCGCTCAACGCCGCGCATAGCAAGTTCACGAAGCTGTACAAGACGGTGTTCCCCGCGGGGCTGGAGCAGTACGAGGCGCGGAGTGCGAGTCGGGCGGCGAGTGTTGCGTCTGCGTCTGCGTCGGTGTCGAGGGCGGCGAGCATCTCTGATGTCGTCAAACCCACTTTCGCTTTGGAGAATGGGAGTGGTGGGTTGGGGGCGGCGGTGGAGGGCACCGTCAGCGCCTCTGCCTCGAGCCTCAGCGTGGCGGATAGTGTGGATTCGGTGGCCACCACCGCCACGACGACGACTTCGGACGCGAGTCCCGCGCCGACGCCGCCCGTGGTGCATACGCCGCCGATTATCACTACGACGCCGCCGCCTGCGCCGGCTACACCCTCCACGCCGGGTACGCCCGCGGACTCGATCAACGGCGACGCGGGCAGGCCACCGCTCCCGAGCAGTCCGAGCAGTGTGAGCGTGGCGAGTACAGGAAGCGGAGGGGGGATCAAGAGCCTGTTTGGGCGGTGGGGGAAGCGGAATGCGAGTACTGTTAGTTTGAGTGGGGAGGTGCGTTGTTTCTTTCCTTAGTTCCTTCCTTCGTTGGGTTTTTCCTTCAGTGCTGATCTTGCTTCTTCATCTTTGCTTTGCAGGCGAAAGAAAAAGCGGACGCGCTCGCGGCTGAGAAGGAACGGCTCGCGGCAGAAAAGGCGGCAGAGAAGCAGCGGCTGGCGCTGGAGAAGGCGCAGAAGGCGGCGGCGCTGGCGCAGGAGAAGGCTGCAAAGGCGGCGGTGGTGGCGAAGGAGAAGGCCGCGAAGGTGGGTTTGATACTTCGACTTTGAAACAAAGGCGTTGCTCGGTGCTGATTTATCATCCTCTGTTTTCAGGAAGCGAAAGACAAGGCGGAGCGCGAGGTGCGGGAGGCGCGGGAGAAGGTGGAGCGGGAGCGTGTGCCCGAGGGGGAGGTCGAGGAGATGATCGTCGCGGGGACTGCCTTTGGTGCGTGCATCCTACATCCCATAACTCCCACCATTTCGTTCGTTTCTGTCGCTGACCGGGAATGTCCCATAGGATTCGGCCTCTTCAACCTCGTGTTTTCGCTCTTGCCGAAGAAGGTGCAGTGAGTAATAAGTTTCCTTGCCTTTTTCACTTTACAGTTGAATATGTTTGTTGACGTTGTTTTCTAACTTAGATCCCTCGTCGGCCTCCTGGGCTTCAAGCATGATAGGGCACTTGCGTTGAGGGCGTTGGCGGTGCGTGTTATTATTCTACTCCTAATTTTCCTTCTATCTGCCTGCGTTTGGCTCGGGTGGCGCTCGTTGTCATCTGCGTGCGGCGATGCGATGCCAAGTACAGTGGGCAGTGCACTCGGGCGTCGCGGCGTTTTACCTCGAGTAGCATAATGGTACAGACGGGCGGAACCGTTGTGCGCGTTGCTTGGTGATCACACTTCGGGGGGAGTTGAGCGGTGTTGAGCATTGTTGCGATGTACGCGACTGCGGTTGATTTCTTCAATGCTTTATTCTTGTCTTGAACATTTGACATTTCGATGCTGACGACAAGTTCATCTCTGTTAGGTCAGCGCGGGCATCAATACCCTTGGCGAGGGCGAGGAGGGGGGTACTATCGGGAGGGACGTGCATGGGGTGTTTGCTGGGTGCGTGTTCCTACGCACTTCAACTTTGACTATCTTTCTTCGTGCTGACCCATGACTACGCATACAGACTTGTGCTGATGACCTTCCACGGTGTCGTGCTCCTCCTGTCGGGGTACCAAGCCGACGAGGCGCGTACACTGCAGACGTACAAGGCTATCGTGGATCGGTGCGCTCCCACTTCAACATCACTTTCGGACCACATACTGAGAGTTTATTCTTGTTTGCAGAATTGAAGCCCGCTACCCTACGGGCGCACTCTGGCTCCTTAACCGCGCCAAGATCCTGCGCATGTCGAATGACCCACAGGGCGCGATCGCGGTGCTGCAGCGCGCTTTGGAGGCGCCGCAGACCTTCGTGCAGGCGGATACTTTGGTGCGTTGTCCTTTTTTTTTCGTTCGACGAGTACCGACTGATCAATAAACAATTTTAACCCACAGTTGGTCTTTGAGCTCGCATGGACGCTCCTCGCGCAACGCCGGCATCAAGAGGCCGCAGACGCGTTTGTGAAGCTCACAGAGTTGAATTCATGGTACGTATCTCACCCCTCCCTCCATTATCATCAGCGCATATGTTGATCCACACACCTCAGGTCCCACGCAACCTACTACTTCATCGCCGCGGGATGCTACGTCTCAATGGGCAACCGCGACAAGGCGCAGGAGTTGTTCGATGCGATTCCGGAGCTGTTGACGCGGAAGAAGGTGGGCGGGAAGGATCTGCCAACGGAGGTGTTGATTCGGAAGAAGTGTGAGTACTGCTTGCTGTTCTCATTTGCGAACGATAATATTGACGACACTTTTAGTGGAGTTCTACAAGGAGAAGCAGAAGAGGCGCGGTGGGGACCCGGCGCGGTTTGTAGAGTGCATCAGCATTAGTCCGGCCGATGGTGCGTTATGTTTCGTTCTCTCTCTTTTGCCAGACTGAATCTGGCATCGACAGAACTTGCGATTTGTGCGTACTCATTTTTGTAGCGAACTAATTGCCGACGTTGAGTAAATTCAGTCTGGAACACACACCAGCGTATCGACGATGCCGTTGCGGAGGCCCACATTGCCGAGCTCGCGGCTTTCACCCCGCCTGTTGCTCTCGCAGTGCCGAGTCCGTTCCTGCCCGTCGTGGACGAGAAGCACACAGTCGAGGTGAGCTCCTTATTCTCTCCATCTACCGAGCTCATGCGAATCCCTCCTTAGCCGCACCCTGATCAGCCATCTCAAGACCTCGACACTCCAGACGAACGTGCCCTGCGGGCGCTCCTGCTCGGTATCATGCACCGCACCCTACGCCTCTACGGCCCCGCGCGCGCACTGCTTGAAGCCGCGCGCGGAATGCAAGGCGTCAAGATCAGCACCTGGATCGCGGGCGTTGCGCTCTTTGAGCTCGCCGTCACTGATCTCAAAGAAGCCGACGGCGGTGCTTCGGCGCACAAGGAGAAGGGTAAGGGTCCGGAGATGGACAAGGCTGCGTGGGCTCGGGTGCTCTCCGGCGCGGACGCCAAGCTCGATGGGGCGCTGGGGATGGCGGGGAAGAGCGATATTGATTTGTCGTCGCGGTTGGATAGCCGGATTGCGTTGTTGAGGGATGAGATTGCGGCGAAGCGGGCGATGGTGGGGCTTTGAGTGTTTGTTTTTGTTAACGCAGCGTAGTTGGGTATGCTCGCTGGCGGTATACTCAAGCCAGTGCGTTAGATGGGGACTTTGCTTGCTCAGTCGTGTTATAGTTAGATCTTATTTATGCTTCCGTTTTAAGTATTGACTACCTCGTTCCATTCTTTTTGAGCTTGTGTCCAAGTGGTGGGATGAAGGAGTGTTGACATAATCACTGAATTATTGACAAGGACTGGAAGAATACTTCACGTACAACAAGCCGTAGCCTTGAGAAACTACGAAATTGAATGAGGGGAGGCCAGGATGGAGCTTGAAATGGTAGAAGTTGGAGCTTAGATGCATGTCGATCTCGGTAAGGGGATTCCAGGTGGGTGGGAGGCAAAGCTTAAATGGAATTAGAGAGGAGATCTTGGACATGTAAGAGAGAAGGAGGATCCGATCTCCGTCGGCCGCTGATGCGCTGTTCCGCCAATCACCCCCACCTCGATCACCGCAGAACGTCAATCTGTTGAGAACTCTGCCTTCCCTCCGCCCATGTCTCCATTTGCATGACTCTTGCCGTCTAATGGCGTCGTATCTCTCGTAATGTTATGTATGACTATGAGGCGGAAGAAAGCTTTTCTAAGGGAAGTACTGGATGAGAGTGGATGCAAGTGGAGAGAAATTCAACATCTGAGACAGAATGACAAGAAGAGAAGATCGGTTGAGAGAATCCGACAGTAGACAGATCCCCCTGACAACTTCAGCCACGAACATCTGGCGCAAGACATATTTGCCATCATGCGACATCCACCCCTTTTCCATTCCGCACTGGTAGACCTAGGCCGCATTAAATTCTGTTTCGCCATGGTAGTATGTGCTTCTCGGCGCATTTAAAAAGCGGATGGAAGAAGCAAGGGCAGGGGACTGCAAGTGACGAAATGGAAGTAAGGCCCACGAATAGAAATAGTGTACGGTGTTTGCATGAGTACCGCCGGCCTCGAGGGGAAAGAAACGATGACGCAAATCGAGATCACAACCGTGGGAAAGCCGCCGACCGTAAGTTCGAGTTCTTGATAAGTAAAAGGAATCAAAGACCGAGAGAAAGGAACACACAGAATACAGCACAGGTTGGTTTTTTTTTCCATCTGGACTCAACGGAGCACCCAATCATCAGTTTAACCATATGCTGAATTTCATCACTTTAATCAATTTGCATCGTATTTTGGTCCCAGGAAACCCTCGTTTACGAGACGACGGGCGTTTCTGTGGGCGTACGGGGATTTGGGCCAAGGGCATGCATGGCAGAGAAAAAGAGGACTGTGGTACAACTGAGACACGGTTGCCGTGATCATGATGGAATACTCGGCTTCTTTTCTATCTTCGTCTAGAGCACCTGCAACCCGCTCGTATCAGAATCGTCTTCCAATCTTTCTGTCCAACAAGTCCGGCCGCTGGTCTGCTGATCGAGGCGACTCATGGCTCAGAATCTTCTGCGATGACTATCTAGCTTTCTCTTGGACGACACCCAGGACGGACGGCATTCAACGTCAAGTAATGTCAAATTCAAGACGCATGCTGCCCTGAGTGTCGAGTCCAGACGTGAATACCCTGCCCTTACCAAACTCACCGCGACCTTTTACGAGCTCTCCCTCCCTCTCGCTGACTAGGCGAGTCCAAGAGGAATGCATAACTGCATCGACAACGAGTCGGGGTTTCCAGAATGGATGTTCGTCGTACGTCCCCGTTCTTGTTGGATTGGGCTAGACGACGTGCAAAGCCCGATCATTAGAGCCCTCATCAGCGCGCCAAAACAGGAATACGTTAGACATAAAAGGCGTCGACTGAAATCGAATTGTCCAGTTCTCCCAACCATGAAGTACTTGATTCCCCTTTCCTTGGCGTTGGTCTCTGGAGTGGTTGCCGACCGTTTCATCACGGTTCTCAACGATTGTCCGTTCGTTATCTGGTGCGTACCTCAGACGCAGTGTATCTGAATCTCAAGCACTTAAGTTTATTCCTTAGGCCGGCGGTATGCACCTGTTTATTATGCTGCACCAAGTTTCCTGCTGAGTTTCCCGCAGTTTTTCACATCCAGTGGTGGGCAGCCCGAGCAAGCAGCTGGGTATGTACGCTATCTGGCGCGCATTCCAAATCGTTACTGAGGGATCCTAGATGGGAAGCTCAGCCGAATACCGATCTTACATTCACCACACCAGATAATTGGGTCAGCTCCAACCCTGTATACTAATTGTGAGGGCCAACTGACTTCTCCGCCCAGAACGGCCGCATTTGGGTATCTATTGAACTGGCCTGGAACGCGGTGAATTAATTTCCCACTCAATTCCGTGTTTCCAGGGTCGCCGCAACTGTGATTTCTCGGCCAGTTCGGGTCCGAATTCTTGCCTTGACGGAGGTTGCAATGGCGGCTTGGTGCGACTTTACGATCCTCTGTTACCTCGCGCGTCTCTGAATTATCCTAAGGTTTGTAACTTAACCACTGGAACAGTGCGCCGAATTCCACAAGCTAATTACTGGTAAAACTGATCTTTGCATGTCTGAGGGGGTTCCACCGGCGACCCTCGCCACGATCGACTTTTCTGGAGAATCGCAGGACGTCTACACAGGTACACCATCCGATTTCAACCGAGCACTCTCTGAACTCTCATTGTCCCTAGTCTCTGTCGTTGACGGATACAATTTACCGTACGTCTGTCGTTATACGGGCCATCCGGGTCAAGCTAGTAATTGTGTGAAATCCCTTCCGGCCTTAGGGTCGCCATCCTGAACAACGGGGGCTGCGGTTTTGCATCTTGTCCTGTTGATCTCGCAACCAGCTGTGCGTACAGTTGAGAGCTACCGAAGCACTCAACGTAAATGCACTATACAGGCCCGTTGAACCTGGCTGGCCCCTTCGATTCCGACGGCGTACCCGTGGGCTGCAAGAGCGCGTGCTTGGTGGACGCGTTAGCGGGCAATGCCGGTAAACATGGGTTTAAATTTCAAATCTAAAAATCATTATTGATTATCCACCCTCTTCCAGCGAATTCCTCGAACTGCTGCACGGGTAGATACAATCCCTGTCAACCTCCTGAATGTACTTATATTCAATATCTGCAGGTTCTTTCGATTCTGAACCGTCGTGCCCGTCCTCCGGTAGTTGACTTATGCACTAATTCCTGGCTGAACTGATCTCCTTTCCGTTCAGGTGTTGAGCATTACAGCTACTTCAGTCAGTCCGCTCGCGATTGCTCCACCCGATTCGACGTTTATATTAATTCCTTGCTTTCTTCAGAAACGAACTGCCCCAAATCTTTCGTGTACGCGTTTGACGAGTCCAGTGCTACGGCCATCTGGGATTGCGCGAAGTCGAGCGAGTCCAACATCGACTATACGGTCACCTTTTGCCCCGATGTCAGTACCTTGTAATGATGAAGTCCCTTCGGAAGCCGGAATGGTTGTTCGTGCCCCATTTTGTCTCTTGTCTTTTGATACTCTATGTACCTCGTTGATTCCACCAATGTGGAGATTGCTCTTACAGGAGGGATTCCGTTGAATTAGCAATGATCCAAGTACGGTCAAGTAGGACGGATGATCATCCCAAGAGGCCCGACTCATCGCGTTTTCCACACTTTACTTTTGACAGCTTAGCCGAGCTTTTATTAGCTCGGCTAAGCCAAAAAAGCCGAAAAGTCGCAAGACCGCAAGCTATGTCAAAAAAACCAAAAGACGCCAAAAAAAACTTTTTTGTGAGCCATCCCATTGAAGTCTAGACATCATTTCTGCCAACTATTTTTTTCACCACAAGAGAAAAAGACCCGAAAGTCGCAAGACAATTGTGATCTTGCTGATGGATAGCCGCATATTCTCGGCCTTGAGCGGAGCTTGAATTGTGCTTAAGCGCTTCCTGTACACTTGTAAGCCGTCACTGGCGTCACTGCAGCCACTGCTTGCTGGACCCTATTGTACATCGCCCGCGATCAACTGGCTTCGCCGGAGGTGTGAAATAGTGGTGGCGGGAAGGGCTTTGACCTTTGATGGGACCTCGGCAAATCTCGGCAATAATAAAAAAAATATTGAAAATATTTTTTGAGGTGTTTTCTATGCAAATCGAGCCTGTAGAACGAAATCCAAGATTTGGTACCTAAAAAATTTTTTGAGCCCAAGTCGACCCTCCCCCCCCCCCTCCCCAAAAGGAAATTGCTTATCTTCGAAGCCCCTTGGGTTGGGCAGTGTGGACTGTTGTAAGATGTTCGAGCGGGGCAAAATACGAGAGCAAAAACTGCTACCCTGGTTCATGTCGCCGGCGGGAGTCGAACCCACATCTTCCTCACAAAGTTACTTATACAGAGCCTCCCCTGATAAACTGTGGAGGAGTATCCACGATGATCCACAGCGGCTTGTCGATACTCCTCTGCAACTGCCGAGTTATACTGTTGTGCATCAGGTTAACTTGAAGGAAGTAAACATGCAACCAATCTGGTCATTGTGCAAGAACTTCTAGAAACTGCTAAAGTTGGCAAGGATTTTACAATATATAGCATGATGGCGAGCCCACTCCTTCCTCATACCATTTCGACCACCTATTCTCACATCCAAAAGAGCGGAGGGCGATCATGATGGCGCTGACGACAAACAAAACCAAAAAGGCAATCCCAATTTACGAATGCCGCTGGTGGGATTCGAACCCACCTCTTCCTCATCCTCATGAGTATACCAGCCTACGGTGACGTCCGAGGGGCAGAGGACGATCCACTATGATCCACAGCACTGGCAGCCTCAGGCTTTAAGGGATATGAAAGCGGACTGGTAACTGGTTACACCTCGCCAGTTATGCTACTATACGCAGTGCATTCATTCATTCATTCACCCCCGGGCTCATTCGCAATTCAAGTAGATTTATAAGTAGGTTGGATGGCGAACGCCGAGGCCTCGAAGCAACACCCCACCGTTCGCGAACGTCCTGTGAGCATCGCTTTGGGACGAGGAAGATAGATAAATTAGTCTCTCGCAGCCAGACGCTTCAACGGTGACGCTCGTACCTCGCTTGTTGAAGTCTGTTATTTACCGCAGGGGTCGGATCGTGTAGCCGCGCTATTATGTAATCTCGCGTAAGCAGAAAATCATCGGTGTGTGGATTCGGTCTTGCACGAAATCAAGCGAGCTAATGTAACAGTGCCATCATCATAGGTACTATTACAGCTCACCGTCTGATTTTTCTGGTGAATTTTGGACCGGTTTTAAATATCTGGGGCATGCATCACTTGAGTAATCGGCTTTAGCCGGGCCTTTCCACAAACTGAGTTTCAAGTCGTTTCGCGGGATTCTAAGCTGCCAGATTGCTAGGCACAACTTAGAAAGTGTATCCATGTACAAATCATATGGAAAGTCACGTCCTTTTCACCCAATTCTTTTCGCGACGAGCCTGGCTTACGTGAGATTACATAATAACGGGGCTACACGATCCGACCCCCGCCGTAACAACAAGACTATAGATAAATAGATATTGAAGTTAAATTGGAGCGAGTTTCAATCGAGAAAAAGTCATGTTTCGGTGGTTGCAAAACACCCGGGCCTCTAAGCAGGGTGGGCGGTGGGCGGTGGGAAGGAGAAAAATACTTAGACTCGGGATATGTAAGTATTATGTATTATGATCAGCTAGGTTAAAAAATGTGTCACACGGTATATGTCGCCGGTAGGAATTGAACCCACATCTTCCTCATAAAGGTGCGTAATTGGGCCCGATACCTAATGGTAGAGGATGATGATCCACCGTGATCCACAGCGGCTTGTGTTGTTACGAAACTGCCCTCGTTATATGAGCATCCTCTGAAGCAGGTGTGCGACGTTTACATATTTTTATTTCGGCGTCGGAAAGACGGAAAACGGAGATGGACAGCATAGGCCGCACCGGCCCCCGGAGCCGACTCGGCAATCAAATCAGTTGGCGGTGCCTCTCTGCGTACTCTCACACTCATACGCTAAGTACTGCTCTTCGTCGCCCGAGTTCCCAACGTCCCACAAGATGCCTCAGGCCCTCGTGCCAGACGAATCCGTTGCTGCTTGCCTTTCTTCCGTCTTGACGGCGGGAGCCGCTGTCCCGCGAAATCCACAGCAAAAAGTCCCTTCAAGTTGGAGCCGTATCGACGCAGCTGGCGGTGGATGTGCGTTCCGCAGCGCCTCCTGGCAGCGCTTGGTGCCAAAAAACACTTGGAATATCATGGACGGCAGTTATGCCACGACTTTGTGCGTCGTGAACATCACTGGGACGAGGAAGATAAATAGATGTTGCCGAAAAAATCACGGCACTAGTCACGGTGGGGTTGACGCATTGTGAACGGTGAACATACTCTCGCTTTACAACGTCGGCAGAAGAAGGGTGTGTGCGTTCAAAGCCGAGAGATAGACTGAGAGTTGGGGAGCGAAATGCCAGATGGAGAATGAACCCGATGATGATGATGTTTTCCATTTCATGACTACATAAGGGCCTGTGAGTGGCTACGGTAGTTCTAGCGTAAAGGTGGTTCTAATGGTACTACTGTTGTTTTGGAGCTATCGTGCTTTATAGGTAAGAAAGAGAAGATTCTAAGTACGGTAAATCAATTGGGTGGATGGGTATCACGAGAGCGGAATAATGGCGCGTATTTGTGACTTGGTTGGATATCGCAGGTATGATGGGGAGAGAGATGAGAGATGAGGTATTAATGTAAGAGTAAGGTATCGTATCCGAGAGAAATGAACCCGAGGCTGCCCTGTACTTACTGCCCTGTACACGAAAAGAAAAGTAAAGAAAACATAGACTTAGCCGAAAATCCCTATGCTGCTGGCAGTGGTGAGCGTCGAACCCACTTCCTCCTCCTCATCATCATCAAGCCAACTCCCTACAAGTCGAATTGGACCGAGTTTCAATCGAGAAAAAGTCATTTTTCAGTGGTTGCAAAACGCCTCTAAGCGGGGTGGGCGGTGGGCGGTGGGAAGGAGAAAAATCCTTAGACTCGGGATAAGTATTATATATTATGCTCACCGGCAGCTAGGTTAAAAAATGCGCCACACGGTATATGTCGCCGGTAGGAATCGAACCCACATCTTCCTCGTGCATAAAGGTGCGTAATCGATACTTAATGGTAGAGGATGATCTACCGTGATCCACAGCGGCTTGGAGTGTTATGAAGCTTCCCTTGTTGTACGAGCATCATCTGAAGCCGGTGTGCAACTTTTATATACATTTTTCGGCGTCGGAAAGCGGAAAACGGAGATGGACTACCCCGGCCGCCGGAGCCGACTCGGCGATCAAATCAGTTGGCGGTGCCCGCCGTCGCTCTCACACTCATACGCTACTGCTCTTCGTCGCCCGAATTCACAATGTCCCACAAGATGCCTCAGGCCCTCGTGCCAGATGAATCCGTTGCTGCCTGCCTTTCTTCCATCTTGAAGGCGGGAGCCGCTACTAGTAGGCTTGGCCGTGTCCCGCGAAATCCACAATAAAGATTCCCCTGGAGCCGTATGGACGCCGCTGGTGGTGGATGCGCGTTCCGCAGCGCTGTGGTGCTCACAAACACTTGCAATATCATGGACGGCGGTTATGCCACGACTCTGCTGCATTTGTGCGTAGGTGGTGTTGGATCACCGCACTCGCGCTTGCTCCGGGCTGCCTCTGTATATGATTTCGCGGTGCCCCGGATCTGTCAGACTGCGCTCTCGTTTTTTCTGCATGTGCTGGCCCGGATATCGTGATCATGGCGTCACGGTCGGCGACGAGCTCGCACTTGCGGTTGTCAACACGTTCCACCTGTACCGGCGGACGAAGCGTAGTCAACAAGCAGGTTCAGATCGATGCAGCTCTGTTGATGGAAAATCAAGGGAGCCTGACGATTCAGGTCAAGAATAAAGGTCGGTGTGATTTGGGTGGAGTCGTTGGGTTCGAGGTTCAGAATATCGAATGCTTCACTCAATTTGGCGCACCGTCTTTAGGCTCTTTGTCCCGCGGATTACCGCGAGGTGGCTACCCTTCGCCTTCCTTGTGACCTTCGGCATTAGGACCCAGACAATCCCTCCTGCGGAACGGTGAGCGTTATCGTTGAAAGAATGGAGTGCGCAACAACTCACGGTTCACAACATTCCTCTTAGTGAGTATACCTGTTATCGACGTATTCTATCCTCCGAGCGCCGAGGGCCAAAATAGAAGGTGGTGTTGAATGTTTTCCTCCGAGTTGGGCCGTATTTCCTCCGAGCCCTCATAGAACCGCCGAACATCCTATCTCCACATTTGGGGTGAACTGTCTACAAGCTCAGCCTGCTGATTTACACTAGTCTTACAGAAATCCTGTCAAGCGCAAACAGTAAATCTAACTGCCCTCCTCCGCCAACGTGAGATCGGGTCCTCAGAGTCTTACTGTGCAGTCTCTGATTCGAGGTGCAAGGTTTGTGCCTAACAACCCCTGGTTCAAAGCGTATGTTAACAGACATGTGCCCAGGAACTCGCCTGGGCTCATCAAAATATTTGACTATTGAAAAACTTGAGAAAAATGAACGGAGTTACGCTAACAGGTAAGTTTTAATTGATTCTACTTCTCAGTGCGGCGGAATATTATCTTGCAGGGCTTCAACGGCCGAGGCTGACGCACGGTGTCATCATGAAGATGCGCAAACGCTAAAAGACCACGCACCATGTGGATATCATTCCTGTCCACCTGCGGGACTACCCTCAGCGGCGTGCCCGACTGATCGACCAGCTGGCATTCGAAGCCCGTCAAAAACATCGCAAGGACCACCTTGATTTCCAGCTCCGCGGTTCTCTTACCGACACACGGGTGACGGCCTGCACAGTAGAAATGCAATCAGTCCCGGAGTTCGTTGGGCGGCAACCACCCACCTGCGCCCCATGCTAGGTATCCAAACGGTGCACGTTTGTCTTCCTCTCTTCCCGCAGCATACCGCCCGGGGTCGAACCGCAGGGGGTCGGGATAAATGTCCGGGTCGAGATGCACGTCGGCCAGCGGATACGCGAGGAAGTCACCGCGCGCCAGGGATCCTTCACCCACCGAAAGGGTCCCTGGAAGGAGGTTTCTACGTAGCACGACGCCGCCCATAATTAGACGCAGCGTTTCACGTATCACTGCGTCGAACGCGGGGAGCTCATCCTCCCAGGCGGCGAACGGTATGGCCGCCAGGCGCGTGGGGAGCGCGTCCGTGCTATTCGCGCAGTGTTTGTCAAGGAGGCCTTGGATCTCCGCCGTGGCCTTTGCTTTCCACTCGGGATCCATATTGACATAGAGTAACGCCCACGCAGCTGAATGTTCGGTGAGTTTACCGAAGGGATCGGACGTTAAACGGTACGTGCCATTCATACCGATGTTGAGGACTGCAGCAAAAATGGTGCGAAGAACAAACTGCTGTCGCGTTAATCATACAGATTCACAGTTCGCAAGTTCAAACATACCCCGACAATTTCTGGCGTCGGCGTTCCCTTGGAGATGAGGACATCGAAAGCGTCGTCCGAGGGGACCTTGACGTGACGTCGACGCTCGACGTAAGAGTACAACATTCCAAACAGCCCGGCGGTGGCCTTCTCTCTAGCTTTTCGTGCCGGAGAAGGAAACCAGGGAAGGAGCACACCAGCAGGGGTCAGTCCCTGCTCGAGTAGCCAGTACAAGTTGGCGAGTTTGGTGACTGCGGCCGGATCATCTGCGATCTCTGCGCAGGTCGACATGCGCACTGTCATTTGGAATACAAGCTCGGTGCGCGCAATGTCAACATATGCACTGTAGTAAGACAATCGCTGACAAACCTTGTAAATTTCGGTGAAGGGATCGATGGAACCGCTTGACCCCCATGCGGCCATGCGTTTGGATACGTCGCCCACGAAGGACGGGAGAACTGGAATGACATCAGGAACGACTGAATTCAAACACAAACAGTATTTCTCACCATCCTGCAAACGATCCTTGGTCGTGATAGAGAGGAGGCGGCGCACAAAGTGCCCCTCTTCGTCCGTTTCAATGTTAATATCTGCCAAGTCCGGCCCGCCACCCAGAAGAATTTTGTAGCCCTCGTCGAGACTAAGACCCTTTTGGGTCAGGAACACCTTCCGCGCAGTCGCACCGGAGGCTGCTAGTACACGATGCTTCACGGGGTAGAGTCAGCACCCTGAGGTCGCACGGGCCGAGATCACCTACCTGCAGGACGCGAAAGCGAAAAACTTTTTGGTGAGTGCGTCGGAACGTGTCGGCCATGAAATCATGTCGCTTGGTGAAAAAAGACCACCCATCGAGGATCCAAAGGCCACGGAGCTCGTGTGTGCTATCGTGTGATTGGTTGCCCTTGAACCACAGGCCGTAGAGATACGAAGTCCATAAGGCACCCATTGTGAGCGTGATTGCAATGGCAACCACCCCGCGGAAATTGTATGCGTTTGCGACCAGGGACGACATGGTACTGCCTGGGGGTTAGGTCAAGTTGGGATGATTTATCTTCCAAATGTTGAACAGTCAAACTTTATAGGTACACACGCCGAAAGGCCCGCTTCGCGGCCGTTTCATCTTGATGTGATCAATTGATAATATACAGCGGAAGTCCGGCACCGGAGATGAAATTTGCACCCTCCCAACAAGGCAAACAAAGCGCCGAGCTTTTCCAGATGTGCTTAGATATATTCTTTTATAACTACATTCGGTTTTGATCTTGCTTTTCTGGAGGTGGAAACTTTATCCCCGGTGCCGGACTGCCGCTTTATACTGTATCATCAACCGAGGCCTTTTGGCTTGTTTGTCTTATCAGCATCCGAAGATCACGGGGGAGGGTTCAAAGTAAAATTGCGGTCCCCTTGGCCTCTTGCTGTAAACCCGGGTCTCCGTTGCACTCATCACAATCACCTGTGCGTAACGGCATTTCCTGCGGGACACATTTCCCGGCTATATTGGTTAGACCCAATTAAACTGGCGGGTACGTTTAGAATGCTTTGGAGACCAAGTTGTATTACCTCAAACACTCAAAAAAAAAAACCCCAGATTTAGTCTATAAGTATGGGTTGACACGCTGCTTGACGGGATTTGAATTAAAAAATAAAGGGTCCGGTCTTGGCCACCTTGCGGTTCCCCGCTCCGCTTATCGTGATCAGATTTAGTAGTTTCCTTCGTTGACAAGGTTTTCAACGTCCCGCAGTTGGCATTATGTGACTCGGAGAATCGGATTGGGATAGTTTGTTCCAGTGGTCGTCGACTAGACCGCCGTATAAGCCCTACTCCTTTTGGTCTAGCGGCGACTACGCCTCACGTAACCCTTCGGGACGTGGTCAAGAAAGCGGATAAGCAACGGCGTCTCGTCGGCCCACGGCACTCGGCGGGACACCGTCCAAAGTACGCCAGTACGCCACCACACCAACGCTTGAGATGCAACCGTGAGAATCATCAGTTCTCGATAATGATTTCGGAAAACTGAACAACTCCCATTAATATTAATAATCCCATGTACCTTCCGCGTGCCTGGACCTATCTGGTCGTCCGGGAATCAGGACAAAATCAATGCCATTATTTCTCGCCGTGATTCCCGAGAGGTGATAAGCAACATCCGGTCCTAGTGGGGCAAATTCCATTACAGTGTAGTACCAGTGCCCTCATTGTTCAATTTCGAGCCACTCTGCAGCCCTGGTGCATTATGGGGTGCGAGGAGATAGGCGACCGGAGACTACGCTATCAGAAGCAATGTTATATCTTCCGAACCCGATGGCCCGGGGATGTTCGGGGTAAAACACAAATAGTTTCCGATTCAGATGAATCCTAACGATGGGCCAGTGGACGGTTGGAACTCTTTGGATTCCACTTCTCAATGACAATTCGCAACCTTGATACGTGCGGTGTAGCCCAATTCCGACACCGCATTTGATCAGGCCCTCGTACGTTGAACCAGGTACACGAAGATTGTGACGGTGGGCTACAATACTATGCGGACCGTAGGACGTCGCGTGGCGATAAAAAAAGTGCGAGCCGCATATACCACTGCACATGGATTGCTTCGGCTCAATTTATCTCAGAATTCGAGGCATTGAATATAGTTCAACTTGACTATCGGGGCACCGCGATATCTCATATCTCGTGGAACATTGTGGAACGCCGCGCTGAAACAATGTTGGCCGTCGGTAGCAGAAGAGGCAATGAGTCTCAGCTTTCTCCTTGAACACATCCCCGGGAAATACGCGGATACTACGGGATTACCTTGCAATGGGGTGCAAGTTGGATGGCAGCTTCAAACAAGCGGTGTGAGATGGGCAGTTGAGGTTGAAAGCGGATAACGCAGGTTTTTGTAATCTCGCGTCTTTGATTTTTGCTGCAACGGGGAAGGCGTTGTTTATTCGACTCTGTGCCTTTATGATCCGAAGTGGAGTATGTACAAGAACATTATTTTTGTACAACTGCTAGCCTAGAGGGCGAATATCTATGGGTTTCTTGCCAATCCCCGTGCAACATGGACGAAAAAACGGATACGGATCCAGTAGAAAACACTTCCTAGATTCAGAATCACGCCTTCTTGGCGTTCACCCTGCCAACTGTTCTGGTATATAAGACGGCTGGCATTACACCACGTCTTTTCTCCACCCAGTTCCAAGATGACGAACCACACCAGTATACTCGTCGCACCCTCCACCCTCGCACCGTCCACAGTCAACAACGTCAATGGAGCGGCTGTAGTCTCCGCGATGCTTGTGGTGCTCATAGCATCTCTGGCAATGGGATTATTGCGGCGTCCCAAGGTTGGGGCTACCGATGGCTCCCTGGCCAGTATTCCCCCGTACACTCCTATCACTTATCCCTTCCTCGGCTCCCTTCAATACTTCCTTGGTAAGTGTAGCACTGATCATGGATTCTCTGCTTAACACGGTTCCAATCAGGCCACTGGGACTTCCTGAAAACTGCGGCCGAGAAGGGTAGTGTGTCGTTCCACCTCGCGAGTCACAAGTGCATTGCCCTGTCTCTCGAGACCCGTCAGGCCTTCTTCAGCGATTTCAAGACTGATTCTGCACTTGGATACGCCATCATGTTGGCGGGAACTCCAAACCTAAGCAAGGACTTTATGAAAGCGGTGGGCATCGACGTCACACTGGGTGGCCGCTCGTACAAGTATTTGACCGCGCTCATCCGGAAAGAGCGCGTTATAAACAGTAAGCACTTCTCTTGAACACGGTGCCCGTAATTAATCCCGCAACAAATAGACATGCCTATTCTATACGCATATGCTTACACTCAAATGGGTGATCTGGCAGGTACAACCATTGATCCATTCGACACATTCCGGGAGGTTATCTTCCGACTCACTGTCAACACCACGACATCGTTGAACGTCGCTGCGAATCCCGCCGCTTGCAATGCCCTCCTCAAGATTTTCCACGGATTGGATCTGGCCGCTACGCCCGTGACAGTCCTTTTCCCATGGTTCTTTGGCCCAGATCGGATACGGCGCTTCTACCTGATGAAGCAATTCTACAATACCATACGCGACACCATCAACGAGCGGAAGTTGAAGGGACGGAATGACGACGATCCGATGCAATTTCTCATTGATGAAGGGCTCTCCACGATTGAGATTACACAGGTTTGTGTTCCTTCCGTCATTATGTACAAGATTAGCTGAACCGTTCTCGTTGCCCACTAGTTTGCGATCGCAGTGCTCTTCACAGGAAATGCGAACACTGCAGTTATAGCTCCGGCCCTCGTCTGTGACCTGGCTACCCACCCCAGCTATCTTTCCCAGGTCAGGGAGGAGATAGAAGCCTTTCTCTCGATGTTCAATGCGGACACTTCACTCCCGCTTAAGACGCGCATTCAGTCGATCGCGTACGACGAGTGGATCAGACCCGGCGCCTTCCCGATCCTCGAACGCTGTCTCAAGGAGACGATCCGGTTGCGTGTAGGGACACCGCTGCATCGGTTGAATCACACGGACAAGGATATCCAGATGGGGAGCGTGATTGTCCCGCCCGGAACCATCGCGTCTTTCCACACGAGTTTTGTACACCACAACGAAGACATATTCACGGCGCCTTTCGAATGGGACCCAGAGCGCTTCCTCCAGGGGCGCGAGGAGGACAAGAAAACACCTATGGCGTTTGTCGGGTGGGGCGTAGGCAGGCACCCGTGCCTTGGACAGAAGGTAAGCACTTTACTGTGTTCTCATGCGCCGGACTTCTAATGATTCTTGTTGATTTAGTTCGCCACGTTCGAGACATTCTTGCTGACGGCCTTAACGGTGATGTTATACGACATACAGGTCGTGGACCAGCATGGGAAGCCGCTGATAGAAATGCCTCCCGTCGACCTCAACAACCCAGTTGTGTCCCCGCCGCCGACCCCAGTGCACCTTAAGCTGTCTGCGCGCTGTTGATCAATCGAATATCCATCGTTACTCACACGTTGAAAGTATCACGTTAGAGGAAATGGCCCTATAGAAAGATCTCGGTAGTTCCTGGGCCAAAACTTAGATAGGAAAGTCTAGAGTTATTGGAAATTTATTTGTTTCAACCATAACATCACAACCGTGGGAAGATCGGGTGATTTGAACCAATACACCACTTCGGTTGGATATTACTGGCGACTCGGAGCGTCAAGTTGAGCCTCCAGCGCTTGTGGTGGTGGGAGCTCAGTGGCGCCTTTGCGTGGCGGAACTCATGGCCGAGTATTTGAAAGAGACAGCGCTGGTTATGCGCGCCGGAGGCCGCACGTATGACGCACGAAGCCCGAGCGCAACTCGATGACGGCCAAAGTTTGTCCGTCAATTTTATCAACACTTTATCTCAGTTTGGTTGACTGAGCTGAGCTGAGCTGCCGACAGAATAAACCGCCGTTGCGAAGGCAGACTATCGGCAAGTTGATGGCGGTGGCGGAGATTGCGAAGCGAGGCATAATTTACGCAGAGAGAGAAGCTTGGCTTTGGAATTGATTCGCAATCGCTCTATGCTGCGCTCCTCCATTGGGAATAAGAAGTTAAAACTTTCCCTCAGCCATTTACCCAATATCTGGATCTCACCGCGTACAGCACTAGATCTTTGAGAGCGGCAAAAAATAGGTCGGGAATGAATTTCCGAGCGAAAAGTTTCAGTGAAACACATAGGTGTGTACTGTATGCCCATGATGAAATGCCTTGAATGCCATCGTAACCAGTAAGCTGCGGGGATGTCCAGAGGGGAGAAAGCTGGATATTGCCTGTGATCCATGTCGATAAAATCCGCGTCTCCTTTCGATGTACATACGCTGGCAACCCGCTTGAATTTTATTCTGCCGCATGGTCCATTTATCTTCGAGTGCCGATGTTTGCGGAAGCAGCCAGTAACAATCACGGACGATGAAACAATGGCAATCGGAATCTCAATCGTGTGTGTTGTAATTCCGATACGAAATCGATCGCGCAGGTCGGTCAATTATGTAACGCCCGGCTCTTCCAAATGTGCGAACATACCTTAAGGGCCTCCCAAGGCTAAGTTGAGTCCCAGGCGCGGATCAGAAACTTCCATATACAAAAACGGCGTCTGTGGTGATTTGGATCTTTCGGGAAATTCAAAGTATCCGAACACATTTTCAACTCCGAAATCTCGGAAAAGCCGGCTTCTCATATAGTAACAAAGTACGTGTTCGGCGGGTCCAGGGAGCTGATAAATCTTCCTATCGTCAAGGACCACCTTCACGTCCTGTGATTAGGCCTTCTCCGGTCGGTGTAAAGATTCAGACTAGGAACCGAATAGAGATTCCCGACCCTAGGGTTTATTTTGTTTTGGGCCCCCAGAAATTTGGCCGACGGTGATCTCTATCCACGGACTACCGGTCATGGTAGGGAGAGCGCATCCGACTAGCCACACCGTCGTATAAAGGGCCCACGTAGTCTAGGTCTAGGGTTACTTACCGCCATTCTTCCCTGTCCACCTTGCATCTATCTGGCTGAAATCGGTTCAATACATAGGCTCACTATGCCCAGTCAGAACCTTCGCCATCTACTCCTAGTTCCACTCCCTGCGTACGGTGTGGAAACTCTCTTTGAAACCTGTACAACCTTCTGACTGGAACAGGTCATATCCGGCCGATATGTGCGCTGGCCGGAAGACTTGCTGCTGAGCCCGACGTCATCGTGACCGTCCTAATCGCTCCAAACTGGCTTGAAAAAGCCCGCACGGACCTGAAGGCGTATTTTCCCGAGGGACATGAGGGCCATGAGCGCATCAGGTAGGCACAGAAAAGTCAAATTCAGTCCACCCTCTCAATCTACAGCCTACCCCAGGATTCTATCGATGTTTGAGTCCAGCGCCCGGGATGCAGACTTTCTTGGCCATCTGGGACCAATGTCCACGAAGCACTATCCAGGAGCGTACGAAACTCTCTACCGCGGCGAAAGCATCAAATGCGCGGCGACGGGAAAGACGTTCCCAGCAGTTCCGCCACCTACTGCGGTCATCTTGGATGTTCGTTGTTCATTAACCGCATCACGGTCATTCACTTAAAGTTGCCTTGTAGAGATATGGCGTTGCGGATTTGCGTGCGACGCGCGCCATTAGCGGGAACACTGTCCCCGTCTTGACATTGATCACGTTCAATGCTGCATCCATCGTGCGATTGTATGGGCCTGAGTCACTCGGCGGGGTCGGCGACCTTGGAGCTAAAATGGATGCGGAAGCTCTGCGCACTGGTCGGGATGCAGCTGAAATTGGTGACGAGGTTTGTGTACAATTTATCATTATTGAACGGGAAATGAACCCCGCGCCCACAGATGTGGGAGCGAACGGATGGCAAGGTCTTGAACGTACCCGGAATGCCACCTATGTATGATTATGAGGTGTTTCCCCAAGCTGTACAGCACATTTCCTTCCAGTTGGCCCACCGGACTGACACAAGCTAGATACCATTGCCCCCTGGCGTCTTCAGGACGCCCCTGCTCCGCCAGGCCCATTCGTGAGTACAAGGGCTACTTTTAATTAGGTTGAACTCGAGCCCGCGCAGAATGTTCCTGGAATGTGACGGCGCGTTCCTTGGGACTTCGCCGGCCTACGAAGGGAAAGGCGAAACTCTAGCCGCACTCAAGGGATGGTTTACCGAGACAATGCACAAACCTGTTTATACCGTCGGACCGCTCCTTCCCCCCGGGTATAGCTCGCACAAGATTGAATCATCCCTTACTTCTCGCGATGCTGAGATCGTGGAGTTCTTAGACGCCAAGCGCGCTCAATTTGGTGATAAATCTGTGGTGCTTGTGAGCGTATACTTTTTCAGCGCTATCTTATACTAAAACACCATAGATAACGTTCGGGTCCATTTTCTTCCCGATGGTGCCGCACCATCTGGAGGAATTGGTGACCGCTTTGATGCAGAAGCAATTTCCATTCGTCAGTTTCGAGCCAAACAAGGAGTCTGACCTAGCTTACAGCCCTTTCAGATCCTATGCCATGCATCGCCGTATGTTCAAATCCCCGACCATTTCGCGGCGATGATAAAGGCTTCGGGGCTCGGCCTCACCACCCCGTGGTGCCCACAAAGAGTGATATTGTCTCACCCGGTTCGTCGGGACACCTGTTTACATATCTACGCAATGTTCAACATTCAACTAGGCAACCGGATGGTTCATGACCCACTGCGGGCATGGCGGGATCATGGAATCCCTCACGAACGGAGTCCCGATGTAAGAAGCACCGCACCGCCATTCACCAGATCTAACATCAATATTAAGGATATGCTGGCCATTCGATGGTGACCAGCCTTTTGGTGCTGAGCACCTGACTCAGACGTTGAATGTTGCTTTCCACCTGATTGAGGTGCGCACGGGCAAGGGTTTGAAGCCGCTTCGCAACGGGCGGGTGCCTCAGGGTACCCGCGAGGCAATGGCTGCCGAGATCAGGGATGTATTCGACCAGGCTCGGGGAGAGGTTGGGGAAGAGAAGCGAAAAAACGCACAGCGCTTGAGAATGGAGTTGATGGCAGCATGGGAGAAGGGCGGATCAGCGCATGCTGCAATTCGTGATTTTCTCGGAACGTATCTGCCCGCTGTCTAACTTGCCCTCCTTGAATTACGAGGACTAAAACTTTAGTCATCGTTCTTATATTCCTCTTCATCCCACAAAGTGTGACTTTGGGGCATCAATTAATTTGCTGATATCTCCGAAGCTCGTTAGAATTTTCGTTACCTACTGTCATTCAAAATGTAGTTTAACTCCGGGTTTTCAAAGGTTTTGTATACCTTTCATACATTGCCCTCTCCGGCCAACAATATAGGTCACATCAGTCACACAGGCTGTGTCGATTTCATTGCTTGCCGATGTCCTGCATCACCCCCGGCACGATTCGTAAATTCACACTGAACTCCGAGAAACCCCGAGGGCTGCCGGGTGTTCTGTGTCATCCCCGGCATGAATTTCGGGGGCGTGTGGGAACAATTCAAAACTCTCAATTTACCACCATGCACCAACTGCAAATCCTCTTGCTTTTCAGTCTGGCTTGCTTTGCAGGCTCAGGTCTGAACACCCAACAAATCAACACACTGCCCTTGTGTGGTGTGCTTGAAACTGTAGGCAGAAAGTTAGGTGAAAGTCAAAACTTCTTTCTGAAAACACTTGCCGTTGATCTTGATCCCGTTGTTCCGTTTTCAGATTGCTTTCTGCCCACATCTATGGGTCCAAATTCTGTCCCAGGTTTGTACCCGTCAGTGAGCCCAACCTGATTCAACCCTCCAAACAGGCCCTTCTCGCAATATCTGCTTGAAATCGGCACGTCGACACAGCTTGCCTGTCATGACTGTTACCGTGCGCGATGGGTTCACGCAGCATACTAGAGCATATTTGCAACACCCTTTAGATTCTGGCGAGCCGCAGAAGATTTAGGCGAACAAACTGATTGATTTGATGGGGAGACGCAAAATCCTGCGGTAAACCCTCAAGAGGGGCCTCAAAAAATCTGAGAAAATTTCTATCCACCGAGAGGAGTAATTCACACACGAATTTCGCTTTACCTGGCCCAGTTTGAGGTAACGACAGGGTAGCGACACTTTTTCTTTCAACTTTTCTCATCAATCGATCACTGCTGATCCCAACTTTCTGGGAATCACTATCACTTTTGGGATCAAACCGCCGTTTTGCAGGATGCAAATATGCTCTACTATAACGTGCTTGTCCCCAAGAATGTTATTGTGTGTGCCGTGTTCCTGCGTGCAAAGGCCTCGATAAAGTTGTAGCCAAGAAAGGCTGTGACCTCGGGGTGTCGTCTGAGTTCTCTTCTCAGACGATCATGCCGTTCGGCGACTCCAATTGGGTTAGAGTTGGCCGCTACGGAATTGTATTATGCACCTCTTGTGGTGCGGTCTTCCGGCAGCCCTAACCCAGCTAACCGTGTTGACAATGGAATTGAAATGTTGTCTGAGTCGTCTTCTGCTTGGATGGCGTGAGCCTCATAGATAGAATAACAAGTGATTTATCTGGAGATACACACTCATGGTGCCCTGAATGTTTGAATCAGAATGTGCGTGTTAAACTACATTGGGTACCACAACTGCAAAGAGTTCCTGAGCTTCTCATCGTTGGGGCCCAACAGACTGGGTCATATTTACCAATTGAATGGAAGCTGCGCCTCAATCTGAATGGAGCCACACACATTCTCCTACTGAGAGGTGTTATATACTACGGGAGCTTCCATTTTACTTAAGAATTATCGGCACCGATGGGCGTGTATGGTTTCATGATGGAATGACAACTCGTCCAGTGTGCACTGATGAGCGGTACCTCGAAAGCCACCCACCGGATTTCCTTCAATGTTGCAGACGGAAAATTCCGGTAACATTGGTATATGCAGAAGCATGAGGTTCTGAGATCGGGTTGAGTAGACAATGAATATGTAAAAGTCCTCGTACATGCCATGCGGAGCAATGGCCCCACAAAACAAGTGAAGGTTTGATTCGAGAATATTAGAGTTCTCTTCAACACGAAAATGCACGAGTACTACGTACAGTCGCAAACGGCGAAGCGAAACGTCATCACGTAACGAAACACCGGGCCGTTCGGTACATCGCAGGCCTCAGATCGGCTCAAGATTTGGGGAGGTGAGCGTCCTCCTTGAGAAACCTTGGTCTGCAAAAGGAAATAGGTGAAACCATAATATTGCGCCCACACAGCGTGATTTATTTGAGAGCATCATTTGAACCATTTTCAGCGTTTCAGTCAAAAAATTCAAGATGCTCACAGAAGTGCTTCATACCACCCAGAGTGTGCTTGGAGGTTGTTTCCCAATCCTTTGGTACCTAATATAAACTCAATGGCCTTTTGCACTGCCAAAAACCGAGCCAGTGGAACAAGCCTTGTCTGTGGTCTGAGTACCTACCATGCATTCAACAAGTGAGTAGGCCTTTTTGCAATGTTTTTGCAACCCAACAATGACTCTGTATTACAGGTTCGTTCAGGTTCAAACCTCTTCTGAACCTGAACTGGACCCGTACGAACCGAACCTGGGTTCGGGGCCGGTCAGGCTCGGGGGTTCGGATTTTTTTGGCTAAAAACCGGACCGAACCGGACATAGGCAACACTACGAGTCTATTACTGTTGGTGTTGGAACATGATCTTCTGGCGCGTGGTGCTTACCTGCGCCGATCCGGACATTTTGAAGTCACCAGAAAACGCTATTATGGCGACTTCTGTGTCATATCTATGCCCCGCATAATTTTTAAAACCGATACTAACTAGCATGCTGTGCTTTTATGCGGTAGCCTGATTAGCGCTGTCTTGAAGCCAAAACCCGCAGAGGCAGCCATTATTTGTCATTGTTATTTCCGCAAGCTCTACTGCTTGTCTACTGCCGTTCTCTCCCACCACCACCATCCGACGGCCGTTCCAAATCTTTGGTCTCAATTGCCTCACACGGCCTCAAACACGTCCAGCGCGCTTCACAATTCCGCAGGAAGCGAAACAAACCACTCAATGGTGAAATACAGTTTCCACCAACAAGGGCGCGTATGTCGATGCATACCTCCTCTATGGCCCCGGAATCTGACCTAAGCACTCTCATAGATGCAATACGCGCTGGGAATGTCAAATTACACGTCTCAGGTAAGACGTTCCTTTCCCTTAACAATCTTTGGATGAATTTGGCTACTACTAGTAACATCCATACAACCCGTCGGATCCGACGGGGAGTGTATGTACGATGTGATGTCAGCGGGCACGAGTCGCGAGTGCCGATTCTGGGCGTCGTCGTGTTCGGTGCGGAGTTTCGCGTGAAGTCGGGGGACGTATGCACGTCGAGGACAGCGCGTGCAGGATCCTTTGTCCTCAAATTCCTTCCCCTCCTTCCTCGCTCCATCTCCTCATGAAATCATCGACTAACGACCCTTTTTTACGGCCGTTGCAGGAAACATACCTCAGTGGCCCACACTGCGCATCTGATTTTTGGAGCTTGCAGGTCGGGGTGTTCGTGCGTTTTGGCTTCGTGTGTTTGCAGTGAGATGTTTGTCTTTCTTTCGTTTCTTCTTTTGTCTTCCTTTGGTTCTTTCTCGCTTGCTCATTTCTTCTTCCTTTCTCTCGCTTACTCTTATTGTTATCTTCTTCTTCTTTTTTTTTTTTTGAGGGGGCGCTCGTCCCGCCGGTCTCGTTCTTTTTTTTCTTCGTTCGCTCGTGCCTCCTCGTCGGCCATCGCGCTCGATATGGATGGAGTTGGGTGGTCCCATCCCGACGTGCTCCGACTCCGGGGTGGATAGCGAGCAGTCTGCGCGCAGGTCCCCGGGCTGCAATGTGGCTTCGGCTCTCGGCGTGGTGTGCTCGGCCGACCGGGCTCGCGTGCTTCAGATCTTCGCTGCATCACCCTCCACATCCCGCTCGCATCGTGTATGCGCACACGGAGCGTGATCGCGGTTCTGAGAACAAGTGGTGGTGTCCTGGCCGCGCAAGTGTGCGCAGCGTCGGGTGTGAAAATGCGGACGGGCCGGTTTATTGCGCGCACGGGGACGAATGGGGAGGGCGGGCGTACCACGAACGTTGGTTGGCGGAGTCCCGCGTCTTTAGGACGCTGTGTGCGTGGCGGACGCCGACCTCAAGACGCGTACATGGGGAACGACTGGGGGTGGCTTAAAATAGAGAACGCACGCACCGCACACATTTTGCGGTCAGGCGGGTGGTTTCGGTGCTGGTGCCTATGATGTGCACGATGGTGTGCTGGTGCGCGCACTAGCGTCTTTTGTTTTGTCTTCTTCGATCTTTGTTATCGTTCTGGCCTCGACATTTTGGCATCATTGCTCTGCACTACGCCCGCCTCCGTAACTACGCTGCGCACGGATTGACGCCTTAACGCCTTCAATATTCTATTTCAGCCGTCCTACGACCCACCAATAATGATCTTTCGTGGGACTGTGCAGGGTTCACCTTTGCTTTTCAGTAATCCGAAGTAAGTCCTTGTTTCCTGGTTTTTCATCACTTATACGGTTCCTATTGCCATGTATATCTTGTCCGAATTTTCATGCCAGGGTCCATACGGGAGTGTTCGCTTCGTTCAACCATTATTTTCTTTCTTTACAGCTTCTCAAAATCGCGCGGTTTCCTCGCCGTATCACCATGTCAAATAAGTAATCGTGCAATTTGCAGGCCGAAACTAATATCCTCATCCAGTGCGTGGATTCACGGTTTGGTTAGTCTACTTATAGAAATGTCTTCAAGTTCCAAGTTTACGTTATCTCCTCGATCTTACTTTGTCGTCAGTCAACTATTTTTTCTGTGATTTTCTAACCTATTTAACCGGTCGATTCATGGCCGTTTACCGTCATCTTCCATCGCCCCTTGTTGTTACTAATTCCTTTGCCGATGAACGCAAATGTCCGAAAAAAAGGCTTCTTACTACGGTGATTTACGCCACATGTCTAATTCAATAGTTTCAAGGTTGGTGTACCGCACGGCGCTTTCTTGACTTCGTCTTGCTAACTCCTCGTTTATTTCACCTCAAGGTCAATTCACGAACTTCTATAGCGTTGAGAACGTTAACGGTAGGTAATAATTTTGGCCTTTCCCTCCAAGCCGTTAACTTCTACTCTGGAAACATGCCTTTATGAGGATAACCGAGTGAGATATGCAGTCATAGTCAACCGATAGCCGGCAGTCAATTCAACTACCGGAAAACAGTCAGTCTGAATGTGAAGACAGTCAGACCGACTGCTAAGATGGCCAGAATGCAGTCGGATGAAGTGTCTGTAGGCCTTCAATTCAAATGTTCTATAGCAGTTGGTTCCAGCGTGCAGACACAGTCAGATCAAGTGTTTTGGCGCACTTCAAGTTGATCCGATTGCGCATACTTTCTACAGTGTTGGAGGCAACTGAAGCAAACCTTTGCCGGGTCAGGTGGGTTTAGAAGCAAGCTTCACCGTCGAAGCGTCTGGCTGCAAGATACTAATTTGGGATCCATCTCTACAAATGCTGAAAGACCAAAGAATAGACAAAGGTTTGTGCGCACAAACGCGGTAATGGACTGTTCCCCCATTGGTGGCTGTGTGCTTTGGTGCGTTTGCAATCTCGTCCAGTCCTTTGGTCGTATCTACCTATCTTTCGACCCGCTTTGACCCGAAGTGTCGATGGAATGCAAGTGGCCATAGCACAATCTGTTTTCGATCAATGGTCTTGGACCGTTACCATTTGGGGAATGGGTGGTTTTGGCGATGGCCCCGGCGTCTCATTGTCGTGCCCCAGGCATATAAAAGGCTCAAATCCAGCACTCAAGGACCGTCCAAGGTCCCCTTCCCGCTTGGCCGGCCCATCTGCACACTCCTTCTTTCAAGCTCTCCCGCACCAATCAATATGCCCCACAACTACCGAGAAAATCAAAAGGTTGATTGCGAGCGCAGCGAAGCAATTCTACCCTAACACGTGACGAGGATGGGGGATAGAATATGCAGTAAACAAGTACAAAGTCTAAACACTGTGGCTGACATTCCCTCCCAAAGAACTACTTCAAAATTGTTCAATTCTGGACGAATCGCTCCAAGAACGCAAATAATGAATGTCCTCTTTGGCAGCTTTCGATTGACACTCAAATCAGCGTGTTCGAGGAACTTCAGAAATTGGAAAATTAAGGGGAATTATGTCAGCTGCGCGAGCACCCTTCGCATCAGCGGATCCATATTATCCCATTCCCTGTGCTCACCGTGATAATTTCTCATTGCCACCAGATCGCGCTCTTATACGCCGAAAGGATTGATCGTCCCCGGAGGGATGCTGTGGATTACGGCGTGCCACCAGTTCCCCATATGCCTCGGCACGCTCATGCTGCACCCACTTCTGTCCCCGCCGCCTGGATGGCTCCTGCTGTCCCTCGTCTTCGGTTGCCGGTAAGTTCATCTGCTGTTATATCCATGTTCCGATCCTTCGGACATAGGTCCGAGGATGGCCGAATCGCTCCGTTAACTCCGGGCTCCGCTCCGTCGGAGCGGAGACGGAACGACGGAGCGCGGCGGACTTCCTTCAGAAGTCCGTATCGCGCCATAAGGCGACATCCTTATTGTCCGCCTCGCTCAAGACTTCTTACTTATTGTCCAAACCACTTCTTCCAAGTCACCTGACTTCTTCCACCCCTTTCGGATATAACCTTATTGTTACTTCCGCATGGAACCTTACATATCTCCTTTCCGTATTACAATAAGACCCTTTAGTATTTAATCACTTAGACTACAGCACTGTACTTCAGATTTATTATTAACGTTGCTTCGCACTCCCTGCAAGTAATCTGAGTTAACGCTCCGGAACCTCACTCGGAGCTCCGTCTCGTCTATCCCGTACTCCGAGGCCAAGGGTAGTAACGCTCATCCTGCTCTCCAGTGGTGTAGCGTCATCCGATCCTCCGGTCACCCTTTTCCCCCGACTCCGTCACTCCGCTCCGTTCCGACTCCGCACTCCGGTATCTCGGAACTCCGTCTGACTGGTCGGTCGGCCCTCTTATCCGTAGCTCGGATATAACAGTATAATAAATCTCACCTACCTCTTGGATCTCATGTCTCACTATGGCGACCTCAACAACCCTTCGGGAGAACAGTATCCCGAAGGCAGTGATCCAAATCGACGTAGATCCCGACTCTATGGCAACATAGTTACGCTTCCCTCACCGCAACAGGCTATGGCTGGCTCCTATGCCCAGTCTTTTGGTCCTGGTCCATACCGTTCCACTCCTCTCCCGCCGAATATCACTATGCGTCGGCCCTCTGCTATCCGACCTATGGTCTCTCCGCTTAATGCTCCGGGTCTGGTCTCACAGCCCCAGACTCCGGAGAACCCCGTCGTTTATCCCCGTTCACCTTATCCATCTCGCCACACTCCCGGACACATCCTAGACACTGGGTCTCCCATTCCGGGCCCCCAGTTTGACTCCGACACTGCCGGTCCCGACTCTGGACCCATCGGAGGCACGTTTCCAGTCCTAACTCGGACCCCACTTCCCAACATACCGGAGGTGGCTCCGTCCGTTCGCTCTGAACATTCGGAGCATCGGGAATCTCGCAGCCGCTCTCACTCCGCTCCACCAGGTGGCAACGGAGGTGGAAGCGGACCGGGAAGTGACGGCGACGGAAGTCGCGCCCCTACTCCTCCGCCTCGACGCTCCGACGGCAGTCCTGATCGTGGACGTCGCGGAGGAGGAGGCGGGGGTGACGGAGCAGGCGGAGGCGGAGGCGGAGGTGGTGGTGGTGGTGGTGGTGGAGGTGGAGGTCCCCCTCCGGGGCCTGCAGTTCCTCCTGGGCCAGCCGTCCCTCCGAGGCCGGCTGCCCCTGATATTGAGAGCAGAGGAGAACGAATCCTCATCGACACTCTCACCAAATTCGCCACTACCTTGGATCGGTACAACAATCAGACCACGGCACCTCGGTCGAGCAAGTCGAACCTCCGGAACCCGGACACGTTCGACGGCACGGACCCCGCTAAACTCCATCCATTCCTCACCCAGTGTTATCTCCACTTTGCCGAACGCTCCCAGGACTTCCCGGAGGACGATGACAAGATCCTTTACATGATCTCGTATCTCCGCGGCATCGCTCAGCAGTGGTTTGCTCCGAATATGTATGACCCCACGGCCATTCCGGCCTGGGACGGGAACTTCCCGGTGTTCATCAGTGAGCTTACGCTCAATTTCGGACCACACGATCCGGTTGGAGATGCGGAGGATCGCATCCGCAATTGCCGCATGAAACACGGCGATCGGATCGCGACCTACGTCTTGGCATTCGACACTCTCGCCTCCCTAACCACATGGGGAGACTCTGCGCTGCGACACGCCTTCTATGAAGGACTTCCGGACCGCATCAAAAACGAAATGATGCATCACGCTTACTTGAACACCTTGTCCGGTGTCAAGCAGGTGGCCCGGCTGATCGACAGCCGTTACCACAAGCGCGAGGCCGAGAAGGCGCGTCAGCGGGAACGCGATCCCGGTCGCGGACCTGGCTCCGGTCCCTCAGGGGACTCCGGAGACCGCTCCGGTGATCGTTCCGGGAAATCGTCGGGCAAACAGAAGGACAAGAAGGGCGGTCAGCCCTCCAAACCTTCTGGCGGCAATAGTGCGAACCCTCCTCCTCAGAACTCCGGTAATCAACGCGCCGGAGCGGGGAATGCCAACGGGAAAGGCGGCAAGGCTTCGGGGTCTAAACCTAAGACTCCGGCCTACGTCGAGAACCTTACCCCCGAAGGACATATCAAGGAGGCGGAGCGTGAGCGCCGGCGCCGCAACAACCTCTGTATGTACTGCGGAGGTTCGGGACATAAAGCGGAGGACTGTAAGAAACGCGCCAACGCCCCCTCCGGGCGCGCTGCGCGCGCGGAGTCTTCTTCCGCTCCTCAGGAATCCCCCGAGCAGTCAAAAAATTAGACAGCAACTCGGATCATACCTCCGATCCCTATCCGAGTTGCGTTGACTCCGGGGATCTCCCTGAGGTTCGTCTCAACGCGTCCGCTCTTTCACCTAATGCCCTTTACGTCGATCTATCACCTTCCGTCATCAATTCATCATCACCTATCACCATTCCGGACGAATGTTCAACCATTCCTCCGTCGGTTGTATCAAGTCTCGCTGTGGGATTCAACTCCGTGTTACGTACTCTTATCGACTCCGGATCATCTCACTGTTTTATATCAACTAAAATAGTAGAATCCAATGGTTTTGTTCCGTACTCGGTTCCCCCCGTAAGACTCCGATACCTCGACGGATCATCATCCATCATCAACCGGAAGCTTCGGCTACTCATCCGGTTTCCTTCCGGCACAGTCCATCAACAGGACTTTTTCGTCACCCGTCTTGATCCGCCTTGCGACATGGTTCTGGGATACAATTGGCTCTACCGCTTTAATCCGTTGATTAACTGGTCCGACGCCAATATCTCTTTCCGTCCCACTGTCTCCGAGGTTGGATCCCCGTCGACACCTCTGGATACTACTCCAGACTCTGTTTCGGTAGCTCCGGTTACGGACAAGACGGTTCCGGTTGCGGTTTATCCCTCCGTTCCGTCTACACCGATCGGGTCGAAATCGCCGGTCCGAGGTCCTTCTATGGGCAATCTAGGTCCTCCGATGGACGTTTCCAATCCAGCTCCTTCTATGGAACGCCCCGCTCGAGCTCCGAAAACCAACGGACCTCGACGGAGTACCTCTGAGGCCGCAGAGCCTCGTCCCTTCCTTAAACCTCCGCCCATATCACTGGTGTCTGCAGCGGCATATCGGGTCCTCATCAAGGACAAGGATACGTGTCAATATACTCTCCGTACCACTCCGTCCGATGAGGCTCAGGCGCACGGCGCCTCCGCCTCCGATCCGGACCTCTCTGGATTGCCCGCTCAGTACCAGGACTTCGCTGACGTCTTCTCGGAGAGGGACGCATATCAGCTTCCCCCTCACCGAGAATACGACCTCAAAATCGAAATTCTCGACGGAGAGGTTCCTCCTATTGGCCACGTCTACTCCTTGTCTGAAAAGGAGTTATCGGCGCTCCGCAACTTCCTCGACGAAAACCTTAAAGCGGGGTTCATATACCCTTCTACGTCGAGTCACGGAGCTCCGATATTGTTCGCCAAGAAGAAGGACGGCAGTCTCCGGCTTTGCGTCGACTATCGGGGGTTGAACAAGATCACCAAGAAAGATCGGTATCCTCTTCCCCTCATCTCGGACCTTCTCGACGCTCCCGGTAGGGCTAGAATTTACACGAAACTCGACCTCCGACATGCCTACCATCTGCTCCGCATCGCTCCGGGCGACGAGTGGAAGACGGCTTTTCGCACCCGCTACGGCTCCTACGACTTTAAAGTCGTTCCGGAAGGCCTTGCGAACGCTCCGGCGGCGTTCCAGCGCTTCTTGAACTCGGTCTTCGCTGATTTACTCGACGTGACTGTCATCGTATATTTGGACGACATCCTCATCTACTCCGACGATCCCGCCGATCACGAAAACCATGTCCGCGAAGTGCTCCGCCGCCTGCGGAAGCACGGTTTGTTCTGTAAACTTCCGAAATGCGAGTTCGGAGTCACAACCTGCGAATATCTCGGTTACATCCTCTCCCCCGACGGGTTTCGGATGTCCCCGGACAAGATATCGGCCGTCGTCGACTGGCCGGTACCGCGGAAGGTTAAAGACGTACAGTCTTTCCTCGGGTTCTGTAACTTCTATCGGTGTTTCATCCCCTATTACTCCGACATCACGATACCTCTCACGCGTCTAACTCGGGCCAGCTCCCGTTGGGAGTGGTCCGACGCCTGTCAGACCGCGTTCGAGACCCTCAAGGCAAAGTTTATGGAAGCTCCGGTGCTGTCGCACTGGATCCCGGGCCGACAAATCACTGTTGAAACCGACGCTTCCGACTACGCCATCGCCTCTATCCTGTCCATCACCGGAGACGACGGAGAAATCCACCCCGTCTCGTTCCGGTCACGGACCCTCGGAGGCGCGGAACTCAACTACGACACTCACGATAAAGAGCTCCTGGCCATCTTCGACGCCTTCACGCAGTGGCGGCACTATCTCGAAGGCCCGGACCTCCCCGTTGACGTTGTCACCGACCACAAAAATCTGGAATACTTCGCGACGACTAAAGTACTTACTCGGCGCCAAGTCCGGTGGTCGGAGTACCTCTGCCATTTCAATATGGTGATCCGGTTTAGACCGGGTCGACTCGGAGGGAAACCTGACGCTTTAACTAGACGATGGGACGTCTACCCAAAAGAGGGGGATACGCGTTACACGCAATTAAATCCTCACAATTTTCGCCCCATTTTCACCCAAGATCAACTTGGAGCGTCACTCCGAGCGACATTCCTGGAAGAAATTGTCCTACGCGCATCGGTTGTCATGGACGTTGACCAGCTTCATTCCGATATCAAGACCAACGTACCTCTTGATCCCATCGGAGCGGCTGGCCTCGACTCCGCTACCTCTCCGGAGCCCTCACGCTGGACACTCGACGACTCCGGTATGCTCCGCTACGACACCCGCATTTGGGTTCCTGCAGTACCAGGCGACGCTCCGGACCAACTCCGCGTGCGTGTCCTGCAGTATCTGCACGACCATGTCCTGGCCGGTCACTTCGGACAGAACAGAACGCTTGCGCTTGTCCGCCGCGAGTACACTTGGCCGGAGCTCCGAACATTCGTTCGGGACTACTGTCGTTCGTGTATCCTATGCAAACGGAACAAGGCTCCGCGACACCGACCGTACGGACTTCTCAAACCTCTTCCGGTACCGCTCCGTCCGTGGGATTCAATCTCTATGGACTTCATCGAGCAACTTCCGCTATCCGGCGAATACGATGCTATCTTGGTTATCGTGGACCGTGCGTCAAAACAGGTTATTCTCATTCCCTGCGATATCTATATCACCTCGGTCCAACTCGCCCAACTCTTCCTTATCCATGTTTTCTCTAAACACGGAGTTCCGTCGCATGTTACGTGCGATCGGGGCAAGGAATTCATCTCCGCTTTCTTCCGTTCGCTTGGCGAATTACTCAACATGAAGATGCACTATACATCCGGTTATCACCCCTCGGCCGACGGACAGACCGAGCGGATGAACCAGACGGTGGAACAGTACATTCGGATCTTCTGCTCCTATCAGCAGGACGACTGGGACAAACTCCTTCCGCTATGCGAGTTTGCTCTCAACAATGCTCCGAACGCTTCTACCGGCATCTCTCCGTTTTTCGCTAACAAAGGCTATGACCCCGCGATCACCCACTGGGTGCACACCACCATTTGCGGGGCCCGCAAATTATAAGCAAATTGAAAGCAAATTTAGAATTTACTGCTCATTTGCTTTCGATTTGCGGGGGCCGCAAATATTAAATTTGCTTATCATTTGCTTATCATTTGCTTTCAATTTGCGGGGTCCGCAAATTTAGAATTTGCGGACCCCGCAAATTGAAAGCAAATCAGGTGGCCAAACAATCCAAAAAAGGCAAATTTTGAGGTCATCTGATCATTGGGATTCTACCCTCGGGATTCTGATGTACCATACTGGGTAATTCAGATTTCTAGGATTCTGATTAAGGGGTTACAGGGGCAGTCTGTCCAATATAACTTCTAGTGCAAAGTTTGGCTACTCGATAGGTTTCACTTTTCAGACACAGAAGATTGAGGTGTATCGTCATGTATTACACAATGTACAGGCCTTGGCTAAATGGTGTTTTGCTAGAAAAAACCTCATCAGTAAACTAAGTAAAGTGTATACACCGGAATCACTAACAAAATTTAATGTGGACACACCTGGATTTAAGCTGGTATAGTTTTTGCCCTCGCAGATGACTGTGGCAAGAGCATGAAGCATTAGTGGAGCTGAGAGGGAAGCCTACAGAGGTTAACACGATGGGAAAGCATGCAGATAATGATCAAGAAATCATGATGGTGACTGAACAGCTATTTTAAAGGACTGATCCTCTTTTGATCGGACATAGCTCTTTCTCTCCCTCTATGTTCGGAACTTTGTCTCACTGCTATAGGCAGCCGGGGTCATGAGCCGGCTGCCTATAACAGTGAGACAAATACTGACCTTCCCAGTGTGTTTTATTTCCCCTTTGGTATCTTCTCTGTTGGCCACATCCTGCCCCAGGACTGAGCTTGCTCAGCACCTACCTCCCTGTGACCAGTCCTCTGCATGAAGCCCCCATGTAGCCGGGAAAGAGAAGAGAGTATGGGGCCAACATACTCAACACTCCTCTGGTCATGTACGGAGTGGGCCAATTTGCCCGATGTCTACGATTTTGTGCACATCGGGGGAGATCTGTTAATGATCTCCTTCGCAAAGTTTTCCTGGAACCCCCCTGCAATCACAGTTAAGTGTGCGCGGGTGTTGAGTCTTTGAGTGGCTCAACTACAGGAAAAAGGATATTGTGAGCTTCTGAACTTTCCCTAGGTTCAGCAGTCTTTTTGAATGCTCAAGTAAACTGCCTTGAAGAAGTATGCCCCCTTCCTTCACACTGCAGATTTTGACTGACTATTCCCTTTTGGACTGGCATATTTCCCTTTGCAGGCTGCAGTAGGGAGCTTTGTTTAAATATTGTTTCCTCTCTGCGCCCCATATGGTTAAGAACGGCCTGCCGACTTGCATCTTCCTCATGTTGCAAGGACTGTTTTGCACCCAGGTGCGCAATTTCCTACATTGTCTTTTGCTATAATGATAATATTGACACAATGTTTTTCAGTGGCTCTTTTGTGTTTCTCCTTGTAGTTCCGCACCCTGTGGGCAGTGATGGTCAAGAACGGCCTACTGGTCGCATCTCCCTGGCCTGCAAAGACTGTTTTGTACCCAGATGCATGACTCTCATCCTTCTTTTCTCTTTGCCATAGGAGAACACTAACCCAATCTTTTGTATTAGTACCTGTTCAATGTTTTGATTTCTTTGTGCTGCATAAGTGATGGCCAAGAACAGCCTACTGGCTCACATCTTCCGCACGGAGCAAGGAATGGTATGTTCATCGCTTATTTTTTATATGCATCTGGCTCAACTTGAGCTTTTCTTTATGCAGAGCACTTTAAACCAACTGCTATTATGCTTTCATCCAGTGGTCATAACATGCTGAAACCACACTGTGTGTCCTAAACCTCTGCATCTGAAAATTCACCAACTTATCTTTTTTTAGTGCCCTTTGAACTACTGTCTTCGGCCACCCAACATCTTTTATTGTTTGCTGTAGATGGATCTGTGCCACTGCAGGTGGTGGAAAGAGGGAACAGGGCCCGTTCCCTTCTTCCACCACCTGCAGTGAGACAGATGGTAGTTTAGTCTCTTTAGTTGAGAATCCTGGGATGAGCAATATTTTTGCAATGTTGTATTATAAATAATGGCTCTGGTGTCATATGTGGAACCAATTTTTTTCCCCAAAAACCACGCAATCAGGTAGTAAGACTCTAATGGGCAGCACTCACAAGAGCTTGTTGGCGTAGTTGTATGTGTGTTTGTCTCTCACGTTTTGTAATCTACTGTTTTTTTTGGGTTCGATCCTCCCAAGTCACACTTTTTAATGCTGTCTCTTTTGGCAATCAACCGCTTTTCCGTGTCACAATAAATACAGTTCATCATTATTTACTCCTTCCCATTGAGTAGCCAGTTTACTTTAGAACTACAACCAAATTTATCCTGAAACTGTTCAGATAATTTATCAATGAATTTTGTGCTCACTCACCCCTTGCACTTGACCTGCAAAACCACAATATTAGGGTTGTTTGTTCAAGAAAAAATCCCTTGAGGAGAGAGTATTGACACAACACTGGCAAGTTGAAGACTGATGCAATAGTTACAGTACTGAACACAGACACCATTTTATTCCTCAAAAGACCTGGGAGCTTTCTTGATCGTGGTACACAACCCTGGGTCTTATATAAATGAACCGGGCCTTTTAAACCTAAATTTTTGAATCCCAGATATATATTTTATCCCATTGACTTCGGACAGGACTGAGAGAAGTAGCAATGTCAGATTTAAGTTGACTCTGCAACAAACATAGTATTATTGGTGTTTGAGTAAATTATGTATTGGCACTGTATGCAGAGGCTTTAGAGAAAGCCAGAAATTCCGGGTTCCAGAATCTCTGACTTCCTTTCCTAATTTTCCTACGGATAATTAAGGTTGGAAGCTCAGATCTTCCAACATTTCGGGTTACTACCTGCTTTCTCAAATTCTCTAGTCATTTTACCTTGGCACATTTTTGTCGAACCTACACCGTTATTACATACCCTCTTATTTTCTTTTTTCAGCCTCTGTTGAGCCCACTTTTTTTTTTTTTTTTTGACAATTAGTGAATTTCGATGTTTCAGCATCACACAGGAGGAAAACTTTGTGCCTGCGGCGCTGGTGGGTATTCAAGTAAGCAAGTCCTGCAGTTTCTTAATTTTTGACGCATCGCTGCCCGCAAAGTATCGTCAAAACTCTCGTGGTAACTTAAATAGGGGCATGGGAAGTCTCCAGGCCCGATTGGGCCTGGTCAGGCCAAATGCGGCCTGAGTTACCAAATCGGGCCTCGAAGCTGTCCACATATGACACCAGACCTAAATAATGTCACGTGGACCTAGAATTCCGTCTAGGTCCACGTGATCCGGTTGCCCCAGCCTTGAAAAAAGTGCAATCCCTCAGGTTTGAACCCGAGACCTCAGACAACTGACTCAACTGCAACGGAGAGAGACATTACCAGTAGTCTAAGACACCATAGCAACTCCAATTGGATTATCTTTGACACAACTCACTGAGGACTATGTAGTTCAAACCAGTCCTTGAACAGGTTCAAATTGAGGGTAGAAACTTAACCAGCTGTGAAAATGAATGTCAGTTCACAAGAAAGAAGAAATAAATTCACACTCATTGAAGTTTGAAGCCAAGATTTGACTTGGAGCCTGTTAAAAGCTGGAGCTCAGTGAAGAGGGATAAGGATTTAGACAAGATAACAGTCAGTTGAACACTCCACAACTCGGAAGCTGAGGGTACCCACTGTGAATCAAATTGAACCTTGTTTTGGTCCAAGATTCAAGTACTACCGAATGTTGACCACCATCTGCTTCAAATATAAGTTGACCACCATCTGCTTCAAATATAAGGAAGAACTTGAACTGACAGGCACACAATTAACAAGTCAAAAGTTATGTTTGAAAACCGTTGAGGATGTGGGTGAACAGTTCGGTTGTCAGCATTGAAAACCTCATGTAAAATGAATGTAAGGACACACCTCAAATCACACAAGATTGAGCAATATTCATATACAAGATAAAGCAATGTAACAAACAGAATGGTGAATTGTGAACCTTGCCCCAGTAAGTGCCAGAAATGTCAAACAGTAAGCAAATGAGTTGAAGTGCAAGACTGAAGCATTGTAGGTGGTGGTTCATGTCAACAGCAGGCATGACCATCTGTGCCAAATTGGGTCTCTTGTTCTGTATCTATCTCTCTGTTCAAATATGCATGATCATGAATAAGGCTGGACATCAGAATCCTAAGAATCTGAACAATTACCCAATGCAGCACATCAGAATCCCAAGGGTAAAATCCCAATAATCAGATGACCTGAAAACTTGCCTTTTTTGGATTGTTTGGCCACCTGATTTGCTTCCAATTTGCGGGGTCCGCAAATTCTAAATTTGCGGACCCCGCAAATTGAAAGCAAATGATAAGCAAATGATAAGCAAATTTTAAATTTGCGGGCCCCGCAAATTGGAAGCAAATGAGAAGCAAATGCTAAATTTGCTTACAATTTGCTTATAATTTGCGGGGCCCGCAAATGGTAGTGTGCACCCAGTGACCGTCCATCCGGAGGTTGATGTCGCGAACGTCTATGCCCGGAACTATGTCGTGGACTTGCAGGAACTTCACGAGTTCCTCCGAGAACAAATCACCTACGCCCAGACTCGGTATAAGGAGACCGGAGACCGCGTACGCTCTCCGGACCCCAAACTCGAGATTGGTGATCAGGTTTTCGTCTCCGCTAAGTTCCTCCGAACGACTCGTCCGACGCGCAAGTTCTCCGAGAACTTCCTCGGACCATACGAAGTCATCGGAAAGCCTTCCGCTGCGTCTTACACCATCCGCCTGCCGAAGTCACTCGCGCAGGTACACCCGGTGTTCCATGTCTCCCAACTTGAACCCCATCATCCGAATCCATTCCCCGGCCGCGAGGAACCTCCTCCGGCGGCAGTGGAGATCGTGGACGGCGACGAGCATTACGAAATCAAGCAAATCGTCGACTCCAAGTACGATCGGAGGTTCAAGACGGACAAACTCCGCTATTATGTTGAGTGGCTCGGTTATGAAAACACCGACGACCAATACAGCTGGGTTGGTTCTAAAGACATCGACGCTCCGGAACATTTGGAGAATTTCCACCTCCGTTATCCCGACAAGCCCGGACCCGATTGAGCATCGGTCCGTGGTTTCGGAGTTCACCCCGTTCCGTTTTAATTCACTCCGATCCGTTTCTAATTCACTCCGTTTATGTTCTGATTATTATATACAATTTCCAAGAAAAAACAACAAAATCCATGCAAAAAATATCTACTCGACGTCCATATCGTCGTCATCCTCCAAAACCCAGACCATTCTCATCTCCCCCGCAATCACCTCCTGCTCCGCCTCGAGTTCGAATGGCGGAACATCCGCGTTCACGCTGGGTATCTCGCCCTCCAACGGCTCCGCCTTCAACTCTGCAGGCGGAGCTCCCGATCCTCCCTCCGTCGACCCTGCCACTCCGCCGTCTGCCCGCGTCGAGGTCCCGCGCTCCGGAGTCCCGGGAAACAGCTCCCGTGCGACCTGGTCCGCCCCGACGATGCTCCGCATGGACGCACCCGATCCCCCTGGGATGGGAACGTCCACGGGCTCCACCTTCGGCCAGTGGTGGGCCTCCCAGTTCGGCGGAGCAAGACGCTCCGAGCGTCCAACCCTGGGCCCCGTCGCGGTTACCTCCCGTACCGCGTCGGGCCCCGGGGTCACCGCAGGCGTTTGCGGACCCACTGTAGGTGGTCTCGGAGCGGATTGTTGTCGCTCTGGGGTTGCGGACCCTCGCACCGGTGGCTGGTCCACCTCCATCTCGTCTTCTCCCTCGCTCTCTACCACACGACGGCTCTTGCGCCTAGACCGCTTCACCCGAGACCGCTGGAGTTCTTCAAGCGACCTCCGCTTGGCCTCCGCGATGTCGGGGTGGTCTTCTTCGTCGTCCCCCGCTCCCCGGCGCTCCAACAAGTCGTCCAAGCGAGCAAGCTCCCGTCGGACGACGGCAACTTGCTCCCGGAGCGCTGCGTCGGCAGCGCGGTCGGCGGTTCCCACTCCGGACCCCAATCCAGGCCGTGGAGACGCTGCGCGCCGACTCCGAAGTCGTCGGACCGGCCGCGCACTTGTCTCCGCCGCCGGTTGCTTCACCGCCCGCTTCCTCTTCTTCCCCTGTCCCGACTTTCCCGCTCCGCTCGCCTGTTTCTTGGCCCGAGGGACCGTGCGCGTGGTGGTCGGGTTCAGGGAGCACGAGATGTGCCCCCGCTGACATCGCGGACATGTCCGCCATCCATCGGGTTTGGTGGGCGTGTAACACGCGTGGTCGTGTAAGCGGCACTCCAAACACCCTGCAAAATCAGATTAGAGGAATCAAATAAAAGAACCAATTGCGGTGCTTACGGTCGTCCCCAACCAAGCGCTCCATCCCCGGAGTCCGCTGGTCCACCTCCGTATCCTCCGCCTCGTACCCCGCGTCCGAGTCCGAGCTCGGCGTCCGCTCCGTCCGCCCCGAGGCGCGACGCCGTGTTGGTCCCGCGATGACTCGCTCCACCGGAGGAAGCGAGAGCCTCCTCGCAATGGTTGCGAGCTCGTCGTCCTCGACGACGTCCCCCATCGCCTCCAACTCCCTCGCCGCCGCCAACTTGGCCTCACGCGCCTGCTGCAACGCAGCCAGCTGGGCCTGCAAACGCTTCGCGTGTGCAGACCGCGCTGCCTGCGCCTCGGCCGTGGCCCGCTGGCGCTCTTCCTCGCTCGCCACCTTCTCCTTCCCCGTTCCGTCTCGACCTCCTCCGTTCCCCTTCGCTCCACTCCCGTTTCCCTCGTTCCCTCCTCCGGGTGCTCCTGCCTGAGTGCTGGTGGTGTTCGACATGGGTTGGTGGCTGCGGAGTGGTTGGTGGTGGTGGTAAGAGGAGAAGTAAAAAAGATTGCTGTCAACAACTTACGGCATCGGACACGTGATCGTGCACGTGATCACTTGGCGACTCAGAAGAAATTTGGCGAATTTCCACATCATCAATTTTTAAATTATCCACAATCCATTTCACGATCATTCACGCAGTATTCTTCCGGACCCTTGAGGTTCGCCTAGGGAGTCGAACCCAAGAGGGGGATACTGTTATATCCATGTTCCGATCCTTCGGACATAGGTCCGAGGATGGCCGAATCGCTCCGTTAACTCCGGGCTCCGCTCCGTCGGAGCGGAGACGGAACGACGGAGCGCGGCGGACTTCCTTCAGAAGTCCGTATCGCGCCATAAGGCGACATCCTTATTGTCCGCCTCGCTCAAGACTTCTTACTTATTGTCCAAACCACTTCTTCCAAGTCACCTGACTTCTTCCACCCCTTTCGGATATAACCTTATTGTTACTTCCGCATGGAACCTTACATATCTCCTTTCCGTATTACAATAAGACCCTTTAGTATTTAATCACTTAGACTACAGCACTGTACTTCAGATTTATTATTAACGTTGCTTCGCACTCCCTGCAAGTAATCTGAGTTAACGCTCCGGAACCTCACTCGGAGCTCCGTCTCGTCTATCCCGTACTCCGAGGCCAAGGGTAGTAACGCTCATCCTGCTCTCCAGTGGTGTAGCGTCATCTGATCCTCCGGTCACCCTTTTCCCCCGACTCCGTCACTCCGCTCCGTTCCGACTCCGCACTCCGGTATCTCGGAACTCCGTCTGACTGGTCGGTCGGCCCTCTTATCCGTAGCTCGGATATAACATCTGCACTTGTTAATCTCTATCTCTCCCACTCATTCGTCACCCCACAGGACCTCTCCCCGGATGCCCCCTCCAAGTCGCGAAATCACCCCTACGCTATGCTGTTCCTCGACAACTTGGGCTCTGGCGCCTGCCATCCTCCTCCACCCCCATCCCACTGCCCCGAATGTAAGGCGGACGACTTTCTCGAAAGCGCACGTCAAAAGGTTCCCAATGCCCTCACTATCGTGCCCGACACCGCTTTCAAGGGACCTAAGGTTGGCGCCCCGGTGTATGTCGACTTTTGCGAGCCAGGAAACTCGCACAGCGGGGTCCTCCTGATAGACATCTTGTCTTTCACCGCCGACATGGTCCAGCCCCACTATCTACTCGTCCGGCAACCCGCGGGCGCCATCAAGGTCACTCTCCGTGTATGTCTTCCTCGCGCGCGCTCCTCCAGCTCGTTTCTAATTTATTTATTTATGTAGATCGAGGGTTATGAAGAGGTGGACGACATCATTTATGCGAACTGTGCGCACCGCATGATCACACGGTTCAACCTCGCGTGGTGGCTTGCTCTTGCTTTTCGACGGCTTGCGCAGGACAAGTTCCGCCACACTGGCAATGGTCTGCGGCTACGCGGTCTTTATTCCGCTGATGGAATTAAGTGGACCGCCATGGCGCGCTTCGGGCTCTAAGCTCATCCACTGGTAGTCCTAGTAGTCCTAGTATTATGTTTCCCCGCTACGCCTCAATTAATTTTTCTTGTGTTCTCTCTTCTTTGAATTGTCAGATAGAATCTGCATGTGTGAGTCTTTCTCTTTAACTCCCTGCAGCAAACATGAGTGATTTTCAGTACATTTATGAAGTCGGAAGCAACTTGGAAGCGTGTGGTTGGTTTTTCATGATCAACCCAGAGGCAAACTCTGAATCGGTAATCAGAAGCTGTCCGTCAGCCAGTTGCTGCATGCACATGCGGGGTAGGCCAAGACAGGAGGACTGCTTACTTTACGCCTCGAGTACGCGCGGCTCAAGTGGTAAAAGTACACAGGTTTACAGGCCTAAGATAAATTAGAACTATCAAAGCGACGACTAAAGTAAGGCGATTATCACAGCAGTGTGCAAGCGACTAGTGTCCAAAGCAGTATATCAAGCAATTATTGTCCAGTGCATTATCATCGGGATGCCCACACTTATTTGAACCTCAAGCGCCTCAACTTGTTTACGACTTCTCCCATCCCGTGTGCGCCGCTCCACTCTCCACTCCAGCCAGCTTCCTTGCGATGAGTGTCAATGTACGCATCCTCCTCGTACTCCGTGTCTCCACCCCGCGAATGATTCGATGCGGAGGTGGACGAACGCGGGAAGGGCGAGACGGAGCGGAACGGTGAGGCGGAGCGTACGGGCGCGGCGTATGGAGGCACCGCGACGTCGAAGTGCCTGGAGAAGTAGCGGTTTTCATCGGTGGAACGACTGCTCGTGCTGGGGCGCACGGCTGGCGGGGAGGGTTTTGATCCACCGTGCCCATGGTGAACCTCGCGGACGGAGGGGGCGGTGTTCCACGTGGACGTCTTCACGTAGTGCGGTGAGCGCGGCGGGGCCGAATGTGAGGGCGAAGTCCACGAAGCAGAGAAGGGAGTGTATGGGGAGTTGGGACTCGAGGCGGAGCCAGAGCTAGCCGACTGGAAAGACGTCGTGGAACGTGAGCCAGAGTGTTCGCTGGTGGAATAGGCATATGGAGAAAGCCCAGCCTCCCGCGTCGGACGACTCGACTGACTTTGGCGCGCCCGCTGCGCCTTCATCTTCACCAGCTCCCGCTCATGCGCCGGCGCCAGCGCACTCAACAGCGAGGGCACTACTGTCTTGCTCGGTAGCATTTTCGCATCCGCGGTCTGGCTGAACACTAGCTCCGGGGGGACGTTTGACCCCAGGGTCCGGGTCAACTTGCCCATCTTCTTTCGCTTATCAACGACGAAGACTGGTGTGACAGGGCTATATTCGGGGAATCGTGGGGAGACGACGGACGCGGTAAAGTGGGGTCGCGGGGAGGTAAGTCGGAGGAGGGGGCGTAGGGTCGCCTTGGGTGGGGTCGACTTGACGAATCGGATGCTCGAAGCAGAACTGGAAGTCGATTTAATGGACACGGCATCCGAGTCATCGTCCGCCGGGGCAAGCCAGGACCCTGCGTCTGCATCACGCGCCGCGCCAGAAGCGGGGTGGAATGAGGGACGCGAACCAGACTCGAGGAGGGGATTCTCTCCCAGGAGTGTGTCGAGTTTTCGCGAACTATGAGTGGGGTAGGCGCGGTGGGAGGATATAAGGTCGTGGTGAGTCGGGGTGAAGGTCGTAGGAGGGCTCATGATTGGATATAATTAAAAGTTTGGCGGCTTGGACGTGAGGTTCAGCTCGTCAAGAGGCAGCAGGAAGTGGGAAGAAGGAAAAAAGCAAAGAAAAATAAACCAGGAGAAGGAAAAGAGTGTGGAAACCCGAGCTTGTCGAGAGGGGGGAAAAAAAAGAGGGAGAAGAAAAGAAGAAGAAAGATACCAAATAGAGTAAAGTACAACGGGCCGCGAAACCGAACGTCGGCAATCAGGCGGACGGAACAATCAAAACGCACATCTTTGATCGCACTGTTTCAAAAAGAATTGACCTTCCCGCCATGTCACCGACTTACCGCAGTTCAGGCAACTCAATACAGCTCCTAAATTGCGTCCGTCTTGTTTCTCTGGGTCTTTTGGCTGATGATCCTCGTTCTTGCGTGTCCTACTCGACAGCCTTGGCTTCCCAACCTCAAGTCCACGCCCTCCTGACTACAGTGATCTTCTGGACCCTTGCTGTTCCCGCGAATCCGGTCGAACGCTCGCACAAATGAGAAAGATTTGCCGCGGTATCGTCCCGAGACGTATACAAGAACTGTTTCACCGCCATCAAGAACGTCTCAAGCTCCAAATGTCAGTTGTCACCCGCTTCGCCTCAACGTCTTCGCTTCCGCTTCGACATCGAACTCAGGATATCCATATATATACGTCTGAAGTTACTCCGCCCATCGTCTTAATATTCGCCCTCACCGCTCGCACCGGAGTCAAGTCCTCGAGTTCGATGAGTGGGTGACGTTCGAGCGTCAAATCTCTCGAACCCCGGTGATTCACGCGCATGGTCAATGCTCCTACTACACATCAAGCTGCATCAAGAGTATGTAAGTACTTCTTTCTGGAAGCCACACGCCCCAATACAACCATCTCAGCTCGCCAGTCGGTACTGACATTTCAATGAACGTCAAGACTATCGAGACGTCGACGTCCGGGTTGGCGCCTCCTTCCTTCAGCCTCTGGGCTCGACGGATTCCAGTCGATGTTCGCGCAACGCGTCAAGTGTACCTCGAAAGTTCACTTTCAAGCTCGAACCTGACTCACCCGGCCTCAGCTGCCCCTCTCACCCACACCGACGGCCCAGCTAGATCAAATCATCCAAATCAACGTCGCAACAGTAATTTCCCACTCGGTCCATTTCTGCACATTCTACTGGCTCCTACCGACTGCCCACAAAAATGACAGTCATCCTCACCTCACTATAACAGAGGCGCCCATTATGCGAGGACCCCCGATGTCAATCATCACGCTGATTTTATGTCTAATCAATGGCAGTCGTCATCTGAGACCTCTGTGTTTCCTCTTCCCGAGTCATGACATTCTATTCGAGCCCAGCTGGGCTCCAAACCGCAGCGCTCACCATCCCTGAAGAGCTTTGTACTTCCAGAGCTCAGTGTCTATGCCGAAAAGAGTTGGACTCTCAAGGCCGGGAATGTATGAATTTACATGTGAGTGAGTGGATTGGCAAATGGGTGATGGATTTTGGGTCTTCCCAGTCACTTAAACTCGAGAGCTTAGGATCCTGCGCATCGCAGCAGAATATTAGGCAACTGAGACCATCCTGCGAGGTCAAGAGTTCTCAGAGGTGTGTAGGCATAGTGTGTTCATGTAATATCAAGAACGGACAACGTCCTGTGTTGCACCAGCGGAGGAAATTGCGCAAGCCGACTGGAAGCCCAGGCAAATCCGTCTCGGTACATCTCCGGAATATAAAACCGGAATATCGTGAATCTAAGCGTCAGATTCCTCCGCACCGTGCGGATCCGCAGCATTGACGGTTCCACTTCAACGTCGCGGCCTATGTGCCAAGGCAGCCTTACGCAGACCGTGGAGGTTGTCTCTGGAATGTAAGGTTTCACCTCTTACCAAAGTGTTGCTGAGTATCCTCTCCTGTTCCGGAACAGCCACACTTCAGGGTTGAAACCGGTCGCCTCAAGAGATCCGACAACAGTAAAGTGGGAACCTTCGCCTGCAATTCCGGCCGCGTCCGCGAAGTCGGTCACTGTCGATGCTTTCAGCCACGCCAAAACTTCGTCGCCGATTTCGACCGAGCACGGTTATACGGTCAACTGAAGGTGCTTCGCAACCCAGTTGGTTCGTGCCGTCGGAACATCAGCTGCTTCGGCAGTGCTTCCCGACATGTCGAAAGGTTTCGTCAGAATCCCTGTCGAACAAATTATCAAAGATTTTCTTTTGGAGATATTGGAGAGTGGGGGGAAAAAATATGATCATGAAGTTTCACGACGTTATCAGAACCGGAGGTTTCTAACTTTAAGCTCCTAGGATTGACAGCAAGTTCAGTTGCAACGTTGAACTTACTTGATACCGTGCATCAACGGCAGATTCGGCAGGGTTGTGTTCTCAATCTGACTGCGTGGACTAAATGGGACCCACCATATTGGCCTTTCAGTCTCCATTGATACATACCGCCAATAATAGGCCTTTCGAGTCAACTCCTTGTATCGACAAAGATATATGACTCTAGAGCTCAGTGCACTGCATTCCGCGCCTACCCCCGCCCCACCCACCTAGGCTAAATCAGGTACGCTGGATGTAGCTTAACATGTGTCAGTGTAGGCGGATAAAACAACTCAGTTTAAGTTCCGGACAGAATTGAGTCCAGCCGGATGTAGCTCCATATGTGTCGGTGTAGCTCGTCTTGACTGGGTAACCCAGCCAGTGGCCGTTTTTTCATTCTTGTTTAAAATTTGGTTTATAAAGCAAGTTGATTAAGGCTACCCCCGACACCTGATGTAGATGGCCACGATAACCTACAGTCGCCTCAACTGCATTACACCCAACCATGTAGATCTACGTCCATCTACGCAGGCCTTCTCGGCTGGTCCTTCACTTCACGTCGTTCTTTGTCTACATTTTCCCCCCTTGGTTTATCCAACTATGAGATGTTAGGTCCTCGGGACATTACTACTGGCTCGTGTTTGGTAATTCGTCTTTGGTAAACTCGCTGTTCAGACATTTGGGCCACGCGAGTAAGTATACACGCCCCATAATTTGTCCCCTTTTTCAATTTGAGGATTACTCGGTCGACTTGAAGTAGATCATTTGTGCAACGTCGCTTCAAGAGCCTTCTTGAACCATAAAGCCCTGCAGTCACGATCATTGTATGTTGTTTGGGTCCTCTCGCGATCGGCTGCTTCGGGGTTGAACTTAGGTGGAAGTCCGAAAACTCCCGGATCGGCCCGGTTGCCCAGCATCATTCGAAACCGAGGATCACCGGCACCACCCGATGGGCAAGCACCACAACCGTTTTCTTCTACCCTCATCTCTCCCTCCCTTCACCCCCCCCACGCCGAGTTTTCTCATTCATTAATCATGGTCAAGTTTACTATATATACCGGCGGATACAGTGCTGCCATTCTCATCCGATACAGCTCTGGAAAGCAAAGTCACTGACATTAGTTCAGCATCCTTCATCGTGTCCTACCTCTTTGACACGCAAACCTCGGCCCTCACCTACCTCGACACCATTCCTACAACAGCAAACCCATCCTGGCTAACCCCTCACTTGACGAACCCAAACATCATCTAGTGCGTTGTGCTTTTGGATCCAGAAGCAATCTGACGGATACGATTTTCCACTCGTGTAGTGCGGTGAATGAGCTCGGTCCCGTGGGTGCGTTGCAGGCCTACGCGACCTCGCCTAGTGGGGGTCTCACTTTCCTCAATGAGGTGAGTTCCGGCGGGAACGGCCCCGCGTTTTGCGCGCCGCTCTCCACTGGCCAGGTGGCGATCATGAACGTAAGCCCACAGCAACCCAGGCTCTATGAATATTGATTTCGCTTGCAGTATGGCTCTGGTAATGGCGAGATTATCCCCACCGTCAATGATGGGACCGGATTCGATAACTCCACATCCGTCTTGGTGACGTTCGCGCCGCCGCCGGGTGGGGCCTCGAACCCGCATATGGCTTGGGAATACAAAAATGAAGTCTTCATCCCCGACTTGGTAGGCCTTTTCTCGGTCTGCTGCCTCTGGCGTTAAACTTGCATACTAGGGAGGAGACAAACTCTGGCGTATAGGGCAGACCGGCGCACCCGGGAATTTCAGTATCCATGGGTTCATCGAGCACCCAAAAGGCACCGGGCCGCGCCACATGTCCATCCTCGGTGCGTTATGCCCGTCTAATACTGTTGCAGAAACTAATCTCAAGGAATACAGATGATTACATCTATGTCATCCACGAAACAGCCAACCTGATCACCAAGCAGGCCGTCCCCGTGTATCCCAACGGCACCTCTCCCTTCGTCGCCAACGCCACCTCTCTCCCCGCCGATCGTCCGGCCAATTCGACCTTTGCCGCTGCAGAGCTCATACTTCGTGAGCCCACCGCCGCATACCCTCATCCGTACATCTATGTCTCCAACCGCAACATCGGAACCACCCCGGACCCCCGCGGTGACACCATCGGTATCTTCGACCCCACTGGGCTTAAGGTGGTAAACCAGGTCTACACAGGGCTCGTGAACATCCGTGGGATGGCGCTTGGTGTGGGCGAAGCCGGTCAGGCGTATCTGGTCGCGATGGGTGCCGTCAGCGGCGGGATGGTCATTTATAAAAGGACGGAAGGTGGCGCGGCGCTGGAGGAAGTTGCGCGCAACTCGTCGGCCGTGGCGAGGACTGCATCGGTCATGGTACAGGTGGGGGACTCAGTTTACTAAGTAAACCTACACAAATGTCTCGTCCAACTTGAAATTAACGCTCCTTTATGCTGTTCGCCTTCTAGCCCGATCAAATAGAAACATAAACGCCAGTGCGTGCTTTGATGTGAAACTTCCCAGCTCGATTATTGTATCAGAACGAGTCACGCCACCCATATATCCCACCTCGATTTCGCCCGGCGAGGTGTTGACCGCAGAGTCAAAGCTGTTAATTTGTTCGAGACGAGAACTTTTAACTGATCGACGCGGAAGTACGCCACACCGCCTCAAATCCTGTGGGTCTCACCAACCAAACCCTGTCTTAGCTGTTTAGCTCAGTATAAAACACGCACCACTGTCACCTGCCCTAGTTGGCTTAGGCTAATGACGATTTTTTCGTGCAACTTCTTAAGCCGGCTTAAGTTGGCTTAAGCCTTCTATTAGCAGCTAGTAACAGTAATACAGTGTAAACTACTGGTATACATTCACTTAAGCCGACATTAGCCGCTTAAGCCTAAGCCAGCCTAAGCGCCCTTAAGCCTCAGCAAAATTTCACCCTGCTCGGATCCCTCTGCATTGTTTGCCCGCGGCACATTACCTAGTTCGGTGAACAAATGGATCTGCAATCGCGAAAAGAAGAAGCGACTTAATGGCTGTGCACGGTGATCAAAGATGCGCAAATTGCGTAAACTGCACACAAAAATCAGCGAACAAATACCAGACTTGAAAGATGTACTTCGATCCACCGCGAATACACCCATTCATACCATTTCCTTCCCTCCTGCCGTCAAGATCATCTATTTACAACAGTTATTATACATTTTTGGCCACAACGCTGTCGGAGAAATTCTGTAGAATTCAAGTTAACGTATGACGGTGCATTGAAGGACCAGGCATACCTTACGGGGACAGTTTCCCCCCATTTTCCACAAGCAGTACCAAATGACCTCTCCACCCCGATAAATCCACCAGCCCGTACATAATCGTAATATTCACAGTGCCGCTTGCCGCATCCGTGGCAGCGATATCAGTCACCGCTCTTACAACGACAAGCTCTCTCTCCCTCTTTGCCCATTCGTTGGACCCACCTGCCCCCACCCCGATGCAGCGCAGTGGGCGAGACAGACAAGTCTCCGCCGCCGCACAAGCCCGTCTCCACTCAATCGAGCATTCAAGAGACCACTCGACGTCGCGCTCGCGTTCCCCGTCCCCGCTCAGCTCCGCGGAATCTCTCTCCCCACGTTCCCCGCAGTCCCGCGAGCCTACCCCCCGCCAACGCTGAGCGACCAGGTCCACATCGCCTACGCCGACCACGATATCCATCTTGCCGGCTCTCGGACTGCACGCTCGGCCCACCCCCAAGTAAACGCCACCCGCACTCCGCCCCTGGCGGCGCGTCGTCCAGATCCAGGCTCAGGGCGGCGCGCTCGACGGCCGCCCCTCGACCGCCCCTCGACAAAGTTCCCGTCGCCGCCGCCGTACATCCCATCGCCAATGCCACCTTGGCCCCCGTGTCCCTGTCGTGATCCAAAGGTCGTCGAAGCCGGGGTCGGGAACGACGGCGTCGACATCGACGCGCACACCGAAGAACCAACAATCCGGATCCCCGGCGCCGGACCCGCCGCACCAAACGTGCCCGGCCTTACACTCGCCGTGCTCCCCGCCTGGGGCGAATTTGACTGCGGCGGCCTCGCAAACCCGAGCTCCAGCCACGCTGCCCTTCCGTCCTCCAACTCCGAGTCCGGAGCCGAATTGTCCCGCCGCATACCCCGACAAAGACTTGGGGTTGTACACCGACACTGGTGGCGGCGGCAGCGCCGTGAACCCAAACGCCAGCCCCCTGAGCCGGGGCGGCCCGCGCGCGTACGCCCGTTCGGGCTTCGTCGTGTTAGTGGCCAGGGTGGTGTTCGACGCGCTCCCCGTGAGCGTGTTGGTCCTTGTGCCCGTGCCCGTGCCGTCGTTGTGCGTGGACGCCGTCGACTGCGAGGCCAAGTGCGAATGCGAATGCATGTGCTGCAGCGAATGCATCGAGTGGTGCGAGTGCAGCGAGGACGTCTGCAACCCGGCGTTGCGAGTGAGAAAGGACAAACGGCGCGAACGCGGCGGGGGCGATTAGCACAAAGTGGGGTCGCATGAAAAAACAGAAACTTACTCGGCGCGCGTGAATCAGTAAAGATGGTATACGGAAATAAATGTAAAATGTAAGAGAGGTACGTAGGGAATGAATAGGTAAAACCCCTGGGGTTTTACCTCCATGAGAACAAGTAAAGATGGTATAGGGAAACAATAGGCATGAATCAAAGAGACACGTAGGGGAATAAGTAAAGATTTGCACACAGAAATAATAGGTAGGTGAATGAAGGTACGTAGAGAAGGAATGAGTAAAAAAAAATCGCAGAGAAATACACTGTAAGTACGGAGGGTGAAAGAAGGGGAAATGTAAGTAACGGAAAGTGGCAGACATTGAGTCAAGCCACAGAGATTGACATGAAGTCAGATCTGCCTTGCGCAACATCAGAGTGAGCGCGAAGTAAAAAAAGTTGCGGTTCACGAGAACAAACTGTAAGTAGGGTGGGTGAGAGAAGGGGAAAATGTAAGTAAAGGAAAATGATAAAGGAAAGTGGCAGACATTGAGTCAAGCCACACAGATTGATATGAAGTTAGATCCGCCTTGCGCAACATGAAGTCAGCGCAAAGTGGGTTGGTGGTGGACATTGCGGTCTTCAAAGGATGGCGGCGCGCGTTGTGGCATATTTGCTGGAGGGTTTGAGGTTGGTGGGTTCGATGGCGGGCGGTGTGTTCGAGGAGCGCCAGGCAACGGGTGTGGAGGTGGCAAAGGTGAGGAGTCACAATGTCACACAGTTCGTAACCATCAATCACAAACAAACGCGTCGCGTCAAAGCGCCAAACAAGACCATAGGGAAGTAATTTTCTGTCCAGCTCCAGCTCCTGGGCTGTTTTCCTTTTTAATCAGAGCCCCCCTTGATGAACGACCTTTAATCCATTATTCAAACCATTCCTCAATGAATTGAACATTTAAACTGTCATTTCGACACGAAAAAACACATCAGTATGGAAAGCCGGAGCACCACACTCGTTTGATGACCGGTGATTACCTTTTCGGGCAGTCGGACCCAGGATACTGCGATGGTGGCCATAATTTGTGAGCTTTCTGCCTCGCGTCGCTGACCATCTTTGGATGTCGTCTATCTAGAAGGCTGGTAATTTCTGGTCCAGTTCCTTTTCCAGCATGATGGTCTGACCACTTTTACCGCCAAATGGCCGGGGCGAGCGGAAAGGCGGAGTTTTCCATGAACGAAGTTTGAAAATCTCGGTCTAGAAACAATTTCTGAGGCTATACACCATATCTAGGTATTCAAAAGTATACTATGCCACTGTTCTGTCCAGAGCTTGTTCCGTTTCCGGCAGAACACGATCACGTGTGAACTATCGAGTGATGTCGCAGCTGCTGGGACTATTGTTGTGATTGATAATGTATCTTCAATATGATCCCGTTGGAGAAAATCTCCTGCCTTCACTCGAGAACGGCAAGGCCCACCCAAGATGAAGCAAACAATTTGTGTCACATAAAACCCATAGGCTTGGCATAGGGCAAAGGGCATGTATGAAGAGGATAAAAATGGCTAACTACTCCTCGTTGGATTCCCCGGCTTTTATTAATGTGGGTAATTCAAACCATTCACAGTATCCGTTGCAAATGTGCTGCTCAGGAAAGGCATTGAACGCCGCAGGCACATTGCCATCGCCAAATAGATCCACACCGTTCGCAATCAATCTGCAAGTTGATTCCAGGCCCATTGCCATGATGAATGAGGATAAATCACGGTGAGGTCATAATCTGGGGGTCTGTTAAGAGTGTTGCACTTCCTAAATTCAACCATCAATACAATATCTTGTTGTCAATTAAAGCATGCCTTGAAGATCGGATAAGTACGCCGAGCCCCCGGTCTTGTAGTATTGCACATGTTGAGTGAATGCCAGAAATTCGTTTGTCTGTTGAGCTCAGCGGAAGCGGGACAGCGCTGGCATTGGTGATGAACTTATGAAACCATCGCGCTGCTCGTAGATTATTTCTTCCAAAAGATATGACCGACAGACAGCAGACCTGCCCACGTTGACCATCGGACCGGTGAGCTGCTCATGGACGATGGCAACATCTGCGTCAACGAACCGAAGGGAGGGGGTGTGGTGGCATTGGCAACGAACTGGTGGATGAAGGAATAAGTGAATATCATGAAGGATTGTGCCCAAAGCAGGACATTCGCCTCCATAATGATTTTGCGAAATTCATCCGTTGGACTGAGGCGGGGGATAACCCGGGAGCCAGTAGTTGAGGTTCTATCAGGTCGAGGGACATACATTCGTTCGACTGCCACAAAATCGCTGGGCATAGTACCGCTTCCGCTTCCGGACAAATGAACCAGAGTGAGGTACCCGGGATGGGCTGTCTTGAATATGCCAATGCCAAGGAATTTACCGGGCTCAAGCAGAAGCGATCCTTGAGAAGCTCTCGCCGGGTCGCATGCAAACCCCTGGAACTCCCTCGAGCAGTTCGTTGAGAGGGAGCTCTGAGATCAAAAAACTCGATTCGCTCCAAGATCATTTGCGCTAGAAAGATTGTTAAAATTCTCGGTGAAGTCTCTCAAAAAAAAAACATACCCTGACCGGAGAGGAGTGCAAGTGACGAACCACCCTCCGACAACGCATCTCGGAGCTTTTCGCGGTTCAGCAACTCATATGCAATACGGGCTGTCCGCTTCGCTCGAGGCGGGGTACAGGGTGTGGAACTCAACTGTGTGAAAATGAGCTGCAAGTTGAAAATGACATGATGTTTCAACTTACTCTCCTTGAACGCTCCGTGGCCGCGGGTTCGTTACGAATACTTTCAAAGCTTGCCGTACTTAATAGATAGCTGTCTGTTGCAGCAGAGGCCGATCCATATGCGGTTTCGGGAGTTGAACATCTAGTCGGGGACCAGGGGTGTGGATGCTTCCACTCTCAGTGCGCGCCTGTGGGTAACACTCTTAGCTTGTGTTAAGTATCGGGATATCATACTGACTCTCTCTTCCTCCACCTAGGAATACCATTAGTATAAATCCATTGTGGTTGAATAGTGAACATCGCACCTCTTTCTTACTGAGGTGTTCAATTAAATCATCCCACTGATCGGGATCAATCACTAGGGCGAGCTCGAATGCCTTGGCAGGCTTTTTGAAAGTCTTGGGGCCCTCTTTGCCTTTTGGTGGCTGCGCAGTCAAGCATAACACACGCTTCCAATCCAGCCTTGAATGTCGAAGGCGAGCTTAATAAGTTCCGGAGCGGTGGACATTGCTTTGACACTCGGAATACCTTCACGAAGATTCTATGGCACCAGTAAGTGCAACAACTTTAGGAGGGATGGAAATAAACACTAACCCAAACCAGAACACCTTTACCAGACACATCATGAACAACCAAAATGTTGAGTGTAATGTTCTCCCCAGGGGTATGCTGATATGTCTGCGTTGCCCGTTTGGTTTCGTTCTTTTTCCAGCCCCCCTCCCGCTCATTGCACCCCACATCCTCCGGTACTGGAAGATGCGAAAGAACGACAAGGAAATTCTTGCCCCGTTGCGCACCAAGCACCTTGATTTAACTCGATATGGCCTCGGGTTTGTATCCATTTCGGTGATTTGATTTATATGGCTGATCTCTTGGGAAGGATAACTTGATTCCGCGAAATTCGCGAAAGCATGGGCCTTTTTCGCACCCGCAGCCAGAACCATAACGTAGACACTCCGGGACGCTATGATACGGTTGCGTGCACAATATACAAAGCCTGGTCAGCGAGAAATCAGTGGCCTTTTGTTTCATGAGGAAGATATGAGTGTTGCACGGGGCATAAATGTTACTTGTGTTTGAGGGCCATTGCTGGCGCATGGCAGTACAAGTCTGGCCTTCGGCCTTTTGCGTTTACTATTACTACATATAACACATAGGGCCTTAGGTGGATTGGTTCATCGTCATTTCGCGGTACAGAAACTTAGGCCTGAGCGCCATTGCTGTACATCCACCACATCGGTTGAATGTTAATCCATCGCGGTTTTAATTTACCTATTGAACCCATGACCCGATGTTATTGGAAGGAGTGCAATCGAAGCCGAGAAACGGATATTGTGGCCCTTGAGAAACATCACATGAAAAAGAAGGACTCTGCCCACTCAGATTGTGTGCCATGACCCCACTGATTTTCTTACAACCCGGAGTTTGTTGCAGTATGTTTGGTTGGCATGTTGAAAAAGTTTGGGCAGGTTGCACAGGTAGGCTGGTAAATGAATGAAAGGTGAATACATAGGGTGATTCTACACATAGGAAAGAAGGTCTCTGCCCACTCAGATTGTGTGCCATGACCCCACTGATTTTTTTACAACCCAGAGTTTGTTGCAGTATGTTTGGTTGGCATGTTGAAAAGGTTCGGGCAGGTTGCACAGGTTAGCTGGTAAATGAGTGAAAGGTGAATGGAGAGGGTGATTCTAAACATGAAAAAGAAGGTTTATGCTGACTCAGATTGTGTGCCATGACCCCACTGATTTTCTTACAATCCCGGAGTTTGTTGCAGTGTGTTTGGTTGGCAGGTTGAAAAAGTTCGGGCAAGGTGCACAGGTTAGCTGGTAAATGAGTGAAAGGTAAATGCATAGGTTGATTCTACACATAAAAATGGAGGCCTATGATGACTCAGATAGTGTGCCATGACCCCGCTAACTTTCCTACAACCCGTAGTTTGTGGCAGTATATTTGGTTGGCAGGTTGACAAAGTTTGGGAAAGGTGCACAGGTTAGCTGGTACATGAGTGAAAAGTGAATGCACAGGGTGATTCCACACACGAAAAAGACAATTTCTGCCTACTCAGATCGTGTGCCATGACCCAGCTAATTTCTCTAGAACCCGGAGTTTGTTGCAGTATATTTGGTCGGCATGTTGAAAAAGTTCGGCCAAGGCGCACAAATTAGCTGTTAAATGAGTGAGAAGCGAAAGCATACATTGATCTATACCTGAAAAGAGTTGGACATTCAATGATCTGGAAATAAAAGATCAAAGGCAATGGACAGGAAAGGATGGATATGAAGGGTGAAGGACAATGTGTCCCAATCAAGGATTTTTTCGCATCGTCATATCCCATCTGATAGCACTGTTCGCATGATGTCGGATCTATTTCTATGGCCGACGGGTTCAAGACAATTAAGTTTGAGAACACGTGAAGATGAGTAAAAAGAGGTAAGGTAAGCAGCAATCAAATTCCCTTGAAAGTAAAGTGTTCCAACACGAAAAGCATACATCATTTCAGAAAATACAGGTCCACTGGCCCAGAAACCGTGGGTAAATAACAAGTCTAAAATAGGTTAATTTTATAGAAATATTTGTGCAGCCTTAATTGAACCTGACCAAAAATCCAGGAATGTCATCATTGCCTGCTTCGCCATCGATGAGCCTGACTTGGTCAGAGAACGACGAGCGAATCATCTCAAGCGCAAACGATCCTGGGCTGCCGGTGTCAATGACCTTTGGGCGGTCGACCAGCATGACAAATGGAAGTACAAGTTTGGGCTCGCATTGCACTCTGGAATTGATCCTTTCGTCGGGCGTATCCAATGGATGAAGATCTGGTGGACAACAGTAATCCCCGACTCATACTTCAGTTATTACCTGGACACCGTACAGGAGCGTGGATGTGAGTTCAATCCCTGTGTCGGTGTTGTATGAGTGAAGTAACATTCTATAGTCATGCCGTTTGGCAAACGGACACACACTGCTTCGTCATTGGCACGACCGTAGCCTTCGGGGCACTCTCCAACACCGGTGGATGAAGGAAAAGAAAAATGTGATGCCAGAGATTGGATGGTCTCAATTGCGACACCGTTTGACCCCCGGGTTTGAGGGTATCCTCGACCTTGGAGTTAACCAGGGCTGGTATGATCCCAGCGTCTTACTCCAAGCGTACTGTATGTTTACGCACCGGAACACAGAATGGTTCATAGACTTTGAACCTTTGAACTGGGGCACCTTCACCCATATACTGGAGGATATTTTCAGGGCACCATATAAATGTAGCTCAGTTTTTTTAATACAAATGTATGTACAGTTGTAAACTAGGAAGCACAAGGTAACCTAGAAGCGCAACACTAACCGTTCATTGAGTTCTAGAGGTGGAAAAAATCCAAGAAACTACTTGGGGGTTGAGAGGAATCACAAAATTGAGGGCACTAAATGTCTTCCCCAAAGGTGGCCTGAGAGGCCGGAGAATCACCTGTGTTTAAATTTGTGTTGCGATCAAACAGCTATTGGGCGCCAAAACTGTCCAATTCTTTTTCCCTTTCTGGAGCTTGGCAAGAGAAAATTAAGTGGTTACAAGAGCCTTTGGGGTGACCAAGGACACGCAGAATACTCTGGATCCGAATAGTGCACCGTTGGTACCCCCGCTGTCAATCGAGAAATGTTGCACTTCCTCGGCAAGTTTCACGCAAATTTATTCCTTCGCACAGATTGACCTCTTCCTCCAACAACTACTCAGATGCTGACCCTGGGAGTAAATTTTAAGCCGTCCATACGTGAGTTTACACTTGAGAATATGAGTCGTATTTGGCCGAAATATACTCGAGGGACTTGTTCTACTATCTATCTATACACCCGTTATTTTCCCATTGACCTGGAAGATTTACTTAAATATGGTGGATAGAAGTCGTGTCGAGTCGAGTCGAATCGTGTTTGAAGTCGACTCGTCAAGTCGTGACTCAAATTTTGGAGGCGCGGCAACATTAAAACCCGCGACATTTATTATCGCGGGTCCGAGTGCGAACAAGAGTGCCGAAAAGCGGCCCAGGGCCAAGACAAACTTGTGTGATCTGCCGGAGCAATGGAAAAGGATGGATTGGGATGCCCAGGAACTGGAAAGCGATCATTGTGTCCGTGGTTTGGTCTTCAACCAGGGTACGGCGCGGCCAAAAAAGTAGTTTTGCATAGTTTTTTATGTGTCACGGTACTGTTCAAACGTAGCGCACATTTTAAGTCTTGATTAGTTTGCAGGTTGAAGTCGATGTAACGAGTCGAGGTCGAGTAATGAAAAGAAAGAGAAGAAAATATTAACATCATACAAAAGGAACTACCCGCACGAGAATTCGAAACATCATCGGTTTCAACAAAAAAGCCACAAAACATGCATGACGCAAGCTTAACCTCTACACTATTGACGCTTTCTTGGACCAACCCCATTCAACCTCTCGGTTCTCCTTCCCCTCGGACATAGCACCAGAGCCACGCGACGCGCTTGGAGTGACCCGTCACTGTCCGTGATCGGTGACGGATCACAATCTCCTCTTTCACGCTGCCACGTCTGCCCACCACCACGGGCTCATTGACAAACGAGCTCTGTCGCTCTCTCATCGCACACACGGGGCCTACCCCGGACCCTCTCCCGACGTGCCAGACCACCACCCGCCAATACCGGGAGAAAATTACGCCTCAGCAATTGTCAGCACTCGCCACTGTGGTGTGGCACCGCTGATCTGCCGCCATGGACACCTCAATTCCGGCACACGCTTTCGCACTGAACTTCATGTCGGGCAAAGCAGGAGGCTGACTTCATGTCAGCTCTGTCATGGTTTGACTTCATGTCCGCCCTCGTACAAACCTTCTTTTTTGCGTAGTCCAACGGACTTTTTCGTAGTCAAACGGACTTTTTCTGGTAGTCATATGGGCCTTTTCTCAATTTCTCTCGACGAAAGTTCATATATCGGATTCCTCTTCTTGAAAATGGTGCTACCTACTTTTCTTGCCGCTACCACACTCTCTGCCACCACATTTTCTGGTGCCTACAGGTCAAAAGATTGTTGCTGCTCCGGCGCATATGTGGAAATTGGTGAGTATCAACTGTTTCCTTCTTTTTTTTGGCCCTGATTTGAATAGCGCTACAGGACACACACCTTGCTATGCGTCCTCGACGGTCATTCGGTGTGCTCTTCCTGCGTCCCCGTCACGACCCCTTCACCCACTCCCACTCGGTGGCACCCCTCGGTGGCTCGGCTCGGCTACCTCAGCGTCAAAGCGCCAAAGCATACATAAAGGCGCCACCAAGCGTCGGCGCATTGTGTGTGCGTTTAAATACTGAGTAAGCCTAACAAATGCCACCTTTGACTATTTCCTCAACTTACCATGCCTGCCTCAAAGTTCACACGCGAGCAAGACGACCACTGTTGTGGTCGTTTCAAACACCCGAGGACACGACGGAAACGGGCATGTAAGCGATTGTGGCAACGATTACCACTTTGCATTATTAATAGTCCACAGGGTTTGTGTGAATTCGCTCAAGGGTAAGCCATCTTGCGACGCGCTTTGCGACCAGTGGCAGGACTTGTGGAGTTCCTGGGGACGCTACTTGGTGGTATGCCTTCCTAGTAAATCCCATGTGTTGCCCGTCTGTAAAAGAAGTTGACTAACCATGTTCTAGAATGGGAGGCGACTTGTACGGCCATGTTGATACCCCGGGACGCGGACGGGACCCCAGTGTTCCCCGAATTGGACATTGATACCACCGCTGGCAGAGCGGCAGGTGAGGATTTCATTCGTCAGTTGTAGGGTACGTGAATTTATCTTTACATCTGGTGACGACGCTCAGCGTCGTTTCCTTGCTTCCCAGAGCACTGCCGACCCTGCGATCCTTTCACCTGGGACGGCCAAATTGACTTACAATGCAGCCTCACGCTTAAGCAGATTTAGCCTAATCTAAGCCTGACTTAGGCTTAAGCGGGCTTGAGCGATGGTGCAGGAAACAAGGGAGAGTAAAAGTTTTGAACAGCTTACGGGAGCTTAGCCTGGCTTAGGCTTAAGCGGCTAATGTCGGCTTAAGCGTGAATGTGGTATATACCAGTAGTTTACCCTGTATACTGTAGTAGCTGCTAATAGAGGGCTTAAGCCAACTTAAGTCGGCTTAAGAAGTTGCACGAAAACTCGGCATTAGCCTAAGCCAACGGGAGCAGAATTTATCGCACCAGTGGAACACCAGACTATCAGCCACATCCTCGTATCCTTCGTCTAAATCTCCCCTCTCATATAATCTCGACACTATGCTCAGCACCTCTCCCTCCACCACATCATTGGCACCTTCACGTGCCGAACGTGTACGCCTCATGCGCTCTGCGCGCAAGGTCCAATCCATCCTCGGAGAAATCCCGATCCTCACCGATTTGGCCGCCGAATCTTCGTCTTCCAACGGTGCTACCACCAACCTCTCGACGTGCGCATTTGGGGAGCCGCCATCCACCGCGCGCCCCATATTATTCATTCAACTATCGTCTACTGGCACAAGCAATCCCAATCCCCACCATTCTCCAGCGAGCCCGACCACACCGCTGCTCGCTAACGCGCAGGAGGACGCTGCGCGTAGACGGAAGATGGCGAAGCTTTCCCGCACGTTGGGCGAGAACATCCCGCCCGAGCTGGTGTTTTCGTCCGGCGCACCTGCCATTTTCCGGCGGCCCCGGCGTGCGTCCTCCCTCAGTGTATTCGGTCTTAATGCAAGTGTGTGATTGCTGGCGCTGCGATATCCTTTATAATATGTAGTAGCCACAAATTCAATAATTATTGCGGAAGTTAATTATGCAATTTCGACTTCTTCCGTGTTGGGAACTTTCAGTTGTCATTTTTGTAGAGTGGGGAAGCAGCTAAAGATACATTGTTGGGTGTGTTTTCGAATTCGAATCAGTCGACGACGACCAGCCCGTCGTAGCTAGGCTTCGACAGCGCCCGCTTCATGACGGCCAGAGGGTCAAACTCCGCCTTCACCTTGGTTTCAGAGCCGGAAACCAATCCCTCGTTGTCCATTTCAACAACCTCCTCCGCCTCGCCCATAAACACCTTGAGCATGGATGGCGAGAACCCACTCATCAGTGCGACGCCCTTCCGGTCCGCCTGCACGCCAAACGTACTGTGATAGTTCGACAGATTCCATACACGATCTGCGGCACCTCATACCCCGCCTCCTTAAATCGGCGCTCAATCGCTTCGTGGTTCGTCTCCCACGCAGTCCCATGCGATGCGGCATCGTCAAACTGCATATCAGAAAACACAAACACTCGCTTTATCATATCCTCCGGCTTGACCTTGTGCTGGATCGCCAGGGGGAGGAGCAACTTAGTGAACACGGCGTTGAAGTTGGTGTTCATGCCCCAGTCGGAAGAGGCCATTTCGTGATCGTGTCGTACAGCGACTTTGTCGGGTCGAGTTGAACGAACGTGGGCTTGCCCGAGAACGTGATGAAGCCGCTGTCAAACGGCGGGCGCGCGAGCTGCGCGAGGAGCAGGGAGAGCGACACCGCGGGCAGGATCGGCGACGGGTTTTTGGCATCATGCTGCCCCGCGATCCCTCCCATCGACCCTGAAACATCGCAGATCGCGATAGAGTTGTCGAGCGTACCAGCATCGCGCAGATTCTGTACAAGCGTTTTCCACTGCGCTTCGACGACGCGCTCGTTAATCGCCACGAGCTCGTCGCGGTGCTTCTTCAGCTCGGGGAACCGCTCCGCCTCGAGGACACCAGCGACACTGCGGAATGTGCTGACTCGATGGTTGAGCACCTCGGCGATGAGCTCGTGCGGGAGGAGCGTCGCGCCATTGATCGTGCACGCACCCTTCTCAACAGAGATGAGGTACTTTTGGAAACCTGCGGGGTCGTGGGAGAAGAAATGGTCCTTGTTATTCCGCATGCAGATTGATGGGACGCGGTTGTACTTGATCTCCGTCCAGCGGTTCGCGGTCATGAGCGTCTCGGTGACGAGGGTCGCTTCACGCAAGGGGGAGAGCACCCAGCGGCGGTAGAAGGAGCGCATGATCTCGATCACATCGGGGGCGTCAAGTTCGGGGCGGTCTTGGAGCGCTGAAGGGAAGGTAAGCGTTGGGACCTTGTCTTTCCCGCGGTATATGAGACGGCTGATGGCGGTGGTAATGTTGGTGCGACGATCATGCGAACCGCGCAGGCTCGGGGCCCATTTTGGCGCCAGACCAATGTCCCTCAGCAGGGCATTTCGGGCATCCGAGCTCTCCGCCGTTTGGGACTCGATCAAGACACGGAGGTCGTCCAGCAAGCGGTCGGCGAAGAGGCGGGCGACGGCGACGTAGAGGGCTCGGTACTTTGGGTCTGCGAGCTTGGTCACGATGCGCGTCTGGTGCGCGACGCCAGCGACCGCGCGTTTTGCCTTGACGACAGGCTTCCAGTCGATTTTGTTGCCATCGGCGTCAGTCGCGTCGCGTTGGGCCTTGGAGGCGCGGACTCGGTGGGTGTGCAGGAAGAGAGCGGGCTTGTTGATGTTGCTCAGCTCATCGACCGTCGCGAGTGCGAGGATATTGAGGAGATCTTTCCAGTACCCATGCGCCAAACCTTTCTCCGAGTTGGGTTTGACGCACACGGGCTGAACCAGGAGGTAAAGATTGCTTATGGCCGTGCGAGGGTGATTGTCGTAGAGCCAGCCAAATGCTCTGAAGCAACAAATTAAATTCGTCGCCGACAAACACGCCCAGCGAAACGTACCGATAAAAGACCTCCTTCTCGGCCTTGCCGTCATGGATGCTCCTCAAGTTCCAGATTATCCTGAGGGTCAAGTTTGGATCCTCGGCCCAGGCCTAGAGTTTCATCATTTGGTGCGGCATATTGCAAGCCGTTTTGACGAACCTTGTCCAAAAGCGTCTCGACTTGGGGGCTCCACGAGAACCGTGTCAATTCACTGAAGGCGTCGAGAGTCGAGGAAAGAGTCGAATCGTACGCGGGAGCGCCGTTCTCCGTGCGCGTGCGGTGAGAGAACAGCCGGAGTGCATCCATCATCCCATTAGGCGTTCCGGGAGCTGGTCCCTCGGTTTTCACCGGGGCTGGGACTGGAGGAATGAGCTCATCAAGGAAATTAGGGCTGAAAAGCTCGGGGATGGCCGGGAGCATGACATTCTGACTAGATTTCGTCCAAGAGATCTTGTGCCTCACAGTGATACCACGGCGAATGAGCTGGTTAATCGCCAGTCGAAGCATCGAGACTTTGGAGCAGAGCATTAGGGCGCCGAAGCTGCAGAAATTAGAGCATAAGATGGAAGAGAGGGCGCAGAGAAGAATGACAGGAGTAGTGGTGGGAGCAAAGGCGCCAATGATAGGTTGACGGTTGATGCCCTGTGATAAGCGCCCACGTTGCCCAGGTAGGTTGACACCGCCAAAAAAGAAATTTCGGCCCGGCTGAATAGGTTCCCGAAACTATTAGATTAGGCTACGAAAACATGAAGCTGAAGTTGCGAATTAAACTGTAAGATTCGGCCCGGCGAAAACGTACATTTTCAGCCGGGCCGAAGGCAGTGATTTTGACTGCGGCGCGGACGGCCGTCGGCACAGGATCGGCACAAGATCGTCGGGCGTACAGCTCGTTAGACGTCGGCAACCTGTGCCGACGGGGCGGCTTAACGCTGTCGACGCGCGTAAGTGCAATGCAGATGGAAGAAGTCTTGTTGCTCAACTGGTCAAAAGCGTGTACTGGGCACTGGCAACACCAGAGCGATCGTGAGTATACGAGAAAGGCAGTATCATCGCGGACGACGCGCCGGCATTACTCGCTCAGATTTCGCACCATCGACCCTTGCTCGCTCAGTAATATCCGCGGCAGTGCAAACGACATTGTTCGGCATCGGATGCCACCGGCGGCCAGTGCGACCTCCACTGGGATACAGTGGGATTCAGTGGACTACAGCTCCGCTGGTAACCACCGGTATTAAAGAGTTCCACTTGAGGAACTGTGAAATGCCACTAAAATTGATCGAATTCAAGCCGAAGTCTTTTGAAATCTGCAAAGCATCATGATGATCCTCGAGGGGCAAGTTGGATTGAAAGATCCTCACTAAGTCCCATCAATCATACACTACCGGTACCTGTAAGTATGGGCATCCCGCGTGGAGGCGGTGCGGGATGCCCATAGTCTGTTTCAACCCAATGGCGTCGGGGCGAAAAGCGAACGACGAAGGCTCACAATGATGACGATGATCACCGGTTGCGGAGAATGGCGAACCCACGCAGCGAAAGAGATAGCGGCGAACCGTAGCTACTATGAATATGGTTAGTTAGTCCCAACAGTAAATAAAATAACGCACTTGGATTTGGCACAATAGGTGTGAAGGTGGGCAGTCCAACCTACGAAGGCTTGCTTTGGTGGGGTATCAGAGGACAGATGCGAGACTTGGCCCGAGATAGCGGTCAATCAGTAGAACCACGATGCGTCCTGAATCGAGGCTGACTGACCTCGACGCCGGAGCTTGTGTAGATGCTCTAACCTACAGTACTAGGAGTCCCTTGGCGCTAAAATAAGAGTGTCAGAAAAAACGCGAAAAACGCGTCAGAGAATCTTGCCCATTGCCGCGATATCACGTCTTTTCGTGTTGTCCTGGGGCATTTAGGTGCAGTCGTGTAGAGGAGGGAGTTCAGAAGACCTGAAAGAGACTCCAGGGTAATGGAGGGCACAGGGACCAGGGGAGGTAGTGTTGGAGTACTAGAGTTCTAGGTGCGTTCACGCTGCGACCGTTCTCTTCAGACTGAAGAGATCGGCGCAGGCCTCCACTACATACACGACCCAATACCGCGTAGCGGTCCCCATCGGGACGCGACTGGACGCGAGGTCTATACTACAACAGGTAGCGCACACGGAAGATGGTGGTAGGAAGCAAGGAGCAATTCAAACTCCGATCCGCCGTGCGGCTTTGCGTGATCCGCATGTGGCCGTCTTTCGCGAGTTTTTGGACTTGTCAGACTTGTCGAAGTTTTATTCTGGATTTCTGTCTGGTCGGAGTGCATGCAAATTCTATATAGTTATGCTCTTGCGGCTAATTTCGATTTAAACTTGGTCAGCGGCAGAACTGAGCAGAAAGTGTCAGATTTCGGCAAAGAATAGGCATCGGCAGATGCGGGTATGACCGAGCTTAACGGGTTTTCGCTGGGTTTCAGTAATTTCAGTACTTAATAAGTTCGGGAGCCCCACAGTGGCGGAGTGAATGATGTTCGCCGCTGTCGTCGTTTGATCACGCTATTGACAAGTTGAGCAGCCCGCCTCTGGCGCGTAGGTCTACAGCACATTCTGTGCTCCCCGTGCGCTGTGGATTCCGAGCTCGATTTTTTTATGGCCCTCGCTGACGCTCGGGCATCTCGTGGGAAACAACTCGTGACTTATCAGGTGACTTATCAAAAAAGCTGTGCTCTTCGTGTTTTATCACGCTATTGATTACCATCAACCAGCCCACTTCTTGCTTACTCCCACCACATCGGACATGGCCCTCACTGGAATAACCGACCTTCCAACGGAAATCTTAGTAAAGATTCTTGAGAATCCCGAAGTTCCGACGGAATCCCTCTATTCCTTGGCTTTGCTCTGTCGACGTCTAAACTTCATCGCGCTGCCGCTGTACTTCTCGCGGAAACGCCATTAACTTGGAAGAGAGATCCGTCACCATTCGAATGAACTGGCATAATATCGATGTTTCTTTCAGCGCTCCAAATATGCCTATTTGTGTCCTCGATGGATCGAATCACATGCATATTACCCCACCCCAGCAGCGCTTCCATATCGCCGTTCTTGGCGCAGATGAAGCGAGTGGAAAACTTTTATCTCCCGCCTTTCTTCGGTCAAGGAGATTTCCCTGGATCTTGACACTACTGGACAAAGTCTCGTCTTTTCCCGTGCACCCGACGACGTTTTGCATGCATGGGCATCGCAGTTCGGAGACCTTCTGAACTCCGTGGTTGCTAGTGGCTGCCACGCCCTCACCATACTCAACGGCCATCACTTGGTTGAAGCCTACGAGCTGGACTTGCCCGGACTTAGTCCGAGCTTCATTCAGAATTGGGCCAAGAAAGTATCCCCCTCGCGCAATTCGATATGCGGATTCCGACGGGTCCCGCGACTTGGAAAGGATGCCCATGTTTGCACCTACATTCCCAGGGGCTTACGCCCTCACTCTCAACTTACATCCTTTAATATCGACTCAACTACCCTCATCGTACCCCCGGGGTTGACTTATACACTCGCAGCCATGCGCGCCTCCCCCATCACATCACTCACACTATCCATATCCATACTGAGGGTATCTGCAGAGATATGGAGAGCCGTGCTGCCGCTCATAGGAGCAGCTGTTCCCGGTCTCACTACCCTCTCTCTGACCCACGTCGATCCTTCCGGCGCTCAAACCGATGTGGTTAAATTCCTCACGCGCTTACCCCTTCTTACCGACCTCAGCATCACCTCTGCCGGTGGGTCGACGCGGAAGAGAAGACTACATTATACACTCTCCCGCTTCGGCATCTCGTCGACTTGCGTGCGCCGGCCAGTTTGGTCGATCACTTGCTCTCTGGGTGGGACTGTTGTCCAAACATTCTCTCCGTCCACATCCTTTGGCGGGCAACCCTTTATTTCCAGCTTCCCTTCCTCCTCACTCATATGTCCTCCATCATCCGCAAACTCATCGCACGAGGGCTCTCTCCTTACCTCGCCTTCCATGTCACAATACCCACCGGCATCGCGGAAGATGCGTTTGTCATACAAAATTCAAAGGATTCTCGACTCGCCTCCTTAAGGCGCATCAACAGTCTGTCCGTGGAAGGCGAGTATAAGAGTATCCATGATACCCTCATGCCTCTCCTGCAACTCTTCAAGGGTGTCTCGCACGTCTCGCTCACCATCTACCGAGGGGCCGTCGCGGAATTCTGTGCTGGTAATAGTGCGGAAACTGTACGCGGTGGAGTCGTTGAAGACGGTGGAAGTCGACGGAGAAATGTTTACTGTTTGAATGCAGCATATTTCCGGTGTGTGCACCCGCGGAACCGATTCCTTACGTCCACTGGCTTGGCTCACCGATGTAGACCCAGTCCCATGGCGTGAGAGATATGCAAACAAGACCGTCCTGTTCTTTCTTCGCCGCTCATTTTGGTTCATGGCGGAAAATACTTGACACAGTCCGAACCCAAGTATTGAGGATATTTCGAAGCTTGCGGGTATTCTTAGGATAGTTTCCCAAGCAAGTAAATCTTGACATACATCTCATCTAATTATGACATTCGTTTCCACAAAAAGTTATTCAGACTTCTGCTCCAGCTCAAAACTCAAACTTCTCGCCAATAATTTCTCTGTGATTGTCCAGAGCCGAGCGGCGTTGGCCTGGGTGGAAAAGACTTCAGATCCTGAAGATATTGAAACTACTCAGACTCACCGGATCCGAACTGTGGGTGGCAACGCTCTTGGTTGCGTCCACGCCATCTGACAAATATGCACCGGGAACCGCTGCGGGCAGAATTAAATCCAGCATCGATCGATGCGCTGATTCAACATACCATTGAGCCTGGTATCGAACGACGCAACCATGGTACTGTAGACAGTCGGTGAATTTCGCTGTTAATTTGGGGGCTCGAGAATAGTCTCACGTTGCTGCGCCCTGAGGAATGGTCTTCCACTCGAAGTGCTCCGAGCTGGGTTGGCCATCAGGCCCAAGGATTCCTGAGGAACGTTTAGTACAGCTCGGTGTATCGGAAGGAACGGACTGACCATACGACTGCATATGCGCAATAGACTCCTCCTTCTGATTGATGTTTGTGAAAATAACTATATTTCTACCGTCAGCCTGGCGTATCACAAAAGCGCAAGGCAGAAAACCCACCGCCAGGATCCACGCTGTACGCATTAATCTTCCCCTTCGAGCGTTTTGACAGTTCGATGGCGGTGAGGATACCTGCGGTCTTCGCCTGGAAATACGAATCGAATGCACCTGGGAGGAACAGAACGAGTAAACAAAACAGTTTTAAGGTGGAGATATAATTCAACGCACCGTAGGTCTCCGAGTTGGGTTTCCCGACCGTGTCGAAATTGATCCCTTGCGCGCCGGGGAAATTGTGTGCGCTGCTCGAAAGGTACACAACACGCGGAACGTACGTGCTCGTGCCAGCCGCCAGTAATTTCGCGGCAAGGAGCTTCGTGAGCAAGAACGGTCCGATGCTGGTTACAGTTTTTGGCGTCAGCGGTTAGAGTGAAGAGTTAGTGTTTAGTAATTACTCACTGGTCGGTGGCGATCTGGCTTTCAAGGTTGTCCGCCGTCAGTTTAAAGGGTCCGATTACAGCCGCAGCGTTGTGGATCAGAACCTGCGATATTGTTCGGTAATTGTAAACACCAATGGAAATATATGTACGTGAAGTGGCTCGGGCCAGGAGTTGACCTCTGCGGCAGCCTTGCGAACAGCAGCTAGGGACGAAAGATCCAGCACGAGAGGGCGGATGTTGCCCGAAGGTACCTCCTTTTTTATGGCTTCCTCCGTGAGCTTCAGTCTATGGAAGGCATTATTTATTATTATTTCTGAGCCGCCGAGGACGGGAAATACCTTTCGAGATTGTATCCTGTGATGATGACGAGGTTCGCGTACTTCGCCATAACGCGCGCCCCCTCCCAGCCAATGCCGTTGAGAGATGTCCCCGTTATCAACACTGCGAACCATCACGATGCGGCCCACCACTCAGCAACCTCGTTATCGCTCACCATTCTTGCCCTTGAGCTCAGCGGCAAAGGTTGTGGCGACCTCCTCGGCGGTACTGGAGAATGAAAAAGTTGGCAGGGACATGGGATGAATTGCGGCGAAGAAGGAAGGGGCGTTAGTGTCGCGAGTCTGTGTTCGCTCTTTATCCCAGGCATCTTCGACCCCCTGCTCCGTGGTAGAAATCAGACGCTGAGTGAGCACTTCTCGGTAAACTAGCTGTCACCGTGATTCTATACATTCCCGCCATCGACTGATTCAGCATGCTTATACACTGACAGTTGTACCGCAACTCGCTGCGCCGAAGCCACCTGTTTCCTCAACTTCCATCAGGTCTTACCAACCATTAGTGCATCCCGGAGCACGCACCTTTAATATCCGGGAAAGAATTCTCGGGGAAAGCAGTCTGCATTCGAGACGATTGGCCGGACGGGTGAGGTTCTGTCAACACCTGAGAATAGATTGGATCGATTCTCTCAGGATGTCCCATCGGAGTAGTTCAAGTTCGAATGTTTCAATCAAATACGAACCTACAATGGTCTTCTAAAGTCGCAGCTGAGAGACAGGATACCTCGAAGTTACCACGCACCCATACGGGCTTTTGGAGGCGCAACTCTGAGCTCGGCAAGCAGCCTCGCAAAGTTATCCTCCAAGCCGCTGTGTATCGTCGGTACCATTGAAAGGATGGTCATGCAATCAGCTGAGCACGGTGGGTTCGAATCCCACTGGCGGTCTTTGCCAGGTGGAGTCTCTGAGTCTCTCTTCCTGCGTCTCGCTGGGCGACGGTTGGGTCTGGTTTCCGAATCAGATTTCGTGACTCCGCGCGGCAACTGAGATCGACTTGAAGGCCGGGAAGTTCGCCTCGAGGCTTGAAAATTGGAGGAACTAAATATGGATACTGTTGAGCGGACATGTCGAACGACAACAGATCTCAAGAAAATCTGATTAGCAAGAAGTTATGCACAGAGGATGTACAGAAAAACGCGACGAGTAATTTTGATATGTTCGGACTTTTGTTGTGGTAGAATCTTCAGTCAGAGACCTTCGCCCTTCTTGCCCGCCTGACCTTTCTCAGCCTCGACGGCATCCCAATCACGCACAACCCAGCGTCTCGCGACGCCCAGGTATTTCTTGCCTTTGTGCTTACTTTCACGCTCCTCTGCGACCAATATGCCGTCCTTCGCCCCCGGGGGCACATCCAGCTTCAGATTTGCTTTACCCTTACTGGGGAGCTTCGCACACGTCAGCGCGGGGGACGGCGGAGGGTTTGAGAGCGACCGCGCCAAATGAGTGTCCGCCAAAGTCGCCGGCGTAGTCAGTCCAGGAATGGGAGATGGTATACGCGTAGTGGCTGGTGTTACTGACGACCGCGGCGTCGGCAGCGGTAAACTCGGGGCCAGTGGCGGGCTAAGAAGGAAAGCCGTGAAGATGAAAACGTCAGTGAGAGAGCTTAAAATAAATTCGTAACCTACGTCCTTCCCCTCCGAGACCTTCCACTTCTCCACGCGCGCCTCTAAATCCCCAACAGCTCCCTTCCCAATCAGCTTCCCCTTCTTCTCCCGTGTATCCAAACCACCAAAGGGCACGCGCGTTTCACCCTCCTTCAACAGGCGCTTCGCCTCATGCGCGTCGTGCAGCTCCTTCATCACCGCCTCTGCGCCGGCAATCGTGCGCGCCACCCCAAGCGGCCGTGGACCTTCGTGAGCGGTGTATAGACCCGCGTCGTATTCTTCATCCGCCAGAATCACATAGAGGTGCGTGGGCGGTGCGGTGGCGGTATACGTGGATGTCTGCGCGTCGCCATCATCGAGAGCGTCTTCGGCGAGGCGTTTGAGGCTGGACATAGTGAAGCGAAGGAAACACGGTTGGTGGTCGTGGGAAAGCGGAAGCAAAATTTCAAGTCCCGTGCGTACTTAGCACGTGCCGTTCGGAATGTTCCGAGTTGAAGTTCATTTGATTTCAGTACCAAGCTGGCAAATAATAACATCGTCCATCGTAACAGTTCCACCATCGAATTACGTGTGTTCCGTTCAGCACATCAATCCATCGCCACAGGGTTCCAGGGCCGCGGAGTTGCCGCCATCCGACACGCTTTCTTCCGGTGCCACGCACTATATGGGTGGTGAGCACGGCCGCGCCATAGGACTTGAGGTGCAACCTGGTCTGTGAGGAAATATCAGCACGGCCAAAAAAAAAAAAGGGGAGGTGCGACAAACTGCGAGCACATGATCGACCACGAGAGGGGGAGGGGCAACCTGCGAGACGATGAGACGATTGGCGGGGATGAACATGGTGATACTGCTCTGAGACATTCTCGTAAATTGCTTTCCTCCTTACGCGCGCCAGAATTGGTACCTCGATCCAGAATGAAACCCAAACGGCGCTGTGCCACACCAAATTGCCGCCTTGAGTAGAAAGCCACACTAGAGGAAGAAGCGGACAGTGGCCACATCATTTGATCTCGATTCTTGAAATTCCCTGCAAGATAAATCCGAGGCGGAGAACAAGTCGGAGGATCTTGAATGAGCGTAGGAAAATAGCTAACTGTCTAAGGACCAGAGTCCGAATAGATATATTGAGAGCACAATCGAGGTCAGTGCGACGGTTGCCCCTGGGCAATCCCGTTAAAACCGTTGAAAGTAGTTCCCCCAGTCCTCCATCCTGCGCGAGCATCAGATCAAACGCGGATTGGTTCGAGTCGACGCACCCCAGTCCCGTCGGGGCATTCGTCCACATCGCAATCGCATCGTTGTCAATGAGCTTCATCATTTCCCCGAGCTCCCGACTAACCTCCGCGGGGTCAGTGGGCATGGGCGTGTACAGATCTGCCGACGGGATGGATGGCGCAAGAGTCCCTGTCAGTGCGAACGCACTTGGCTCCTCCATCGACATGGACCCAAACGTGTAGAATTGGCTGTTAGTATCAGATGAGACTGGTGTTTGTGGGGGCTCAAACGGCATGTTGGGAGGACTGTAAGGCGGCGAGACTCGATCATTGGTGAAAGACGTTGAACTCGAGGGCGGCAGTCCGCCGGCGGAGGCCAGTTCTGCCAAAATATCCCTACCCAACTCACAGTCAGCATCATCCATCAGGAACACAGCGATGCAACTCACGACAACATGCCAGCTTTCTGCCAGCTAGAAAGCGGGTTAGGACTTTGCACTACTGAACTGCTTGCTTACCGGTCTTCACACAAGCGCACAACCTCCATGCACTTGTACACATTCGCCATTTCGCGGCTCGTATCGGAGATCACTCCTGTGCGCTTGCCGCTCCATACGTTCAGCAGTAGCACAATACCCGAGGTAAAGGCGGGGATCTAGAGCGTTATAAGCAAGTAATATGCTAATGCCAAGCATTCAAAAGTACGCGCCAAATTGAACGTGGTTGGTACGTTCCCCATTCGGCGTCTTTGGATATCGACCATATTGACACACGCCCGTGCCGCACTTGTGCAGATCGCCAGAGAGGGCAACGCCTATATTGATGATTAAACCGCTGTCGGTACCCGTAACAAGAAAAGACGAACTGGTGAAATTTCGCGCAGGACAGGTATAAAGCGTTTGTGTACGTAGATGACGAGGTGTTTGTACTCGCAATGGAGAGCCACGGATTGGTTGAAAAATTCGGGGTCCTTGCGCGCAGGGTCCCAGCGAACTGCCAGAGGGATGCGTGAGACGGGAGATGATTACTGGCCTGATACACGCACGATGTTCTGGGATCTGCTCGTGCCAGCTGTTCATGGCGGAATCGAGTTCAGTAACGAGGTTCGCTTCAAAAGCCTCATCGAGTGAGAAGGCTGCGCGGGTCTTGTTGAGCGGATACTGTCACATCTATAATTTCAGAATGCATCATCCACGGGGAAAGAAGCAAATTAACCAATATCCTGGAACTGAAGGCGAGGAGGAGGTTCAGGCGCAAAAGGCAGTTGAAGAAGGTAATGCGCGAAGGCACACCAGGCGGCTGCTGGAACGGATGTGTTGGATGCTCCCAATACTCATCGTCACACTAAGAACCGGAAGTTAGTACGAATCAGACTAGGCAGATCGGAGGTATGTACTTCGATCGGCATTTCAACGTCGATGCTATGTTACAGTTTATGTTTGAGCCTGTGCAAAGCAGGTTTCAAGCACTTACTCGTTGTCCTCCAATGCAGATGGGCGCCCGGTGCCTGCACTCATATGGCGATCCATATACACAAGGACCCAGAGCGCACGCTTTTGCAATTCGCTGCGAATGGTGGGCACCTCATTAAGTGCCGGTCGCCGGTGGGCACCGATGTCCTGTCGTAGGTCGGTCAGTTTATACTCGATAATGCGACAACGTAAGGGCAGGTACCTGCGCCAGGCGCAGCCCAAAGCCGATTAGTGTCCAGCACGACTGTGGGGCGCAGGAGCCCTCCAGGAACTGTGCGGCCAACTGCGGAAAGTTCGGTGGATGAGAGTTTGCAGCCGTGCCGCGACGAGAAGAGAACATACACAATAGTACTGCAAGTCGTAGACCGTCGCCAGTCCAAGTATATGGCCTCCCGCGTACCGCGCCTGCCCGAGGAAATGAGCCTGGGACGCCGTGACAAAGTGAACACGGTGACGTACCTGATCGAACCATTGCCACCCGTAGCTGAGATTGCCAGCTCCAACCCGCTCGTCGGCACTTAACAGACCAACTTCCGAGTCCGTACTCCAACGCGAGGCAACCGCGCAGACGAGCAGGACTGTGGCAGCAAAACCAACGTTTCTTTGCCACGATTCAGCAACAGCGGATGATCCCAGAAAGAAAGAAAAGACTAACCTCAAATGCAGTCCTTCTGCAACACAACGCTCGAACGTCGGTCTGTGCAGCAGAGGTACGTAGAGGTTTTGATGCATGAAATACAGCGCAATGAGGTCATTCAGCATCGCAGCGGGCGGGAATTTCAAAGCGGGTGCGCGAGGGGAAGTGCGCTCCCACTGCGAGAATGTTGAGGACTCGGCTCGAGTCGACGCAAAAAGAACACACCGGGGTGAAAAGCTTCCAAAACTGCAGCCGTCGCGACCAAACGGGCCTCAAACTACCGTCTGCATTCTGCCATCCAGATATCTCACTGAGGGACTGTCCTGAAGTGTGACCCCCGGCTCTGCGCCTCCTCGCGCTCCTCGCGTTCTACATTCGCCTTGAAATCGAGGGCAGCGGTTATCAAACTGGCTCCGGAACCCTTCCCGAAAAAAGAGGTCGCTGGTGGATGCCCAAGAGAAAGTTGCTCGAGCTGTAAAAATGCCAATGAAACCGGGGTTCAAAATGGAAGAGAAAGAGGCGCACATTCCGTGCGAGATCAAAGTGCACTAAATCATCACCGTGGGGCGCAGGTTGCTGGCACAGCCGCAGCGCGCAATCTGGCGCGAAGGATGGTTAGAGTGGCGACACGAGGGTCGCTTGTACTATCGGTTGTCGCCAGGGGTGTGCGCGCCATGTCACTTTGGGATGAGGAGGCAAGGCTGGAGGTGCTATTTAACTGAGCGGGTAGCTAGCTTGGACTGAACAGCATCCAGCTCAGACTGACTGGCAGCTAGATCGGACTGACAATCAGCCAGATCGGACTGAACATTAGCCAGCTGAGACCGAAGCTGGCGTATCAACGCCAGGGACTGGTCAAGTTGCTCTTCCAGCGAGTCGACGTAGCTTCGTCGCCGTCAGCGGGGAAAGTGTTAACGCAGCTCGGTAATCCCACCTTTTCGGCGGTGCGCGCTTCTATTCAGGAGGAAGAACAAACTTTTTAGCAACGCCGAATCATTACTGAGGCGCACGTACCACTGCAGCTTTGAGGTACGTGCAGTCTACCTTCTCGTGGCAGCATGCGGTGCATCTCCCGTCTGGCATCTGTGCTGCGTCACCTACGAAGCATGCATTGGCTTGTGAAGTCCCCAAACCGTAATGCTTACATCGGACTGGGATGGAATCAAATCGAATAAGCAAGAATGGAGATAAGGTAAGGCCAAATTGCGCACTCTTCCTGCGACGACCTATCACGCGAGGTAAAGTATTTGATAAAGTCTGTCAGGAGAGACTAACAAAGATCGCATGCGCGCTGAAGGCGGCGCCGCTTCCCCCCCTGAATCTGGTTCCTCCTCGTTCGAGGACATACGGATGCTTCAAAAGTTTTGAGATAGGCTAGAAAAAGTGAGACGCGCGCTGGGGATGTCGTAGGCCGGAGGGCAGGGTGAAAGCAAGAGCCAAGCCGTGGCTACGTAACGCACATCGGAGAAGCGGTGCCATCACTCGCCGGCGATCATGTCACCAAAAGTAATCGACTTGTGGTAGCTTATGATTCAAAACGTTTGAAACAGAATCATACAATTTGTCCGTTGTAGTACATAAAATATTCAGAAGCGTGGTTAATTCCTTCGTGAGGGCGAGTCTTTAGGCCGTGATCGGGATGCAGTTGATCGCAATGAGGCCACCTGAGAACAGTTCAGCTTCGGGAAGGGTCCAGCCGTTGGAACGAATACTGACCCCACTCCTTCTCCGGCGCATCGCAGGTGACGGTGGTGCTACCGCTGAATTCCACAGCAGTCAGAAGAATTATAATTTTCGGAGGGAATGAAACAGACCAATTGTTTCCAGCGACAGTGATGGGGCTGCAGCTCAACCCGATGGGCACGTCGAGGCCGGTGAGATCAAGCCCAAGGAGGGCAGCAACAGCCGAGGCAGCGGCGTTGGAGGACGGAACGACGCTGTTGCAGCACTGAGGAGAGCTGGGCGTCGTAACCGGGGGAGTGGTGGTGGGGATGGCGGCCGCAAGGGTCTACGGGGACTTGTTGATTAATAAGACATACTCTCGAGAGCAGGTGCCACGTACGATAAGCACAGAGGTGACAACGACAGAGAGCTTGGAGAACATGTTTGAGGTTTGGAGAGCTTGAACAAAGGTGAGGGAGTTCGAGTGAGGAACAAGCCGAGGAGAACGCGCCTTTTATCCCGTTTCTTCTCGCCTCACTCCATGAGCAATGGTCTCAAAACGGCAACTATTGCTCATTGAGTGAGTGCAGTGGTTGAAGACGCTGGCATGTGGGGCGGTGGAGCCTCTGGGTATGTTAGGTTGAAGACGGAAGGAGTGAAACGCTGCAAACCAGAGCGAACTAAATTGCGAGTGGTAGTGTACTCTCACGTTAGGCAGACCAGGGCGCTAGAAGTCCCGTCGATGTGGAGTGACTGCAATGCAGAAGAACAAGCGAGAGGACGGACGAGGTGGCTGGGCATTATCATTATATCAAGAGTAACATCCCTCCAACTGTCCTCCCACGTCAAGTCGTTGTTCAACTTGAAGCCGAGGAGACGGGAATTGAACGCGGGAAAGGCGGCGATTGAGAACGTCATTGTCGGATGCACAGTTGAATGTGGGCAGTGAAATCCGGAGACTCAAGAACCAAAAGCTGAGAGTGATCGAAGTGCAATATTCTTTTCAAAATTACGATTTGGCTATGCGCCTCGAGTAGACAATCGGATGGTTACCTCTCTATCGAGTCCGGGAATTCGGTGAGACTATCGCGTTGTGCGTGCAAAAATACTCTTGGTTCGGTCCAGCCCTACTTCAACGTCATTTCTCCGCATGGAACGATTTACATTAACAGGTGAAACGGAAGCTTTCACCCGAGGGATTGGCGATTCCATATGTTTTGTTCGAGGCCAAGTTAATTTATGGAGTCGAGGAGATTGCTACCTGCGGTCCCCACCAGGGTCGATGGAGTAGGGCGTGCGGAAGCCCGGTGCTCAGGGGAAAAGTCCGCAGGATTAATGAGCGGAGAAGCACCAGCCACCATCTCCGCGGGCTTGAAGGAGAAATGGGAGTCAGGGCATCGCCGGAGACAGTTGACGTTCAGCCACCAACAGAACATGGACGTTCTCCTTGATGCGGGATTTAGGGTGGAGGAAGAAATGCATTTCCTGCAAGCAAGTGACGTCGTGGATTGACGCCTAACCTGTTGCTCGTAACTTATTGAGCTCCTCGGTTCTAGGGAGAAAAAGAGGGGTCGTGCGCGCATGCGTTGACAAGCAGACCACCAAGTTCTAATTTGGAGTTGGCTGTAGATTCGGGAATATATTGGCGGTTGTGACGGTAAAAGAAGGTGCGGATGCCTAAGTCGACAACAGCGCCAGCGGCAGCGTAGGGTATATCCCGGGAAGTAACTTGACTTGGGCCCTGATTTTTGAGACACATCGATCTCGAGACAGCGGAGGTTTGGTAGGGCTTCGACCCGTTGCCGTCGCTGACGGGTAGTGATGGCCGGTGCTACCGCTGATCAACATTTCCTTTTCTGGGGGGAGGGTGGTCGTGGGAATTTATTGGCTGATCCAGAGATCAAGCACCTCTTGAAGTCAAGGGACGTCGGCATTCGAAAATCGGAAGGTGGGTCGATTTTTTTTTTTCAACCCTCCCTAGAGCACCCCCCCCCATATAGGGAAGGTAGTTCACACCCCTAACGCCGGGCCGCGCACCCCGGACTTTCCGCCGCCTACCGAACTTGATTCGTACGACCAATACCTCGTGTTTTTAATGTTTGAAGTATTTAGCATGGTTCCTCAAGCTATCCAAAGTACTACAAAGTGTCGGGATGGAGACCCGAATGGCATATTAGATACCCGTTTTGGACGCTCGCATGCCTCAGTCGTTTTACCACTATCCGTGACCGACTGAGGTATGGGCTTCCCTATCTAGTTCTCTAGTACCTTACTCACGGACTTATTACCTGTAGAACTTATCCATATTTCTCTGTCTACAGGTACAGTAGTACTCGCAATGGAGTCGTTTACCACTATCCGTGACCAACTGAGAACTTATCCATATTTCTCTGTCTACACAAAGGCTTCAGGCTACCTACATAAGTATATTAGATCTCACCCCAGAACTCTTTTGGGACCACGCTTGGTTGAACCTGAGTGGAATTATTATCAGTGTTCACCCAAAGGGCAAAAGCCTTTGTCGGCCAAAGGCTTTGAATGGCCTTTGTAAAGGCCTTTGGAAATCTTGCTCGAAAATTTGCCCTTTACCAAAGCCTTTGCCTATCACATGTTCCTTTTTCTTTGTTCTTCTGTGCCAGCTTGCAGCACACAGATAGGCACATATGTCAGACTTGAACCTGCTATGGGATTCACAACGGAGTCAAACAAAGGTATGGCCTATTTTTGTCCCCAAATCATTATGGCTTCGCGCAGAAATTCACTCCGAATAGTTCAACAATGGGCTAATCGTGCCTCGTCAAAATCACGAGTCTGTAGCAGTACTGCTGAGACTCAGATGAGGATAACTATTATTTCACGTGAATAAAATTGGTGGTGTTAGACTGCGTGGGAAATTGATTGAAGGTCCTTTGCCTGCCCTTTGGCCAAAGCCTTTGCCCTTTGAAACAAACACCATCTCCGGTGGGTGGTCATTGTTCTGGCCGCGTCGAGCATCGGGCTCTCAGTTGCCGTCAACAGTGCATTGGCCCAGGACCGTCCATAGCGCTGGACGAGGTTTCGGCACCGTACTACCGCACCACCATCCATGGCACACTTAACCTCATCTGATCCCCATATCCCACTGTTCTGAGGCAGACAGCCCATCTACCATCACCCCGGACCCCGCTTTAACGCTCGTGCTGTTAATTTCATGCCCGCTGCATGCGGTTGCCGCTGCTCACCTCACGCGCCGCTTGTGCTCGTTACAGACTTGGCAGGAAAATGATAGCAGCACCATTATCTCCAATCCCAGCCGCCAGCAGAGCATCTCAGTATCCAGCTAGATCACATCCATCACAGCTCCTACTTCTCCATACCATCCTCGATGCACATCAGCCGGTCGCTCAATTTTACCGTCATCCACAACCCTGATCTATCAGGATTCACGTGCCCAACCAGCCATGGTCACAACCACTCCGCCAAAAGGGAGCAATGTCAAGCTCGACTTGACATGCGGCTGTGGTATATATAGTAGATATGCCATTTCATTCATGAGATGATCACGCATCCAGCTCCCACCGTGCTCTGCCACCCTCAGCACCCTCCCATACCACTCTACTACCTTCTTGAATCCAGCCCAGCCTTGCTCAACCCCGCCGCCGTTGCCCTACGTGCCACCTACGCCGCCCTCGCCTTTTTTGGTGGATGATGCTGTATTCTGGTCACGTGGCTACCGAGTTGCATTGCAGTCAGGGAGATAGACACGATTTATTTATTGAAAATTGGCAGAAAACCCTCCATAGCTACTAAGGTCCGCCGTGGTAGGTTTTGGCCTACCTCAGTCTTGTATTTAGACGGAGGCGTGATTCACAAATGTAAACATGTAAACAAATGGTGATTTTATGCTTGTATTTTGGGAATGAAGAAATGTCTTCAAGATCAATGGCAAGGCCAACCAACCCACTGCCGGAAAAGCAACAGTTTTAAACCATTTGAAAACTGTTTGCAAACTGTTTGCCCTGACCTTCAAATAAAATGGAAATAAAAACAGTTATAACCGTCTGAAACGGTTTTAAAACGGAAATGGTTGGAGCCTTAAGAATTGTTGCTTGTTCCTTTCCCGACGCACTCAACATGGAATGAGCTGCTTCAAGTTGCACTTGATGGTCAAGTCTACACGTAACACACCCAGGATACTTCTTTTAAGCTAGCTTAAAAGTTTAATGAAAACTATGTGTATCTGTAGGGTAATACATCCTCGTTGTAAGGAAGTGTTTTGTTTCATTCGTGAATCCATCTGATCCCCTTTCAGACCTGAAATCAAGGAAGCCAGCGGCATTCAATCCCCTTTCAACCTGAATGAAACAAGGCAATTCCTGAAATGTCATGCAAATCCTCTTACATCAGGAGACACATTTGTCTGTTTGATACAAGTTGACTCAACTAGGATGTATTGCGCTACAGGACCCAGGTACATGTAGTTTTTGTTACACTTTTAAGCTAGCTTAAAAGAATTCCATCCTGGGTGTGTAAGTTGATGATTAATTTCTCTAGTTATGTTGAATTTTGGTCTGCAACCCCATCAAATTCATACCTTCTGACCGACACAGACACTGATGGGTGGGTGGCCACCGGTGCGGCGGAGGGACCAAGGGCTGCATAGTAGGGGGAGTCAAAGCGGTCAAAGCGGCCAATTCTGGAACCAATTCTGACACCAATTCTGGGACCGATTTTGAGGCCAGAATCAGTGCCAGAATCGATCAAAAACCATAATCGGTCACAATCGGTGTTCCTCCTCTGGAGGAGGAACTCATTCAGGATCGACTCGAGAATTGGGCTTGCCCTAAAGTCCTCCGCTTTCCACGGCCTCTGTTTGAGTTATATCATGCTGTTTTTCTCAACATACACCAGCCACCTGCCCTGGATTACACTAGTACTGCAAGCACACAAATATTGCTGTTGTTCATATATTGTCTGGGAGATTTCAGTGCATTAACGTAGCAACAATCTGGACCATAGCACCAAAGCCTACTTATAAAGTTAAGAATCAAGTCACAAACTTCAATCAGTGAGAATTGGAGCAAGAATCAAGGTAAAGAAATATGGGTCGGTCAAAGCTGAACCCGAATCTCGTTCGATTCTGCCAGTAGCCTGAGAAACGGTCCAGAATTGAAGTCAGAATCGGTTGAGAATTGGCTTCCCGAGACCGCTTTGACTACCCCTAGTGCTCCGTATCATGAGGGAAAGTACTTGCCAGTGCTATGGTGGGCAATTCTATAGTACTGGGTGATCACCATGAACCACCATAGAAGCTATGGCATTGGCACTATGGCCGCACTATGGCTTGGCTATGTTTTTTGTGATGCCAGTCACAGTCAGTGGGCGGGCAAAACCCCAAGTCCCAACGTCGCCGAACGTCAACAATGGTTAGTGCCTAGTCAGTTTAACCTTTTGACATGAAAAACATACACAAGTAGTGTTGGTTGATTCACCGACTAAATCACCTGCAGTCCGCCAATGCTCCAGGTTCACAAATCTGGCTTCACAGCGTTCCCAGCGTGCGAGGCATGCGGGGAGCTGTTCAAAATGCGCACGCACTTCCTCCTTCAGTGCCCAGTCCTGGAACCTCTCTGCCAGCCCCCTCCATGATGCTACAAGGAGCGCCGGCCACTTTGGGTCCCTCCACGTCACAACTCTTCTATCTGAACCGAAGACCCTGAAGGCAGTGGGGGTATTCATTGAGACATTGTGTTGCTTTGAAACCCAGTAGCTGAGTAAACATCTATTGTGTTTTTTGATACACTTTTCTCTCTCACTCTCCATCCCATTTATTTTTCCTTATTTTTTAATTGTCTCAGCATACTGCACCATTTCCCCTTGCACCCACCAAACCCGATAAACACCATACCGTATAAGCCGTCATCCCATACTGTACTGTCTCAACCAAGTGTTCACAAGTTGTGACATGTGACCTCAAGTGTTCAGAAAACCAGGTGTTCATTTCGTGGGAAATTGCCTTAAATGGAAAAATTCAAATTTTTTTTTTTTTTTGCACCATTTTCGCCCAAATTCAATGGTTTTTAAGGCCTGTAATCCGTGACAGTGTTCAAAAGTGTTCAATTCACAAGTCACTGTGACCCTTGACGTGAACACTTGGTCGAGACAGTACAGTAACCTGAATCCCCGATGACCAGCATTTTACTAATATCACATCATTTTCTCATTTTAGTGTCTTACAGCCGATCCGGAAAGTAATGAGAATGTCAATTTTTTTTCACGCGCTTCCCGATTTAGAATTTCCCAAAGGGGAACCAGTTGTGTATGCTTCATGCTCTCTCCCTTTGCTCCCCTCGCTCCGCCGCCCTCCTGTGACTGCCCAGCGGCCCTGCAGACGATGCCATCGACACTAGCGACGATGCCAATGACACAAGAGGCTCCACGGAGCTCGGTAATGGTCAGAAGGAGATAGAATCCAAGTCGATAACTCTGCGCACCTCAATCTTCGTACCTCGTCTGCCTCAAGTCCAGGACTTATCAAGAGGAGAGGAGAGAAAGGCGAAGCAGTTCAGCGAGAAAGAAGAAGCGGAAGTCAAAGCCGCGTAGAGAGCCTAGTGAATTTGCCCCGCTTCACATCATGTGCACGCTAACGATGTACAAAACCCAATCTAGTGTCGCTCTATATCTCCTGTTCAAATACAACCAGTTCGGAAACTGCCTCTTTTGTGCTTACCCGGCCTTGCAGCCCACATTTTCCTCAATATCACACAGTGGAAATCATCTTTGACCTCAAGATACCCGCACCTGCACCTCCCCCTCTTCCCTCCCATTCTGCTCCTACCTATTCCCTCTTCCATTCACCAGCTCTTTACCACGGCCCGCTCATCACCAGCAGAACTGACACCGTCCCCTTGTCGCACCGATATCACCCTTTCATCCAAGTCCCTTCCGCGCTGTACGCCGCGAAAATTGTTTGCCTTGATGAACCAACATATGAACCAGGAGGACGCAAGCATAAATCGGCATGAAATGAATCCTTGTGGAGGTACTCCAAGTTCTGGGCGGATGTTCGAGCGAGTTTTTACGGCCGTAGCTGCCAATTCTAAGTGCCGACACTCTGTTGAATTCCACGGGCTGGGTTCGCAGAAACTCCAGCGTCATGTTACGGAGGTGTATACCCACCGCTACATGCGCTTGCGCGGGCATTGCGGCTACGCAGAGGAGAAGAGTCACGGCGTCAAACACGTCAATTTCTTGATGGGCTGCTCGAAATTCCATGGCCTGTTGGCCATTGAACGGGCGCCCCGGATGTTTGGCGCCTCCATGTTTCATGAAACCCCCCTCCTTCCCCTCCACAACTTGGAATATACCCTGGACACTATGTAGCCTTCGTACCTGTAATACATTCAATACCATGAGCTTCTACGAACGATTTATTTATTTACATACCCATCATATTCCGGTAGATAGTTGACCATATTTGAACCCAGACCTTGTGCGCATCTGTGTACTGCAGAGTCAAGTCTAAGCTTCGCCTGAGTCGGTGAAACCGCTCCAGCTCGTCGTCTAAGAATAACGATGGTCCAGCCCTATGCCTACGGTTTGCAGACGTGGTGCGTCGGTCACTCACATCACACAAGTAGATAGCGGATGAATCCAATTGTCGTTCCATCGTACAATGTAGCCACCCAGCTCACGAACAAACTAACCAGCATGATATAATGAAGCCCTGAGTGTGGTGCAGCAGAGGATTACTGTAGCACAAGGTCGACGGGAGATGCGCGCGGGATATGAAAGAAAGACAGGTGTTATGCCTGTGATTTGAACGTCAATTATACCAGAATATACCGTGCGCAATACACACATTGCAGGAGGGCACTTTGTGCTGCAGCTTTAGATCTTCATGCGGCGCTTTGGTGCGGCGTGTAGCAATCTTCTGATATGCATTTAGCGCGCGATATGAAGTGATTTCCTTGGTCACTCACAGCATCTTCTGGTATGCATCGGAGCGAGTCCACAAGAGCCTCAGCGACCTGACGCGCATCCAGACTCATCTCCGCTCCCAAACTATACCGCACGCCGCGAACGAAAGCATTGTTGGTGCGAGAAGATGGTCCGAGCGGGGCGCGCGCAAGACGATGGGACTTGACATCGGGACATTCTTTATGATTGACTATGGTGACGGTCTGGAGGAGAGTGGTGAACGAGGTGTGGAGAGAAGGGAGGAATGTTGAGAGGAAGCTGCTTGAAGACGCGTCGGTGGCCTTTGGGAATTCTAAATCGGGAAGCGCGTGAAAAAAAAATTGACATTCTCATTACTTTCCGGATCGGCTGTAACACCAACCTCGCATACCTCTCCACTACGTACAGTTGCCATAGCCCTGACGGTATGTGTTACCTTTTGAATATCAAAATCAAAACAATCAAAATCAAAATCACCGCGCGCCTGATCCGACCGTTCCGGTTCGCTGAGTTGCCGCCATCACCAGTTACGGCAGATGACGAGGTGTCTCACGGTTCGCAAATGACGATTCCATGACTGAGCGGCCCCACTGCGCGGAGTCTCTTAAAGGCGAGAGCTTTTGCTAAAAAAACCTCCAAATTCTGTCCAAAAAAAAAACAATCATGTCCGACTCTGCGACCCTCCTCTCGTTCCGTATCACCCGAGCCCCCAGTTGGAACAGCAACAACAACCCTCATCCAGACGTCGCGAGAAGGGTCGCCAGCGGGAATCTCAGCAACCGCCGCAGGCACAACCGCAGAACCAACAACTGCAGCAGCCGAGCCCTGCGCAGGGTCTAACGCAGCCGGTGCAACAGGCCGCACAACAGGTCGCGCCGCAGGGCGGCGGCGGGGGCAAAGACGCCTTAAAGCTACGGCTCGATCTGAACCTCGAGGTTGACGTTCAGATTAAAGCACGGGTCCACGGTGATGTCACCCTCTCCCTTATGTGAGTCCGATTTCAATTCGGACTCGATGTTAATCTATATGTGGATGACCAGCGCCTGACGAAATACTCATAGTAAATAATCACCGGTTCCGCTGGCTTTAGGCCGCTCACGCACCGTAGACTTTTGTTGGGAATGGACCATCCGTCATCTTGTACTTGTACCGCGTGCCATATTACTATCTATAATTCACCACCACGATTTTGGAATTTTGTACTATTCAAATATTGCACCGAGCGAAGAACGTGCGGAGAAATACAAGCGCGCACAATATTCGGTGGTAACCACAATCGCCGACGACGAGTTCAATCGGCATCATTCGGAAATTCGCCTGCCGTTCGGGTACAATTCGGGTAATCCGAATTGAAGAAATCTCGCAAAGTTGAGAGCATCTTAATCACCGTGCGTTTTGAAGGAATTTAAAACATGTCCCGGACTTTTGAACGCCCGACATCCGTGTCTGCTGAGATGGGAACGCGAAAGAAGTCTAATCCATTGGAATCCGCGAGAAACCACGACGAGTTAGTTGTCTCCAACATGAACCAACGTCGTCTCTACTCGTTTTCTAGTGCTATGTATCTTCTATATGGTGACTCATGAAATCAGGTGCTCGTGCAGTTCAAATTCTGGATGTCGCTGATGGCCTTTGCCAAGAACTTGGTCGAATCTACGAGCTTCGCAGTGTTGTCCGCGCTGGCAACGTTACTACACACGAACCGGTCGTCAACCACCGAGGCCACATGAAAATTGGAGGGCACACACAAGAGAGGAACGATCTTCGCTAGGCTGATCTGAGCGTCCTGAAGGGAGCTGAGGGACAACCGCTGGTGGCATTATCGGGAGGGGACGATTCGAGGGTTGAGAAAATGATGCTGTTTGCGATTTGATCTGCGACCTTCTGGGCGATGGCGAGCGAGAGCTGCGTGCTGTTAAGAGGGGCACTGTCGACGACGTCGGTACTAGAAGACCCTGTTAGTTTCAGTCACCGGAGAAGTAAGAAGAAATCAACCGCACGTGGGGATCTCTGCGAGCACATCTCGCACAGTCAGGATGTCCCCCGCCTATGACCCTGCTGGTGGCGGAGCAAGTAAAGGTGCGGCGGTGAAGGGGAGCTGGTCGGGGGTGAGTATTTGTGTGAGAATGAGGATAACACGTTACCAGCGAGTGCCTGCAATATACAGAGGCTGGAAATGACGGCAAACATAATGGGAGCCATTGAGAAAGTGAAGGTAGAGAACAACAAAAAGGGAGGGAAATAGAAGGTGAAAACACGTCAAGTGGAGAAGGACACCGGGTCGAGAAGGGGAGGCGAAAGAGAATAGAGTTTGCAATGAGCGAGCTGACCTCTTGTAAGGTTCTGGTGATATGCTGCTGTAGAATGTGATAATGGGTTTGTCGCGAGGGACCCGCCTGACGAGCTTTGACACCGATCGTACTTGGAGCGGCCACAGCAAGGCGTAACGGGGCCAAATCGAGGTTCTGATGACTTGGGCAAAATCACTTGATACTTTCCCGCCCAAAGTGAATTCTAACTTGGATACCGTCACTTAATATTTCCCTCGGTGCGATGCTGGTTCGGTGCGAACGTCCGCACGGAATTGCAAGTACTCATTGTCGTGGATACGGGGCTGTGCCAACGTCGTGGGGAAAAACCGACTCACATAGCGGCTCCAGATGTATTTGTCGGTCTGGGTCCTGAAAGTATACCACCGGGCAGGGTAAAGGGTCTGAGTGCGCAGAGTGAATGAGTTTCCACCATCGCCTCGGCGTTGTTGGATTGGATGTCGATAGATTCGTGGAGGACGTCTAAGTGTGGGCGATAATGGCGGCGTGCCGATGTGAAGTGGCAAGTGCGCGGAATAGATGGTGCATGTGCTTCGGCGTCCGCCTGGCCGCCAACTTGGATCAACAAAAAAGGGTTTTTGACAACCGCAATAGCGCTTAAGCTCGATTTTTTCTCAAATTCCAAGGCACTGGAGGAGTGAGCGCTCAAGGACGTGTGTGGTGGGGATCCGGCGCTGACATCCTTGGCGTCGCTCAGTGCGCTGATGACGACAATAACAGGGACAAAATTGAGAAAGTGGTCCCCATGGGTGTTTTGTGCGAGTGCGTACAAGCTGGTGAAGATCCTTCACGCTACAATTCCCCCCACATGAACGAAGCGGTGAGTTTTCTTTTCGATGCGTAATAAGGAGCCTGCGCGAGCTGAAAATGGAAGTACATCGAGACTGCTGGGATGTGAAGCTGGGTGCATGCTGAGCACGATTGCAAGATGATCGTCGTCGGTCGAGAAGAGAAAGTGACAACGCGACCCGGCCGGGCCGGTCGGAATCTTCGGCAAACACATGACGGCAACTTCAAGTTCGTGACGGCGTGACTGATCTTTTTCCCCTCCTGAGTCCTCCATGAGATACGACAACTAGCGACAACTTTAGGAGGTGTTCGAAATAAAAAGTATAGGAATTAGGTAGCCGAAACCTCCGAACGCCTATCCATCGTTGATCCATCGATGACAAGCATCACTCTCGGTAAATTCCCGCGCTCGGCTGGTTAGAGTTCGGGTTACTGTACCATTTCGACCAAGGCATATCTCGGTCAGCTTTAGCCATGTTCTTACTCGGGTTTCCATTCGAGCCCAGCGGTCGAGTCTAGTCGCGCCTAGTGAGGCCGGCCGAGGTTTCTTTGATGGTCCGGCATCTGCCGCCCGGCTCTCGCCTAAGTAAAAGAAACCACGTCATCACCCGCCACCGTCCTCTTCCGTCCTCCTCTCCACGACCTTCACCACAATTTCACATCAGCACACGCGAGAGACCCAACCACCGTGTTGAACTTTATCTTTTCGGACCACCTTTGCGTCATTCGTTGACACGAAATCTAAAGCCACAGAAAAATGCCTCGTCCCACCATGACGCTCGCCATGCCTGAAGGTGCGTCGTCCAACGCGTGCAAAAATTTCCCTTATGAGATTCAAACCTTCTTTTGCACAATTAATTAGACTCACCCCGAACTGGAATACACCCTGGATCTCGGCGCAGAATCGACGCCTTTGCTGGACGACATCAGCGCGCCGGCTCCGCCACGGACGCGCAATTGGCGTTCGGCGAGCAATGAACGCGAAAGGACAAGCCAGAAGGCAAGGTCGAGTGCCTATGATGCCGATGGGGAACCTCAAGGTTGTTGCAAGAGGCCGGCAAGCGGCTGCGCGTGATTGTGGGATCTGGTATGTCGTGTCATTTTGGGTTTTTTATTACTTTCGTTTGGAATTAATTTATCGCTGAATATAGTGAGGAGCCCGCAGTCGCACCGGTTCGAACGCTTTGTTGTAGTGCGCTTTTTTGCAAACAGCATATTGACAGCGTAAGTTCCCCTTCATCTTATCTACTCCCGAATTGCACTTTAAGCAACAAATCCATTTATTTAATCCGTTTAAGTGTAACATCTACTAAAACTGTCCCTCGACAGTGGATCTACGGCCCCGCCGCGACTGGTCTCTGCCCCCGCCTGCGAAGCACCCTGCGTCCTCCCGCCCTCAAGATCCCCCTCTCCACTCCTCAAAACGCACCTGAGCGCTCGGCCGCGCACCCCGCCCGCGTCGCGTTCCCACTCCCACTCTAGCTCCCGCTCCCCTTCGCGCTCTACCTCACACATCCGTTCAGCTTCGCAACTTCGCTCAGAGGACACAGATGTAGAGAGCCACACAGATGTAGAGACCACAACCCCAGTACCGAAATACCGCCGTCCTGGCGCCGATGGGCTCGTTCGACTGCTCAGTTTGGGCGTGGCGGTGGTGTTGCTGGTGGGGGCGTTGAGGTCGGCGAGGCGGGTCTGAGGAGACGGTGGTGCGCCAGGGTGGCGTATAGTCTTAGGCGAGCATTGAGTCGTTGTGCTTCTCAAAATGCGCCTCAACGCGCGTCGTGTATTTTTATTTACCTTACAGGTGACGAATTGCGGTTTTATTCTCGGGACGTTTGGCCGTTTCTCCGCCTGCCGAAGAGCCCGCTCAATACAGGGCATCCAATCGTACATTGCATACGGAACATCGTCTCTGTACGAGTTCGTTCCCCTTTTCTCGTTGCTCGGCACGAGACTGCAATATCTCCGCCTGGATCTTTGTCACGGACCGGTCCCGTGATCGTGGAAACTGAAGACGCTTGGCCGAGCTGGGGTAACTTGAACCCAGAAACGGGAGCTAGTCAAGGTTGCTAATGGGACAGATAGTCCAACTGGTTGTGCCGCGTGCGATTCCGGCATGTTCCATTTTACTTGTGTTTGAGGGCCATTGCTGGCGCATGGCAGTACAAGTCTGGCCTTCGGCCTTTTGTGTTTACTATTACTACATATAACATGTAGGGCCTTAGGTGGAGTGGTTCATCGTCATTTTGCAGTACAGAAACTTAGGCCTGAGTACCATTGCTGTACATCCACCACATCGGTTGAATGTTAATCCATCGCGGTTTTTAATTTACCTATTGAACCCATGACCCGATGTTATTGGAAGGAGTGCAATCGAAGCCGAGAAACGGATATTGTAGCCCTTAAAAAACATCACATGAAAAAGGTTTCTGCCCACTTAGATTGTGTGCCATGACCCCACTGATTTTCTTACAACCCGGAGTTTGTTGCAGTATGTTTGGTCGGCATGTTGAGAAAGTTTGGGCAGGTTGCACAGGTAGGCTGGTAAATGAGTGAAAAGTGAATGGAGAGGGTGATTCTAAACATGAAGAAGAAGGTTTATGCCCACTCAAATTGTGTGCCATGACCCCACTGATTTTCTTATAACCCAGAGTTTGTTTGCAGTATGTTTGGTTGGCTGGTTGAAAAAGTTCGGGCAAGGTGCACAGGTTAGCTGGTAAATGAGTGAAAGGTAAATGCATAGGGTAATTCTACACATAAAAAGGGCGGCCTATGATGACTCAGATAGTGTGCCATGACCCTGCTAACTTTCCTACAACCCGGAGTTTCTTGCAGTATATGTAGTTGGCAGTTTGAAAAAGTTTGGGCAAGGTGCACAGGTTAGCTGGTAAATGAGTGAAAAGTGAATGCACAGGGTGATACATGAAAAGGACAATTTCTGCCTACTCAGATTGTGTGCCATGACCCAGCTAATTTCTCTAGAACCCGGAGTTTGTTGCAGTATATTTGGTTGGCATGTTGAAAAAGTTAAGCCAAGGCACACAAATTAGCTGTTAAATGAGTGAAAAGCGAAAGCATACATTGATTCTATACCTGAAAAGAGTTGGACATTCAATGATCTGGAAATAAAAAGATCAAAGGCAATGGACGAAAGGATGGATATGAAGGGTGAAGGACAATGTGTCCCAATCAAGGATTGTTCGCATCGTTATATCCCATCTGATAGCACTGTTCGCATGATGTCGGATCTATTTCTATGGCCGACGGGTTTCAAGATAATTAAGTTGAGAACACGTGAAGATGAGTAAAAAGAGGTAAGGTAAGCAGCAATCAAATTACCTTAAAAGTAAAGTGTTCCAACACGAAAAGCATACGTCATTTCAGAAAATACAGGTCCACTGGCTCGGAAACCGTGGGTAAATAACAAGTCTAAAAATAAATTTTATAGACTTGTAACATAATCGTTACATCTGGTGGAACATCAGTTCGAACCTCGCACTTGGCAAAAATGCTGAGCTCCGCAGGACCTCATCAGGAGGGCGGATGTCACGGACCGGTCCCGTGATCGTGGAAACTGAAGACGCTTGGCCGAGCTGGGGTCAACTTGAACCCAGAAACGGGAGCTAGTCAACTGTAACGAGGTTGCTAATGGGACAGATAGTCCAACTGGTTGTGCCGCGTGCGATTCCGGCATGTTCCATTTTACATAATCGTTACAATCTTGCACTAATACGCCTTCGACTTCTCGCGGCTTTCTCCGATTCGATGTTCCCGGCTTTCAGAAGCTGCGCATTACCCACAAGAATTGGTTGGAACCATTACTGTATTCGCGACAGCACCTCTCAAAAAATTCACGCTTGTGACATCCTCCTCCCGGGGGATCTTTGATGCTCTCCTTTTGCACATACCGTGGGGCCAACTGCAGAATTTAAAGTTGTTGCATTACGAGGATAGAATCAGTCCAACTCCCCACCTCCGAGACTGTGAACTCTGACGTACAGGGGGGGCGACCGCGCCGACAAGGGGGAACTGCAAACATTGCTGAAACCGTTTTCATTCCCCAGCTCAAAGGCTCGGCCTGAAACGAGTTTTCCTGATCGGGAGCACTCCTCACTCCAGGAGCGCTCTGGCTTTGAGCTCGAAGAACTTACCTTGGGGGTAAGTTGTTTACCCGTTGATGCCTTGGTCGCATTCCTTGAGGAAATTCCTACGCTCAAGCAGTTGGCCATCCACGAAGGCGCCAAGGTAGATCGTGCAACTGGCTCCACGATACTGCCCTCGACTGGAATTCCTCATCGCAAGTTTCAATCCCGCCACAGTGGCGAATATGCTCGAGTCCCGGTGGTCTGCACCGGTGCCAGGCGGGATGAGTCTTTCTTCTCAGTTGAGGCGTCCCAAACTGGCGGAACTCTACGTCGATTTTGAGAGGCTTTTGTACCAAGCAAGACTTGAGTGTGAGGGCCCACGCCATCGCTGTTGCGCTCTTCATGGGGCGGGTTTCTCGTCCCTGTTCCGTAGAAGAGTGGTTCTTGTGTCGACCTATATCCTCACTCAAGTAGCCATAACACTCTCAGAGGCTTATAAATAAGTAGGCAAGAACGTTAACGGGGTGAAATCGAGCTTCTTATACGCGGTACGACGGACCAAACTCACAGAGCCAATACAGTTCGAGCGATGGACTACGACTTCTGTTTAATTTGGCTGGAGAAAGGAGTACGGAGAGTCAGAGTACCGTGTTGTATATACGGGCCATAAATGGCCTGAACAGCTAGTATCATACAAGGATTTTCATCGACATCAGCGCTCACGTTTTGATACTCGCCGATACTCACCATGCGGGTGGCGCTTTGTTATAACACGCGGGCCACGGGCGAAGATTTGTTGTAGCGTCTGTCTACGAGAGACTAGCGCTTTGTTGAGCTTTGATGTTCGAGTCAGCGGGAAATTTTTTGTGGGATTTATTGAAAAAATGGAGAACCCTAAAGCTTTCTTGACCTTAAGTTAACGTTCGGAACGATTCCGGTGGCCGCGAACGGCGTGGTACGTACATATTGGGTACACTCGAACTTGAATGACCATTTAGGGTAATTAAACGCGATCAGTCACTGGTGACCATGTGACGCGCATTGTTCTTGGAGAACCTATTTGAGCTCGGACATTCGGGTGAGTCGAATTCCAATCTCTTGCCTTTGTTAGCGACATGTGAAACAACGGAAGGGATATGCAAAAGAGTACCCCCGCAATTGCAGCCATTTGACAACTGCTGGCGCAGGCCTGCTGAAGCATTGTTCTTGCCCGCGACCAAGTTTGTGTGGCAGGACATACTCAGGGCCAATTTTGCCGGGATAGTTCCCGTTCAGGTGCTGGCGGTAACTTGAAGCTTGCCGCCGGCCGGAAGTTGATTTCTACGACATTATCGCCAAACAATGCAGCGAGAATAATGTTCAGATGGATGGAATGGCGAGATGCCATGGCAGCATCGATCTATCGGTTTCAAATTTGGCGCCCACACCGACCTTGGCCTGGACGCGCCACCGAACTTGCTCGGCAAAAAAATGCGGCTGGCCGTTCGACGCCAGCGGAGGTGCATCAGCAAACCCTGTTTTTGGTGTAGTTGGCTGTAGTTGTTGTAGTTGGCTGTAGTTGGCTGTAGTTTTGGCTGAACTATGTAGTTCTACATAGTTTGAGGGGACTCTACATAGTTCTATGTAGTTTAGTGGGTTCTACGTAGTTCTATGTAGGTTTGGGGTATTCTATGGTGCAGATGGATTTCTGATCAGCGGCCGACTGTCAACTCTTCAACGGACATTATGAAGGTCTGGTTGTTTGGCAAGTTGCAGAAAATCTGGTTTTGAGTTGTTCTAGCCTTAAAAAGTGTCGCGTGTGGGAAAGTATTTTGTGTTTTGCGCTTCAACTAAGCCGTTTGGCGAAAAGTGGTATAGACCAACTTTTGTAGCTCTCTTTAAGCTCTACAACTTTGGTTTTGGTCTATTTTAGCATCTACAAATATTTCACATACCCTGGATTTTTTTTTTTCAAGGTGAAAAGTCTTTCTGAGTGGATAGAGAATTATTCACACACAGATAGACACCATGAATGGGCGACGGTGAGGGCGGAGAGAAGAGTAACCTCGCCTGGGACAGGCGAGGTTCCTATGTATCAGAATCATTCCCCTAGGGTTGTATGGACTCTTAGCTCAGTTGGTTAGTGCGCGAAACTCTGTCTTTGGCTGGATTCCCGAGGTCGCGTGTTCGATCCTCTCAGGAAACATGTTAATTAATTACAATTAAAAATTTAAAATAGAGTTGATACAATACAATAAGACATTAGTTGAATACCGTTACTCAACAGCAAATTTGAAAACATAAGATAGTAATGTTAGAGTGGTCACCAAGTAAGACTTTTGTGAGCTTCAGAACCTGAGCTACGTAGAACTACGTAGAAGCCCCCCCAAACTACGTAGAAACCCCTTCAACTACGTAGAACTACATAGGAGGTACCCTTTCTACAGTACTACACCAACTACAGCAACTACGTAGTACTACGTAGCAGACCCAGGGTTTGCTGATGTGTTTATCTTGAAGCCGTTCTTCAGTGCTCTGTAGACAAACAACCACACCGACATTTCCCTGGAGCTGTAGTTCTTCATTCTTGACTAAATTCTGGACGACAATCTCGAGTTGCGTTTGGGCAGCATACACAAGGGGCGGGGCGCCCATGGCAGTGGCAGTGGCCCCATGCACATATGATCGTTTTTCTCTCAGACGATATCCTGGGCGGCCAGTCTGCGCTGCTCAAAATCACGTACCTTCGCTTAGGTTCGCCGCAAGATCTCCTCCGCGAGTTTAAGGTACATACGTGGACCACCATAAGTAGTGACTACCGAAAGCAAATACACTGATATCATCATGTTACATACATTTGCCCCAGGGTCGTGAGCGTACCGTTCGCTGCGATCATGTCTTTACCCGTGCCGGAGTGGAACGCACCAAAGAAGGCGTACTTAGCAACTGCGGGCTCGCCGTCAAGGTAGACTTCGAATACACCCCACGTTAGGCGATAAAATATCGAAGCGAAAGATAGGGCACGCACTCAACGCGAGCGGGAGGAACTCCTCGTAGTTTGACGCCTGGGCGTCGGCGTCCCAGGAGAGACCGAATTCTAGGCGTTGTCGAATCAGCAATTACGCGTCGGGTTTGAATAGCGTCGTAACTTACCCGTGAGATAGATCGGTTTGTTGTACTTCTTCGCGGCGTTGATGAAATCCGTAAAGTCGTCGATCCAGCCGCCGTACCAGTGCAGTGCGATATAGTCGTACTTGCAGCCAGTGCACGCCGCGAGGAAAGCGTCGAGCCATGTGAGGCCGGCCGGGGCGCCCCCATTCGTCACGGCGGGTGTCGCGAGCTTGAAGCCCTTCGCTGAGAGTGGGTGAATATATTGCAGGTAATCTGGCAAGTTATAGTTAATCGCGCAGCCGCGTATGGTAGAAGCCGTCAGCGAAAGGGACGCACAGCTGGCGGCAGACTCGGGTGTCATGTTCGCTTGGGTGGAGATATCCGGCTCGTTGAACGCAAGGATCGTCGTGGCACCCGCCGCTCGTGCATCGGCTTCGAGCGTGTCAATCCCAGCCGCGTTCCATTGCGTTGCGTAGAAAGGGAATTCTGTGTTCTTCGGTGTGTTGGCGTGGCCCCAGTTCTATGGGGAGATGAGACGGTTCAATCGACATCATGCTTAGAGGCATCAGGACTCACGTAGAGGAAGCCAACTTTGGGGGAGACGAATATGGCTGGATCGAAGTTGTTGCTACCAGGGCAGCTCAGACCGAACTTCCTTCTCGCGTGAATTGGCCCATGAGTTACTTACTCGGATGGCCAAGCCAGGCCGCGGCTCCCTGTCGAAGTCGAGGTCGAGTCTTGATAGACTTGGATGCGGCTTGCGCCGCCACACGTCTGTGTCGAGTCTCCAGTGCAAGAGGAAGAGCAATCTGTGCGAACGATGACGTTGTGAAAATGCAACTTCACGTTCAACCGCAATCGAACCCCACCTGAATCGGCTGCGGACTGCACGGCACCTGCGACGGGGTTGTACGAGCTTCCGCACCAGCACTCTTGGGCTTGAAAACGCGAAACGGATGTAAATGAAGGTGATTGAAAAGCATACAGGACACTCGCTGAACTCTACACCCGCCATTGTGTAGCCTTCTCTAGAGCAAAAGGCAATGCAGGTTTGAGGCGTATTCGCGGCGGACACTTGGCTTGCCGCGACAAGAATGCGGTTGCCGACGTCCACTTTGCAGCCAACGTAGGACCACCCGGCGGGGAGAGTCTTTGTTAGCGCTCGTTCTTGAGGGGGTAGAATGCTTGCGGTAACGACTGCACGGACAGCGAACGCGTTTAGTTGACTAAAATACTGCATTGAGCCCTACATACCGCCAAGCACTACCAGAAGGAACCCAGTACGCATGTTCGTGGTGGGGGGAGGTTTTTCGTGCGTGTCATTCTTCAGAGGGAGTATTTAGGGTGTGCAGTAATTTCTCTTGTTCCCGCTCAACCTGTCCAGTGACCAGTCCGGTGGCCAGCGAGCCACGCTATCACTCGAGCTGATTGGAGAAATCCGCGGGTAGTTCAATCACAGACCTCGCTTGATGCCTCAGCTGGATTGAACACATGGACCAGGGAGAGTCCTGCTCAACATCCAGGGAGGATAGACTCAGGATAGCGGGGTACTAGTCGGTATAGAATTGCATGTGAAATGCTGAAACTTGCCTGAAAGGCCAAAACCTTCTGACCGTCCAGGTGTTCTCAGGAAGCCGTAGGACCAGAACTCCTTGCACTCGAAGTTAACTGCCACAAGACGTCGGTCGGGTGAGCGAGTCACCGTCTTTATCGGTGGTTTAGCCGAGGTTAGCGTCACGGTTGTTGCGCTTGGCATCCGGATCAGTCCGGATCCACGGAAGGCCCAATTTGGAAATCATCGAAGTTTTGCAGCAACTTCTTTTGATCTTATGATTTCGGGTAGCTCGAGCCTCGCATCCACATAAGTAGGCTCGATATTCTTATGTGGGCTTTCTACTTACAGCATCCTCACATTCACCTCATTCGTGAGTCCCACTGTGTTCGCCTTTGCCCACTCAACAATTTCTACGGCTTCAACTATCCGGATTCGTATTTCAATCAAACTGTGCTCGCCTCGAGTCGCCTGGCTCGCGTAGGTTCGCGTATGAGTTTCGCGTGGGATTTGAACTTGGCTCGTGATCGCGCCCACGCGCGGGCTTTGATGCCACAGTTTTATTCGCGCTCGTCTGAGAGCAGCCGAGAGCACGAGCAAAGTGTTAATCCAGGTTAATCCCGATGTGGGCAGAACATTCTTAGAAACCGCTAGGTGGATGCGCTCGTGAGTATCGGTCTCATGAGGAGTGTCTTCGTTTTGAAATGTATACAAATTCACCGGATTCGGGGCTCACCTACTATTCATGGGGTCGGAACCATGAGGGGGCCATCGCGTTCTGTTCCCCATTCATGCCCCGCAGCCCCAGTTTCGGCGAACATGCCTAAAGGTCGTTAACGGAATGTGCGCGTGAGTACATATGAGCTTATGAACGATTGTCATTCTCGAGATCCAAACTGATGGCCCGATTAAGTGGCGAACCCACAGTTCGCAGGCTCGGAACCAATGTCATGGGGACCTCACTCACATCCATGGACATATAAAACGGCCACCGCAATGTCTCAATCATCAACAGCGACTCGTACGTTGCTCTTCCCCCCTCCATCATCCTTCAGCAGCATGCTTCGCCCCTCCTTCGTCGCCCTCCTCGGCTCGGTTGGCGTCGCCAACGCTTGGTTCCGTGTACCATGCACAGACCCACTCGTTTCAGAGCGGTAGGTTCTTCTCGTCGACCCCAAACCCCAATTCAACTAAATTTATCCCTGTAGTTTGGACCCTATCATCTCGCCCGGCGGCAACCCCTCCAACCATGTCCACACTATCAACGGCGGTTCCAGTTGGGTCGCTATTTATGCCATATTCAACCCCTGCTGACGCTGGCACAGACTTTAACCCCACCTATACCTATGACAATCTCCGCGCATCGAACTGCACCAATTGTCTTGTTGCGCAGGTATGCCGAGCTCTACATACCAACGAGCCTCATCTTCACCGCCTCCACAGGATCTGAGCAACTACTGGTACGAACTGCCGTTCCCTTGTGTACTTTGCTTAGTTTCTTTTACCTCTCAGGTATCCCAAGGTAAACTCGTTCCTCATGTTGGGAGCGCCGCGCGTATGATGGGTTGCTGACCTGCGAGTTCGCCAAGCTCTACTTCCAAGACCCGTCGACCAAGGAGTTTGAGCCCGTCCCCAATGGTGGCCTCCTTGTTTATTATCAGAACCGCGGTGACGGTGACGTGGGCAACGGGGGTGCTGGGCTGAAGGTTCGCACATTCATCCACCTCGCAGGAGTTGAGACCACCGCTGACGCAGGTGTCTAGGCATTCCCTCCCGGCCTGAAGATGATCACGGGTGACCCGAAACGGCGCACCAAAAAAATATGCTATTGGCCTGGGAACCCAGGACGAGTTGCGCGAACGCGCGATCCAATGGTCTTGCTTGCGCTACACCGTTAATCTTCCTGGCTATGACGACAATGGTACAGGGTTTTCTTGGGGGTGGTAGGTCGCGGAAATAGCTGAAAAAAAAAACAATTGTTAGGTACCGGTTTCCCAACGACTGATTGCGAGGCTGGTTTCAATGTGAGCAGCGGTTTCTGCATTCACATCGTGAGTGCCACATACTTATATTTGTTTTTAGGCGCGCCTGCACAGTACATTTAAACCATCATATCACTCCGGCGCGACATCTAACATTCAACAGTGCCCGCGTGCTGGGACGGCGTCAACCTCGATTCAGCCGATCACGTGTCTCACGTGAGCGCGTTTTTTCTTCAACCAAAATGCCGCGGAGTATTGAATCTCGAACAGACTGCGTTCCTCTCGGGCCTCGACAACGGCAGCTGCCCCCCAGGCTTTGTTTACATGATGAAGGTGTGTTCTGTGGTTTTATCTCCCTCACGTCAGAAGCCTTATTGCTTTTTCGCGCAGTTGTTCTATGAGGTCACCTGGACCGTCACCGACTTCGCGGGACGTTGGAACCCAGCTAAGGACGCGTGGCCCTTCGCATATGCGCATGGGTGAGTTATCTCTGCGAGCAATGCTTTCCGACCGTCTCAACAACGAGCTTCCAGAGACCCCACTGGCTTCGGATGGCATGGCGATTTCCAGAATGGGTGCGCATTTGTTGTTTATCTTCGAACAGCTAGCTCATTTGAAGATATGCAGGTGGGACACCGGCGTTCTCCAGAGTGCCATCGATAAATGCAACAACCCGAACGACGACACCGGCGCCGGTGCGTACCCGATACGACTGCATGCCCCCCGGGTTCTGAAGGGTTTTTTCTTGCTGCCTCAGGCATCACGACGGCATGCAGTTACCTCACGGTCAAGACTCAAAACCTGTCTAATCAATGCAAGATCCAGCCCGTTGTTAAGGCAAGTCTATCCCTCGCGCTGGCTCTGGAGCTTACATGCACTTTTTCAAAAACAGGAAGTCATTAACGGCACGCTCGCGAAACTTCCCGGGTGCAACCCCCTTCAATATGGTCCTCAGGATGCCACGATTTATACGCCGGCGACCTGCCCTCAATAAGCTCTGGAGAGTGACTGCACGCCGGATGAAGTCTGTTATTGTGTTGCTTACTGGAAATGCGGTATTATATGGGAATACGATTTGGCTTTTGTACATCCAAAGTCAGCTGCAAATACGCAAAACATTGGGATGATAAAGTCTCTGTGATGATTCAAGCTCCTGCAAGTCGGACTTCAATCCGGCCCATTCCGACTTGAATCGGGTTCAATTCGTGTTCAAATATGCCGCAGTGCCGAATGTTCCGTGATGTGATGTCTGTGATCAAGGATGGTGAGAATTTCACCCGAAAATATTGCGAACTAACTTGACTTACTTTGGCGCATAACTCACTTCGACTTGGCCCTCCTCGGCAAAGCTCGGCTAGCTCAACAAGCCTTAGCTTTCCATCAAAGTTGCGACGCGGCGAATTTTTTCACATACTGACAAGCTTTTCCGGAACAGCTGTAAAAGCAGTTTTCCGACTCGTCAACGGTAGGTGGTTGTTCATGATTCTTCTGCTGTTCCCTGTGATGCTTCTGTGGTGCTTTACAGTCTAAGGAATAATGCCCATGTCTCCGTCAATACAGCAGGCAAGGGGGTTCGGGCCGGTCAAACCGGAACCCGAGGCAGGGTGGGTTAGCCGTCAGGCCGAAAAAAAAAAGGTTTACATATCTCAGTAATGGGCCTCAAAATCACTCGGACGGTGTGGTGGAAGGTTCCTGCTTCCAGATTTCGTTTGTTTGCAGAAACCCTCTCCAATCTACTACGTTCTATTTGTGACCCGCCGCTTGTCTTGCGCTTGTCGGCTCTCTACCAATCATTTTGTCAAAATCCACGTAGTAATATATAGAAACACAGCCCCCTGATGAGTCCTTTGACGAAACGGTCTTGCACCGTGGCCCCGCTTCTCAAACTCTCCGGCACCCAACCGCTATCTGGCTTGTTCGGCGCTACGCGCCTCCCTTGCTTGTAAAAATAGAACAGAACCTGGGCCGATTTTACCTTGGATTTTACCCTCACCTTCAAGTTCGTTGAAATTCCGCAAGAATTCCGACCGACCGACATAGCAGGCCTAACTTTAGGTGAACTTGAGCTGCCAACGATGTGGCGCCGGAGCTCTGCGTGGAGTTCAAGATACACAACGGCTGGTGAACGGCCTGTCAAAGTTACTACCGCTTTTTACATGCGTTCTATTTGCTTCAACTCGGAGGGTAAAAAACGAAGGAAACTCTCGATGTTCAGGACTCCTGGAATGGGTCAATGTGGAACTTCTCGCCCACCCCGTCCTCCAGCGAGTATGCCTTGTTTGGGGGAACTGCAGCCCTTCGCCCTGTGATCAGACGGGTGAAGGTTAGGTGCATGAACCATCCCTTTGCCTCAGGCGCAAGTTGGAACGCCTGGAGAAGTGGTGGTAGAATGACAAACATAGCAAGGATCTGGAAGCTACTAAGTCCCTGTGAAAAATTCGAATAAGACCGACCAACCTGGCCAAAGGACAGCGAGAAAAGGTTGTCGGGGGTTCCAAACGTTCGGAGTTCGATTACAAGAACCCAGTAAAGCATCGGGACGAAGAATACACCGCAGAAGTGCATCAGGGGGTATTGAACGGCCAAAAAATCCCTAGCTAAGCTTCAGGAGCAGCGCTGACGACGAGGTGAGTGAACGTACCACATGACCCAAATCTTCCACCGATTACTCTCTGCTTGGAATTTCTGAGCAAGTACATACCTCTGCTTAACACCAGCGTAGATGAAGCTCCCTGACAGAAGGATAAAAGGGGCCATGACGAGGATCACCAGTCCGACACCAAGAGCGGTCAGGAGAGCCGCATCCGCAAAGAGGAAGATCAGGACGACAATAACCCCGGCGTACGGTATGAAAAGCAGGTTGGCCAACACGCTAGCAAGAGTTTTGTATGAGTCATCCGACTCACACACGACCGTGCTGAAGTGTTTGACATTGGCGGTGCCGGTGTATATGATGAGGGCAAGCGAGATGACCGCAAACGCAATGACAAGCAGTCGTGGAATGAGATGTTCACGACGCTTCGACAAAATGGCATCAAGGCGATGTTCTCGCCCACAAAAACCCAAGACAGCGTAGACCACGAGAGTGGACGACTATAGGCGCCGTTAGGTCCGTCTCGAGGGAGCATATATAAATGTACCAGCGGGGACATCACAAGAAACGTGGTCATTCCGGAATGGAAGCGAGTCAGGTTGTCGCTGCTGATGGCGATGATACCGCTGACTAGCAGAGAGTAGACTGTCAGCAATTGAGTCCACACCGCGGTCGAGGCTTCTGTTGGCGAATACATGAGGATAATCCCAAGTAGTAAATTCGCTAGGTATGCTTGAGAGAGAGGGAAGTCAGCGAAGATAGTAATTGTTGTGCAATGGGACGTGATGCACCAGAGACCCGCACGAGTATGCCAGCAACGTCAGGGTTGGGGGCAGCGTACCCAGTTCGAACCTCCGATGAAACACTGGGCCCTGTAAAACACGCTCAATATACGCTGGGGAGTCATTTCAACAGGTCGCTTACGGTGTGACCTGGTCTGGCTGAGCGGGGCATTATTGATAATATTCTCGGTAGGCATGAACAACGTTCATACCCTCAGACACACGGCACCAATGTAATTCGGGAAGGATTTATCGTATATGCTCAACGGCGTTTCAAAAGCGAAGCTGATTGGTCGATCGACCGTCACTGCTAGCTGAACAATGGTCGATATTGATATCCGGAATAGGGAGTCCGACTCCCGCACATTGAGTCTGGAAGTCTGTGTCCATTCAACCAGTTAATTTTCGAGGGCTGATGATGAGGTGTACACACCGTCAAAATTCTGCTGCTGGATGGCCGTATTCTTCGCGAGAATGGTACCGGTCGCAGAAAACGACAGTGTGCAGCGGGAGCAAGCCTGCTGAGCGGCAGAGTATGCGGTAGTGCACCCGCAGGGGACGAGGAGCTCTCCCGTGGAGTTTGGGAAACCTGCATCTGCGCAAGACTGCACTCCACTCAGAAAAACTGTATGGGACTCCATTTCACACGAAACATACCTCTGCGAGTACATCCGTTGCGGTTGCACATAATTCATCGCAAGATGCCACAGAGGAAGAATTCGACACGTTGGTGGAACTGACACCAGAATCCGTAATTTGCCTCCGTATGACGGACGCCGACACTGCAGGTTAAATCCCAGGTTAGAACTTAACGTTGTTCTTTAGAGGGGCGACAACATACCACGAGAGGTAAAGAATGCGGAGAGAGCAACGAAGACAGAAAAGCCTAGCTTCACCATCGTAGAATCAAGGCAAAAACAAAAGCGTGAAGAGACCCAGAAAGAGAGGTGACCAGCCTCGCCGGAGAGGGAAAGAAGAAGGAAATACCAGTCGCCATCACATTTACCTGAGGCAGCAATTATACAGCCGATCGTTTCGCGCACCGCCCATGTACCGATGACACGAATCTGATATGAAGGCTATTTGTGAGTGAGAAGTTCGTGGTAGAGAGGGGAAATTGGATGGTTTGGAACCGCAGGAGTTGGCTTCCCGACAGAAGGTACTTCCCAGTTCATCCGCAGGGCAAAAACAGGAGCAGAGTATTCGCGGTATTCGTCGCAACTTTCGACCCCAGCAAACTGGCGCCAATGCTTTATTGCCAAGACCTGACCCACAACACCCACAACACCCGATCAGAGACCAAACTCAGGCATCAAATACTGTTCGAATGGTCAGACTGCTTCAAAATGCAGGGGCTTTGTCTTGAGTTCGGAACGAGACTCGGTGTCGATACGTGGCACTCGGTTAGGTCACCATTTTCGACTGACTCTGGGAGAGAGTGAGCAAGCGGAATCTTTACTGGCGAGAAAGTTTTAATCACACCTACATAAGTATAGGCGCCTGGCGCCAGCGACTCCCGATCAGCCATCAAGTTCTGGCGCTGCACCGAACTTGAAGGATGTGATTGGACGGGACGGGAGCTATGTAGGTAGGTAGGTAGGTCGGATTAGAGTGTCCCGAGTTTGCGCTTGAAATAGGTGAAACGGCATCCCACGCCCGGGCGCCGTTTGCGGTCGACATAGTAGCGAGAAAGCTACCGAGCCAATACTTCGACATTTCAGAGTAAAGACGAGCTTCGTGAAGTTTGAATACAGAGCCAAACGGTCGCCAGATCCCGGGAACTTCAAGTTGGCAATTGTTGTGGAAATGAAATCTCCGGGAAAGAGTTCAGAAAAACCAACAATGGGACCCAAGTGAGCGACGACTTTTAACTCGAGTAGAGAACTTCGCACTGGCCTCCCGCTCCAACTGAGGGTTCAATAAATATGCCTGTGGAGATGTCAATGATCCTTCCTACGAAGCTGCGCGTCTCCATTCGCCCACCAACCTCCTGAAATGATCTTCGAAGCTGCGGCTCAAGTGCTGACCGACCTTTTCTTCGTGAGAAGCCGAGTAAATGCGCCGAAGTCGTCTCCGAGGAGCTCGCCCCACTCATGCCAACCAGTAAAACTGTTCTCTGACGCGCCTCGCGAGGCGCGATCGGCATCCTATGCACGCAGGACTTGCGGCAAATTCGATGCCGGAGGCATGACTAAAGAGCATTAGACTCGTAAGGAGCTCAGGAGCGTTGTTTCGCCCTCCGCGCCTGCATTGGGTTGGGGGCCGGGAATCCGGTGCATTTCAAGTTCAGCGCAGACTTCCGACGCACTCTGAGCCCAGGGTCGCCAGCGCAGCGACTTCGGGGCAGGAACCCGGAGGGAAGAGTTTCTCCATACACAAGCTTCCGAGACTGGATTGAGACTCGGAAGAAAACGGTGAAGGACCAATGGACAAGTGAAGGACCCAGATAGAAGCAAAAAATTGCGTGACCTGATTGGCTTCGGCGATCGGGGATGGCGGCTTGATGGCGGCAGATTCGGCCAACTTGTGCCGCAACTTGAACACAGTCCGGCCCATCACCTTGTCTATATGGAGCGAAGCAAAAAGTGGAGCTTCGAGCGTTTTTAGGTTGCGGTCGGAAGTGAACCCAGTAATTCTCGTACCCAGTAATTCTCGTACTCCCAAGCGAATCAGAGCAAAAAAGTGGGAGGGCGGAGGCCATTCGAGGTTCGCTCCGCACAGGAGAGGTTGACGAACTGCGTGGTCCTCGTCCTCCGGCGGTTGAGCTCAAGTTGCCAGACAACATTTCATGCACCGTTATCTGGTACTCTAGTCGATTAGTGCTACGCCTGCGAGTGAATTTTATGTTTGACTTGAGAGTTCAACTAATTTCGGCTACCTTACCCTAATATCAAACATTCCTGCACCACAACAACACCACAATAGTGTGCCACATTCAAAGGTTTTGGGACAATGCCCATTCCGAAAGTCCACCAAAACAACGACTCTTGCGACACTGTTGAGAAGAGTTGAAGATCAGACCAACCTTGACAATTGACTGCTGCAATGGGCTTTGAAAGGCCCGGCTTTCAGTTACGGTATCAACTTCAAATTAAATCTCCAGTTCGATGCTTCCCGATCCACATGGCAATTTAATTCTGGAACCAGTCCCATCAAAAGCCAATTCACCTATTTTCTTCATCTTAACTTTTTGAAAGAAAGTGATTGGTCTTCCGACTCCGATTCTTCGAGATCAACACACGAGTCACAGTTAAGCGTTACCTAAGACGTCACTTGCTTGGAGGAAATGTATTTCTTCCTCCCCTTAAATCCCGCATCAGTCTATGTTCTGTTGGTGGCTGAACGTCAACTGTCTCCGGCGACGCCCCTGCTCCGCTTTTTTTTCCAATCCCGCGGAGTTCGTGGCTGGTGCTTCTCTGCTCATTAGTCCTGCGGACTTTTTCCACCGAACACCAGGCTTCGGGACGGCAGGTAGCATTTTCCTCGACTCCATACATAACTTGGCCTCGAGCAAACATATGGCATCGCCAATCCCTCGGGTGAGAGCTTATGTTTTACGCGTTTTAATGTAAATCGTTCCACGCGGAGAAAATGACGTTGAAGTAGGGCTGGACCGAACCAAGAGTATTTTTGCACGCCCAACGCGATAGTCTCACCGAATTCCCGGACTCGAGAGGTAACCATCCGATTGTCTACTCGAGGCGCATAGCCAAATCGTAATTTTGAAAAGAATATTGCACTTCGATCACTCTCAGCTTTTGGTTCTCGAGTCTCCGGATTTCACTGCCCCCATTCAACTGTGCATCCGACAATGACGTTCTCAATCGCCGCCTTTCCCGCGTTCAATTCCCGTCTCCTCGGCTTCAAGTTGAACAACGACTTGACGTGGTGCAACAGCGTTGTTCCGTCCTCCAACGCCGCTGCCTCGGCTGTTGCTGCCCTCCTTGGGCTTGATCTCACCGGCCTCGACGTGCCCATCGGGTTGAGCTGCAGCCCCATCACTGTCGCTGGAAACAACTGGTCTGTTTCATTCCCTCCGAAAATTACAAAATTCTTCTGACTGCTCTGGAATTCAGCGGTAGCACCACCGTCACCTGCGATGCGCCGGAGAAGGAGTGGGGTCAGTATTCACTCCAACGGCTGAACCCTTTCCGAAGCTGAACGGTTCTCAGGTGGCCTCATTGCGATCAACTGCATCCCAATCACGGCCTGAAGACTCGCATTCGCAAAGGAATTAACCACGCTTCTGAATATTCTCTGTACTACGACAGACAAATTTGTATCATTCCGCTCCGAATGTTTCTGTTTGCAACATCTTGAGTTGGGTCTTGGCTACGGTAAGTTCAAGATCATGGGTAATACGATCCAACAGCTCGCAGCGGAGAGCGCAATACGGCTAGTGCCGCCCCCAATGCCAAGCTCACGAAGTCCGCATCCTCACTCCGCTTTATTGGAAGCTTCAGGTGACACTGCACGCCGCCCTCCACCCGGTTGACGCAGACCCGGCCATCGAGGACCGGGAGGCTGTATCTCCCGCTCGGGAGGTCATAACCAATTGTTTAGCGTGATGCGAGACGCATTTGAGAATAAGTGGTCGGGTGGTGCGAGCAGGAGGTGGTCCCGGAAGATAGTTTTGAGGCGGGTGCTCTGAGTCGGGGCGGACTTGTGATCATGGCGCTTGCGGAAGTGTGCAAGCAGGGAAGTTGGTCTTGGGATTTCGGGACGAGGGGCTATCACAACAGTGGTGACCTCGAAGCGGCCTTCCTGCAGTGGCCTGGGAGCCACAGATATGTTGAAGTAGAGGAGAGGAGCAGTATCAGTATGTTGCTTGCTTGCAGCAAGTACGGTTCTTGGGACGACCCAAGGGAAAGAAATGTCGATGCCTAGCGCATTATAGTTGTGCCGCGCCGACCGCGAGATCTGCATTAATATTCAACCGTTCACATGACCGCGATTCGCAAACGGGCCGGCGGGCCGACACCGAATATATATATAGGTCAGATGATGGTTCTTTCCTTTCCCCAACCTTTCCCGCCTTCATGAAGACTTTCCCTACAATCAAGGCCGTCCGCACGTACATCACCCAGGGTGTCGGAGCTGGTGGCGACTATCATAATGTCAACCGCGGACACTGGCTCATCGACAACCCAATCAGGTGCGTGAGCCCGATTATTGTCTCGCAATTACTAGAGATCGATTTGACCAGCGTCCCAATGTCTAAGTACGCGGAGTACCGTGCGTCGCGTACCTCGTGGGGATTGAACGTCCTTGGCTCTTTTTGCGTTGAGATCGAGGCGTCGGATGGAACTACTGGCTTCGCAACAGGCTTTGGCGGCCCTCCCGCATGCTGGATCGTGAACAACCACCTCGAGCGCTTCCTCCTCGGCGCAGACCCGCGCAACCTCAATCGCCTCTCTGATCAGATGTTCCGCTCGACCATGTTCTATGGGCGCAAAGGACTCCCCGTTGCGACGATCAGCGTCGTCGACCTCGCGCTGTGGGATCTACTTGGCAAGTTGCGCGGCGAGCCCGTGTACAAGATGATTGGCGGGGCAATAAAGGATGAGCTGGACTTCTACTGCACAGGTCCGGAACCCACCGCAACCAAGGAGGCGGGATTCTGGGGCGCAAAGGTCCCGCTCCCATATGGTCCTGACGAAGGCGCTGCCGGTCTCAGGAAGAACATTGAATTCCTCACGAAGCATCGCGAGAGCGTAGGACCCGACTATCCCATTATGGTCGACTGCTGGATGAGTTTGACGGTTCAGTATGCAATTGAACTTGCAACGGCCTGCCTCCCGCTCAATGTCGAGTGGTGGGAGGAAGTGCTGCCTCCGGATGATATCTCCGGGTACGCCATTATCAAGCAGGCGCTCCCTCACATAAAGTTCACCACCGGGGAGGTGCGCGATATTTCGCTTTAATTCTCTCCTGGCTTACCCTCAACAGCATGAATACACGAAATACGGATTCCGCGAGCTAATTGCACCGCGCACCATTAGTATTCTTCAACCGGACGTCATGTGGGTTGGAGGTGAACTGCGTTTCATTCTATCATTTTAACTTCCCTGAATTGCCGGTCAGGCCTCACCGAGCTCCTCAAGATCGCCGCCCAGGCCTCGGCGTATGACATTCCGGTTGTTCCTCACGCAAGTGGGGCGTACAGCTACCACTTCGTTGTCAGCCAGGCCAACTGCCCGTTCCAGGTACGCTTCAAGTTATCAATTAATTCTCTGTCAATTGAAAGTTATATTTGACCCCAGGAATACCTCTGCAACGCACCCGATGGTAAGTTCGGTCCTGGAAACCGCGGCGTGTTGCCGCCCGTGTTTGGAACGCTCTTCGATTCGGAGCCAACACCAGTGGGTGGAAAGCTCCAGGCACGTCGAATTTGTTTCTTTCCTTCCTACCGAGCGTGGCTTAACAACAGCTTGCAGATCACCCAACTCGACAGCGAGATAGGTGGCTTCGGGCTCGTTGTTTCGCAGCGTGCGCGGCAGAGTATCCTCGTCCCCGGCAACGTCCTCGTGAATCCGGCTGTGGAACGTCCCCTCGTGAAATCAGGGGAGGAACAGAAATAACTGATCGAGAAGTGTAGGAGGGCAGAGACATAGGCGAGAGTACAGTACTGATAAGTCTGAAATTTCGACAATTAACAAGACTCGGAGTGGTCAGTCGAAGTTCATCCGATATACCAAAGGTCTTGGGGAGCACGGTCGGTCCTTGTTAAAAGAACGAAGGAAGAAAATAGCACATCGGCCGCCTGATGGCATTGGCGGTAGTAATGCCGCTGCCTCAAGTCCCAGGCGGTTAAACGTGTACCTTTTACGCGACCCGAACTGACGCCGGAATAAGCTGGCTGCCCACCGTTGTGGGAGTAAAACGGTAAATGGTTTAGCGTTATACTCGATTTTTGAACCAAACGAGGTGTAACTAACCCAAAGGAGTGGAAGGGTTTCGTCCACCTGGCGAGCTGATTTACGAAAATGGTGCCGTGGTTACTGAGGGAGAACATTAGCTGTTAACGCGAGAGATAAGGCACCGCAATGGTGGACGCACTGTCCAGCCGTGGCCGCGTTGTGAGCCGTCGGTGCCGTCTCCAACCAGTTAATATATTTGGCACACCACGCAATAGATTTGTTGTCGATGCCCGATGTCCAGTCGGCATTTCCGGTCTCGCGAAGAATGAGGATGCCGGAGGCTATTTTAGCAAATCCTCTCAGGTCTCTGGTAGCGCATCAGTAGTGGGGTGCAGTAAACGGTCCGCTTGGCACCCACAGAATACCTGTATATACGCCTAGAAGCCACAGACGTGGGTGATTTCTAAGGGAACTTAGGGAAGAAGGACTCTGTCCACATACCCGTTTGCCCACTAGGACCTCCATTCACCTGGGCGTAATTAAGGTTGGGATTCATTGCCGTATCAGCGTCCAAAAACCAGGTCTCAATAAACTTGACTGTAAAACATCAGTTCAGTACATCATCGGCAGGATCCTGAGGCTTTTGAACGCACCGACATTCTGGGAGTATACTGACGATGACTTGTTTTGTAACGTAGCGGCAATTGAGTTGTAGAGCACGGCGTCCGAAAAATTGAAAAATGACTGAAAATCTTGAATGCTATTGCGGTCTGGGTTGACCTGGCTTGTCTCAATATCGAGTACGGACAAAGAGCAAAGAGAACGAACCTGACCATCGCGGAAAACATAATTGCATTGCCTCCATGCTGTTCAATCGTTAATCGGGACCAACATACGGGAGGACCGAGGCTTACTCTCCGCCAGATCGAGTACTGTTGTGTTGTGAACGTTACTGCAATCAGGCCACTGGCTTCAACAAGATAGGTTAATCGCCGATGGGTGCTCAAGTAGAAAATCTCTATGGGGCGCGACAACAGGTTTGGAGGTGACAGCAGCGGTAATTAATAAACGACGAGTAGTTGCGTTAACGGAATGAACATGTACTCCAGTCCGAAGGACGCCATTCAAGGGGGGATCGGGATTTGAAAGTCGGATGGGTGGTCGATAATTTTTTTTCGACCTTGACTTGACCCCCACCCCTATATCGGGAAAGAGTTTCCCACCCCCAGTGCCGGGCCGCGTTCTCCGGACTTGCCGCCACCTACTAATTGGTTCGTGACAGGACCATTATTTGGTTTTAGTGTTTGAAGAGCACTGCACTCTATAAACCTATTTGGAATAACTGCTAAGACCTCAAGTAGACCTCCAGAAGTTTTTGGAGTCTCACTCCAGGACCACTTGAAGACAACTTTTGGTTGAATTTGGGTGGAAATATTATGTTGGCACATCCTGAGGTAAGTAGGAAGCAGATTTCTCACTTGGCGGAAGCTCTGAAATGCCTCTCCTGGCCTTTTCCTCCTCTCCCGTAACTTATAGTAAGAAGTTTTTTTCAGCCCCGGTCAGAACCCTCCTCCCTACCCCCCGTCCGCTAATTTAGACACGGCCTTCGGCTAGCTGATAACGGCCTCTGTCTGGCTGAGCGCGGTCGCCTGAACTCACTTCGTCTAGCTGGAGCCGAGCAAATTTCCTGCTCTCGCCGGTACAGACATTACTCACCTTGCTACAAACATAAAGAAAATCAAATAAATTTACCACCACACTGACCTGCACTGACCCAAACATGGCCACGCCGGCCTACACTGACCCAGACACAGGCGGACTGACCCTGACAGAGCTAGAAATATCAAGTCTAGTTGCCTAGACAGATGCATCTGTCTAGCTGCTGATAGACCACCTAAGTACACTCAAGCTAAGTCTAGGGGGGATTATTAGGGTCATTCATGGTTCCCCTTTTCCGGCCCTTTTTCACTCCCTCTTCTGAATTTTCAACCACACAATATTCATTCCAGTTGGGTTACATGGTAGTCATAGCTCTGAGTCTAAGAAACATTCACCATGGTCAATAAACTTTCATCCTTGCTCCTAGCATGCAAAACATGTACTTTGAAGCAAAAGGGAACAAAAAGGAGCAAAAAGGGCCGTAAAAGGGGAGCGCAGTCGGGGAGGAGGAGGAGGAGGAGGATATATTACTGCCGCGGTCCCTATAAGGAACAAGCAGGTATTGTACCGACATACACATGGCGCCTAATATGTATGCTACAATCGTCAGCGGCCCTATCGCTGAGGAAGCCTAGGCACTGATAGCGCCTACACACCACACAATAGAACTGAAGCAGACGGGACAAAAAGTATCACATGTGCCTGAAAACTACTGGGAAGTATCGAGGGAACTCCTGGAACAGAGATAAAACGGGGGGTTTCACAGTTCTCTTTTTTCGGCCCTTTTTTTCGGCATTTCTCAGTTTGCATACTTACAAGGTTGGTTTTTCCCCTTTCAGACCCTTTTAATACTGTAGAATTGAAAAGGGAAAAAAACCGGGTGGAAAACGAAAGACATGGGAAAAAGGGAGAAAAAAAAGGGTGGAAAAAAGGGAACTGTGAACGACCCTTTTAAAGGATGATGAGGTAAAGATCAAATTATCAGCAAACGAATAAGAATATTTAGTAGTTATTTCTTGACGATTATAAGCCCAAAAAGAAATCTTCATTTCAACCTCAGATCGCGTAGTCCTCGCACAACATCGGCCATGTTTTGCACGCTACCCGACCACTCGCCACTCCACCCTGCCTCCTTGCGACGCATTCCCGCTGCCCACTCGCTGGTCTCTGTCGCAATTGGATTTTCAGCGACACGCAACTCCGACGACGGAACGGAGACGAGCGACGAGCACGAGAAGGGCTCGAGCTCCCGGTTATGGACGGTGGCATGGAGCGACGCAGATGATGCTGCGTGCTTGATGGTTCGCGATGCGTCGCGCGCGTGCCGACGCCGACGGGCAACCGCGGCACCTGCTGCCGTCGCGGCATGCTTCTGTGCCGTGGTGTACTCTGGGACGCTGACGGTGCTGGAGCGATTATTTTCCCTGCGCGGGGCTGGTGGTTGCAATACGAGCTCCGGCGGAACGTTCTGCCCCAAAGTCTGCGACACCTTCGCGAGCTTGCGCTCCTTCAACGTCTCGGGGTCGATAACCGGGGTAGAGGGTGAATCCAAGGAAAGGTTGAATGTGGGAGAAAGTGGGGAAGATGATTTGGGAAGGCGGAGTGAGAAGAAGTTTCGGGGATGAGCTGAAGCGGGAGTTGGCCCCGGCTCTGAAAGTGTTTCCGCCGCCGAGGTGGAGTACGATCCGGGAGACAGAGTTGGAGAAGACAAGGAATTACTGCGCGAATGCTGAGGGAGCGGCGGCGGAGCTTCCACGGGGTGAGACGATTCTGTGAGGAGGTCACCCAGTTTCCGGATGGAGCGTATAAGGCGAAGCCGCTGTGAATGCGGAAGCATGCCAGACGGGGAGAGGACTGTGGTCATGCCCAGGCAACAAGCGGGAATGTAAAGTAAAAGAGAAGAGTGAAAACGGTGTCATTGGTTTCGCTTTTATGCAAGGAAAACAAGGGAGTCAAACTACTTACAGGACAATGGAGTTTTTTGAACTTGTTCCGAATTGGGCATAAAGACCGGTCCGAGTACCGGTCCGGCGAATTTGTTCAGTAAACTCCAGTCGCATGAAATTGCCCGCTAAGCACGTTGAGTTGTAATTGGACCTTCGCCAAAAAGCCCGAGGATTTGCTGGAACGAGGAGAAAGCCAAAAAAACTCCCCCCCTGAGAAAACCCAGAAATGAACAAAAAGATCTTAGATCCGGCCGAAAGAAATGAGCGTAGAATGCAGATCGAGAACGCTAGTCGCTCTCGCGATGGAGTCGACTCAAGTACTTGCCACCGGGAGATGGAAGTAGTGGTCTGTCGAAGAGGTTCAATAAATTCAATGGTCTAACGAGTATTTCAGTTACTAACAGAATCCGCACTGAGACCTGAACCCTCTGAGCGGAAAAGTCGCATAGGACATGATTCGGCGTAACGTCCGTTTCCACAAGACCAGTTCACAGTGAAAGCAATTAGGCCCACGCCCAGACCCATGAGCCAGTCGCCACCAAGGTTAAAACGACAGAAGAATATTGGGGTCTGTTCGAGACCGCGGCTGATTTCTTGGTCGCCGTCGGAGCAGCGCTACTGCTCACAGCACTGCTGCTCGCACTGGGTTTCCTGCATCGGTCGTACAAGTGAATCGCTGATTCGCAAGGAAAGAACGTGTGACTTACACAAGACCATTCAGGATGTCGGCAGCTTGGAATCCGGCGCCAATATTGACATAATCGAGTAGAACGACCCATGGTGCGCGGTTCCCGCCGAGGGGCGCACATCCGTTTGCGTTTGCGAGAATCCTGGCCGAGGAAAATCGTGTTAAGTGGGGCTAGATACTCAACAGAGGAGGAGGCGCACGAAGGTACGCCATTCGTCGTCGGCGCGTCGATGGGGTCAGTGATAATCACCCCAGAACCTATGGGAATGATATTCTTGTTCAGTGAATGGTTAATCATGTACATGTGGTCCTCTGTCGCGAGGGGACCATGGATGCGATCAACAGAGCAGGCGAACGAAGCGTTGGTGATCGAGAACGGGGTCTCCCAAACCTATACGAAGATTCATTGGAATTTCTTAAAAAATTGCAAGGACTGGTGGTACCATCGAGAACTCGGGGAGAATTATGTCTGTGGGATCCGGGCCATCGGCTTCTGCATCCAAGAAGACGACAACACGTTTGCCCGAGTCAATCATGCTCCCGAGAGTGGGCCAATCACTTTGCTTGACAGGCAGCGATGGCGGAATGTACGTGAGGTTACTTATCCCTGTGCGTTCGTTAGACTGGAGAACCTCAATGCCGATTGCCAGACAAGACAGACCAGCCTGATCAAATATTGGCCTCCACACAGTCGCCGGACCCCAGCCTTCAGGATTGGTGAAGAGGAGCGTAAGCACCTCATTCGGGTTCTGGTCGAGCCACGTCTTTACGATCTTGAGGTAATCCAGAACCGACCCCGCCATCGAATAGCGAACAACCTGTTGTTACGGTGTAAGCATGCACTGTATCAACTCCGATGGCAGCTCAAGCGTACTGGTGTGGCAGAAATGCAACACATTATCGCTATTCATGTGCGCTTGCCCCTGCAACAAACGAATACCAAGTTTGAGCTGCGTAGGAACGTCTACTTCCTGATCCCGGGCGACTGCACAGATAGTATATGATCGCCGGTGAATTTTGTTGGTGAAGCAAGAGACATACGCGCAAGAGGATCCTCGCTAAAGGCAAACGAGTCGTGGGCGCCGACGTAAGTTACATTCGAATACAGCCGCGAGCAGAATTCAGCATGACCGTTGCAGACTGTTGCACTATGTCGTCGCGCATTGAGGGGTTTGGTAAGAGGGGGGAGGGTCCACTTACCGTCTCGTCGGATTGGTGGCGGCGAGCGCGGTCGCTGAAGTGGAGACCAGAACCCAGAGCTGCAGCGGGAGCATCACTGGTGGACGTCGAGGGAAAGCGCGACGTGAGGAACTTTTCAAGCGATTGAGGAGATGACATTGGCAGATGGCTTGATGGAACCAAAATAGGACATGCCGGTAGGAGATGGAAGGAAACCATAAATGGACACCATGCGAAAGCACGCGAAGAGTGCGGGCTCGATCCCACCGAAGAAGCGATGTTCGCTTTGATGCCCCGGGCTGTAATGTAACCGATTGAGGCCAGGTTGGCTGACACGGGTCAGCTCATAATCCGGACAATGTCGGGATTTTTTGTTCCGCAAGCATGGGACGGTAGGGTAGGGGCCGAATCGCTTCTCCCTGTCGGCGCACAATACAAAGCCATCATTGACACTCAGCGAGGGGCGGAAGCAACCGCTGTGGAAGTGCCAAAAGGCACGCTCATCGCTTGTGCAGATATGTTGCGCGCAGTGCGCGCGTGCTCGGGTGTCGACAGCCATCCTATAGGCTTTATCTCCTCTACTCCATTCTGTTATTACTCATCATTGTCTCTCCCACCACTTTTCCTTTTCCTCCAGGTTCCCCATTACTCAAACTCTTCAAACGCGCTCGCCGCTCGGTCGCCAACCATCAGTCCACGTGATCGTGGATCAATTCGCGTGTCGCATCTCACACGCGTCGTTGGGAAGGCATTGGAAGCTGGAGCGGAATGCTGCCCATTTTACCTCATACTCATGAAGCATCTCTATCTCTCTGACTCATTTCTACAATTTATTTCTCTCACTTATATTGTTCTGTAAACCATTTAGGCCAACAGCGACATCATCAGCAAACCCTGGGTTTGCTACGTAGTGCTATGTAGTACTACGTAGTTCCTGTAGTTCTGTAGCAAGGGTACCCTCTATGTAGTTCTACGTAGTTCGGGGGGTTTCTATGTAGTTCTACGTAGTTCGGGGGGGTTTCTACGTAGTTCTATGTAGTTCCTCGGGGAACGGGGGTTTTATTAAGAAAATTTATTGTTATTAGCGTTAGTTCCTTTACTGTTCAAGGCTTTTCATTTGAACTTGGTTACTCACGTCTAATCCAAGATTGTGCCGTGCCATTGTTGACTAGATATCTAGTGAAATTAAACTGCTACTTAACAGGATCGAACTCGCGACCTCGCGGGTTTAGACAAAAGACGGAAGAAGGTGCATTACCAACTAGACTAAGAGACCATTATGGGTACATGGCACTGGTTGAAGATTTCAAGTTTTTTGGTGAAGAAACTAGTAAAAAATGTTTTGAAGTTTACACCATTCTTTCCAGGAAAAATTGAGTGAAAAGCTTGAAGCTTTCTGGTGACTTTTTTGAATCTTGTGGATTCCTTTTGAAAAAGTGGTAAATTTGTTTTGGAGTTCAAAGAATTCACACACAAGTTCTGAATTTTTCACTCAATTTTTGCTGGAAAGATTGGTGTAAACTTCAAAACATTTTTCAGCAGTTTTTTTACCGAGAAACTTGAAATCTTCAATCAGTGTGGCCACCATTCTAATAAGGGTACCCTTTGATCTCGGGGTCAGTTTACTTCTCCGAGTAACTTCTTCAAGTTCTTGCCTTGCCACTCACTCCTCTGTGACAATGAATGCTTCCCTAGTAAATAACTCTGAAAATTTTTAAGGTATGTGAAATATTTGCAGAACTAAAAATAGACCCAAAACGAAAGTTGTAGAGCTCGAAAAAAGCTATAAGAGTTGTCTAGCACAAATTTCCTTAAACAGCTTAGTTGAAGCACAAAACACAAAATACTTTCCCAGACACGACACTTTTGAAAGCCAGAACAATTAAAAACCAGGACTTTTGGTGATTCAAAGGACAAACCGCACCTCGCTTCAATATGCCCACTCATTCATAATGAGTTTTGACAGGTTAGAACAACCACATTCAGTCATCAGAATCACCTGAACTACTTTGCACTACACAATATTGTTGATCCTCTTCTCCTTTGACCAATATAATCCACTATACAAAATCCAAGACAAATGGGTGGTCTATATAGTGCTACATAGTGCCCCTATTAAACTACATAGAACTACGTAACTGAGCCGAAACTACATAGTACTACATAGAACACACGAAACTACATAATATTACATAGAAACCCCCAAACTACAGCAAACTACATAGTACTACATAGATGGCCCAAAACTATGCGAACTACAGAGAGCTACAGCCAACTATGGGAAAAACCAGGGTTTGCTGATGATCATTCCTGAAGAACACTAAAAAAAACTCTTGAGTCCGGAGGATCCTCCGAGTGGACTGCCAATTATCAAGCATCAGGAATATCATTACTAGAGCGCTGAGTTGAGGTTTATCAAGTTTACATCAAGTTCTAGAGTATACTACGGCTATTGTACAGGGACCCGCTCGACCCGCTCCACTCAGTTCCTCACCCGGGACAACCCCTTCTTTTACATTGCGGCCAGACTGAGGGTGAAGGCGAGGGAAAAAAGTGAGAGACTCTGGGAGAACAGTGAGTTTCTGAATGGTGTATGTTCTAGATGGTAGGGAGAAAGAAATAGCCGCGAGAGAAAGGGATATGCGACGCCCGATGAAATTTGTGCCATCGTGCAGTGATATTATGAAAAAAGCGCGAAGAGTTCAACTCTGCAAGCCGTCGCACGTCCGACGCGAGAAACCCCAAGAAGAGATAGGAGCTTCTCATGATCTAGAAAGGCAAAAATACGATCAATCAATTCATCCGGAACACGCCTCACTCACTCCGGGTTCGTCGAGGTACCGCTTATTGACCGCTTAGTATTCATTGAGTAGACGAATATCACGATTGTAACTTACAGTAAGTTGTTAAACCGTAAACGACCTCTGCCGGCCCGATGGCCTGATGGAGTTTGATCTCTCCCACACCAACAGTGAGTCAGCCTATCATCGCCTATCATCATCCCTCGTCCAACGTTCCCGCAGCCTGAGGCTCCTACCCGATATGAACCGAACACTTCATATACCAGAGATCCTGGGTATTATCTTCGGCCATTTGGATCCCAGCGACATCCTCTCGGGAAAGGACTCGTCGAGAACCCTTGCCGCCCTCGCGAGGACCTGTAAGGCCTTCAAAAATCCAGCGCTAGACGCCCTGTGGACATTCCACGTCGATTTGATTCCAGCGTTGCGGTGTTTTCCTGAGGATATATGGGACCGGACATTGCAGATAGATCAGCAGTTAAACTTCGTGGTGAGCGCATTCCATCTCATCTCCGTTGATTATATTTACGCGGTGCGGTGCGTAGGCTTTCCGTCGGCCATTGACGCCTGAGGATTGGGAGGTGCCGCTTGATCAGTGGAAGCGTATCAAGATCTTCCGAATTTTCACTTTCGACACGAGCAGAATCTCACTCGCCGTGTGCGAGACCCTCCGTATCTGCTGCCCAGACTCAATCCTCTTCCCGAACGTCCAGGAGGTCAGTTGGTACGATATGGACCCCCGGAAACTTCCTATTCTGTCTCTTTTGCTCTCTAGCCGGCTCCACCGCATTAGCATTGGCTCAGGAGAGTCCACGATCCTCTCCACTCTCGGCAACAGGTCTCCGGACCTGACCCACGTCGATCTTCGGGGCCAGCACTCCGGGCTCGACATCTTGCCGAGTGTTGTGACCCTCATGTCGAAGCTGCAGCGTCTCGAATCACTCTTCATCGTCGCTGCAGATGCCGCGATTCTCCAACTTGCTGCTAGAATGTCGAGGCTGAGGTACTTGGTCGTCGATAAGGTCTTACACTTTGGAGCTCTTTCGTTGCAGAACGTCCCTCGTCCCCACTTTCCCTCGTTGGAGATTCTAAACCTGTGGGCCACCACTGTGGAAGTTGCTCGGACGATCATTGCAGCAACTCACCACCCATTGACCGCGGTTAATCTCCTCTGCGGCGGAGGGCTCGCGGACTGCCGAACTATCGCGCGATTATATACCGCCCTCGCCGCGCCTCGCGTGCACTCAGCGCTTCATACTCTCCACATAGAAGTATCCGGCAATCATCCGGAAATTATCGCAGGTGACACGTTGCGAATTCTGTTCCCATTTACCCATCTCCGAACAATCGTGTTGAAGCCTTACCTCGGATTCGACTTGGACGATGACCTGCTGTTGGAGGTAGCTCGCACATGGACTCGCGTGGAGGACCTCAGGCTTGCCGTGCTTAACACCAACCACCCAATGCGTGTGGATGTGCGTGTGACGCTCACGGGTATCCATGCTCTCGCCAAGCACTGCCCTAAGCTACGCAACCTGGAGATAACCTTCGATGCCACCAGCGTCCCAGAGCTCAAGGAGGTCTGGGCCCAGGAGAAGCTTACCATGATGCGCGTGGACCTTTCACCGATTTCCTCCCCTGCCGACGTCGCGACGTTCCTGTCCAGAATATTCCCTGGTCTGCAGGAGTTGGAGTCTTACTGTCCATGCGACAAGCCGAAGACCGAGCTTTGGAAAAGGGTGGATCGGTATCTGAAGGCGGGCACGGAGTTCGCTCATGATGACGAATCTGCCGACGGCGCATAGGGTGTATCTCCGGGCACAATATATTGTACGACCCTTTACGACCAAGTTTCAACCTCAAGTGGACCTTGAAAGAGACTCTTTCCGTCCGAGCCTCGCCATCATGTCACGAGCAAGAAAATGAGTAAAACAGCAAGTATACCACCCCTTTCGGCCCTATGCGCCTTCCTTTTGCACACACCGTTTGGAGGCGCCGTAGCACTAATAAAATGTTGCATCAATGCGAACATATGTTACTGACCTCGGAGAAGTGCTGCCCGAGATGAGGGATCCAGGTAGTGAAGCACTTCCGGATCCACTGACTGACGCTGGAGTCACTCCTGGGGTTGATGGATTTTTGGGCCCGAAACATGGCTTCCAAACATGTGTTCTGTTCAGCAGAACTTTACAAGCCTGCTCAAAAATAAACCAAACATAAGATAGGCCTCATCCATGATCGACCAATGTGTGACATTTGGATGAAATTAGTTTTCTTGGCAAGAAAAGTGAGAATGGGAAATTTGCTTCGAGGATCGCTTTGGAATGTGTTTTACTGTACCTAGAAATATTCCTAAGGATTTTGACTTCGAGCAGAGAGCCGTGAAGCTTTTTTGGTGGTATTGATGGCAAGACTTGAAAATTTTGATCGCCCCAGCAAAAAAGCTTCACAGATCTTGGTTCTGGCTCAAAAGACCCGATAATATTTATGAACGTACCTAGGATGACTATGAAGAGATCCTCGAAGCAAATTTTGCGATTTCGTTCTGCTCGTTGAGATCTAGTTAAGAAGGTTTTTCAAACGGCGTGTGATGTCACATTGGTCGATTATGGATGAGGCCTATCTTAGCTAATTTTTGGCTTCCTTTTAACTCCCAAATTTCAGCTTGAAATGAGAACTGTTCAAGCCTACAAACTTGCCGAAACATGCAAGATGTTTGCCGTCGATTCGGATCGGAAGAACTCGCTGGTTTGGGTCACAAACATGCTAAATCCCTTGTCCTTCCGCTGTTTCGAGCTCAAACAGGCCGATTTTATTTGCGGAAGATTTTTGGAACATAACAGATTTTCTGTGGGCGATTGAGTTCGAAAAAGGGGTATGTTTGCTGTTCATTTGGGTGCGACCGCCAAGACGCGATTTGCAACCCCCAACGCTTGGGGTGCCCGATAAATAGTTACAGACCTACATACATCATTGTCACCCTTCCAACGAAATTTGGCCTTCGCCTTCGAACACGTCAGCGAAGACTCAGTTCAAGCAAAATATTTCCTGATGTTCGTTGATGCCTTGGAAGGAATCCGCGAAGTATACAGTACTGCAACCAGAAACCCTAAGATACTGCTCAACCATTACCAAGCTACAATTCCACGGGCAGCACCACACGCTGTATACTCTCCGGTGTATACTCATCCAAATAAACGACGTGTCTCCCAAAGCCACTCGTGTTCACGAACTTACGGCTATAAGAACAGGGTATCAGTGAGAATTACAAAGAAGCTGGGATGAAGAGCACGCACAACGCGCCACCCTCCACGATCGTCAGCCCAGGCGGCGCGATTAAATGGGACATTACACCATACGAGGACTCTCCAAGGAGAAGAATGTCGTTCTGGCTCAGCGCGCGCAAGTCCGCAAACGCATCGTCCGAGTCGAGCAGCGTGTACACTGGTTCGTTGAGAAATCCAAGGATGGCAGAGTCGGCATTCTGCATTGCGATTGTCAACGCGATCCCATGTGGGTGCGCGTACGCGCGGATGTCAGCTAGCACGCGAACGATGTTTGGAAGCGCCCAGGAGCCGTAGAATTCGAGGGCAGCTAGATCCTCGCTGGGGACGCTGGCGGTATCGCCCCAGCGGATGTGGACACCGACCGTGAGGGGTCGGGTGAGTGGCGCCGAGGGTGGGGGGTGAACCGGCGTGGGGGCCAGTCGGTCGCGGACCCAGCCCATAACACAGCCGTTGAGGTGGTTGGTGATCTTGACGGAGAACGAGAATTTAAACGGAGTACATACACGAAAGAGAAATAAAGTTGTTTCGCACCTCACTTTCATCGGTATCCAGGATGCTTGTGCACGTAGCCATGTCACTTCTGACTTGGTCCATGATCTCCATGGCCCACACCTCTCCTTCGCACAATCCTTGTACCAGACTTTCCCGGTCCGACTGGCTCACATATGCTTGAATTCGACAGGCCTTGGATGCATCGAGGCTGAAGTTCCTCTCTCCGTTGTAAATTTTCGAAGTGGAATATGGGCGCAACTCGTAGGGCTCGCTCGAGGAAAGCAGCAGAGAGGAGTGGAGTGCGTTTGAGAGAATGATGCTCTGCTTGAAGTGCTGAAGTGTGGACTGCGAAGGAAGGGCTTCAGCATACTGAATCCGAATACCATAGCGGAGGACAAACTCCAAGTCCCTCAGGCCCCGGATCCGCAACTCGTAGGTAGATTCGCGGCGCGACTGTCGGCGGTACAGGTGCAAGGAGTTGAGGACGTTGCCCATTGATAACGCTCGGCGCTAATTGCCTCCGAACGAATGCGAGGGACACCAAAAGAAGAAAAATTACTCCTGCAAGTATCCAGAGGCTGAATCTTCTGTAATACCGCGCAGGTGTGGTGTCGTAGGCCATGTCGGGAGGGTTGAGTGGCCACACCCGACAGAGGTTATTAAAGCGGCACGAAGAGTGCACTGTCAGCTGGCGTGATGCATCAACGTCCCGGCCTTTGAACGGCAAATTCAGAGGGACTGACATTTTCGGACGTCTTCCTGTTGGTTGTCCCATTCAATTCGAGTCCCATAAATCAGTGGCCACTGTCAATGGATTGCCCATTCAAGCCTTTTCGGTATAAATGGACTGCCTATTAAAATGATACTCAATCAGAGCGTTGATCTACGTTGGCGTTGACCCAGACTCTGCCTAGATTGCAACCGAGAGAGGTGAGTAAATTTGGATAATCTAATGGGCCCGGTTTCTCGAGAAACCCCAGTCCATCAGAGAGATCTTCCATTTTTCTAATGAGAAACCCCCTTCACAGTTTTCATCGGTTTAAGAAAGGACTGAACTGTAAGAAATGCCTTGGGGAATTTTTCAACTCAGATGTTTTGATAACTACCACAAAACCAGAGGGTTTGTCATTTTTGTGCCCTTCCGTGGTTGCCGCTCAACTGCCGGGCACCTCGGCATCTCCGCGCCTGCCGGTGTCTCGGTTAGCATCAATAATCACACAGTTGCAGTGTTTATTTTTCGGGTGGAGAGTGGGGAGTATTGGGAAATCCCCACATTCATCGGTCTCCCTTTTTTGCACACTATCTCGCTCGAAATTCCGTCCGGGCCGAGCCATACAAGCGCCGGAGATCAAAGTCTTCGACGAGACGTACCGGCAGTGCTTTTCGGCCAGCACGACGCCTCGTCATCGTAGTCTTCCTCATCTCATCATCATAGTCATCTTCGTCCTCGCTCTCCAACTCTTCCTCGTCCACCTCCATCATCGCCTGTCCCCGTCGGGCCTGTACGTCTCAGCGTGTTCAGTTCCCAGACGCCGGTGGAGCCTTAACCGGCGCGGAGCAGACGGCCGGGAGCAAGCAGGATCTGATCCGTCGACACAGCTGGCACTCCCTTCCTCCTGCCACCACAACCCACGCACTCTACACTCTTAGGCGTGCCTCTGTGAGCCTCATGGGTCTCTCCAGCCTCTCGTCATAGTTAACCCTGTCCTCCTCTTCCCTCCTCTCTGTGCACCTCCCGCTAACACACCCACAGGTCGACGACACACACCACCGGCCATCTACAAAAGATGCGCGCGCGGGTTGGCTCCTGCCTCGTCGCCACGGGCTCTTACATCGTCGCTGAGATCTGGTTGCTGCATGCCGGATTCAAGTCCTCTTGCCGCCGTCCTCCTCCCATTTTCGGATATAAACATCCTTTCTCATGCTCGCTTCGCTCGCATAGGCCTCGACAACATCCTCGCCCTCCTTATCTGCGGTATCCCATCGCAATGCCCACCGTAGTGTCGGTCACGCTCGGGTTCGCCGCGAAGCAGCTCGCGAAGCACAACGCCATCGTCACACGTATCACCGCCGTCGAGGAGCTCGTGGGTGTCACAATTCTGTGCGCTCACGACGAACAAGCTTACCATAGACAATTTTTATTTATAGGTATGCGCCTAGATCCTTCGTCCCAGAAGACAAGTTACTGGGCCGAATACATCCAAATCTGACCGCGTCCATGTATGAAATTCAACTCTAAAATTGGTAATGTGTATCCCAGGCGGATGATGTGTATGGCGGTCAAAATGTCCGTCGCAAGTTTTTTTTACCAAATCTGTAATCGAAAACAAAAGTGCTTCGCGGTCTGTCAGCCGCTCGTCTATATTCAATCCAGCAGGCGCAGTTCAATTCACAAACGGCTCCTTCTCCGCGGATTCCGCAGACGGGGAGAGGGGCTGCGGTCTCTCCATCAGTGTATGGCACTCGCACATATTTGCTGCAAAGAATCTGAATCAGCATATATATTCCTCGACGCACAGCGCACATACCCTCAGGCCGGCGCCGCTTAACCACGCCCTCGGCGAGCCCCAGGAATTGGCCCCACGCCGCCATGAACATGCTGAGCGTCGCGACCAAAACCGCGATGAAGCCCGCCCCGGGGGACTTTGCACGCTGAAACCGGCAGAGGTACACCCCGTCGAGCACCGCGGGGCCCGGGAGGGCGAGCGGCAGCAGCCCTGGGATGTCCCAGGACGGATTAACCGTGGTGGAGTAGTAGCTGTCATTCACGAGCACGGAGTACAAAAACGATTCAGTCGGCATGGCGGACGTGTTACGCGGGAAAGCCTGCGCGATCGCGAGGGGGATCAGCGAGGTGTTGAGCAGGAAGTTGTTTGCCGGGTTGCGGTTCCCGAGGTCGAGGCGCACGGCGGCGTACACGACCTGCACCACGTTCGAGATTATGCCGACCGTGTCGCTGTCGATGAGGGGCGTGTTGTCGCGCTCACCGAGGTCAAATATCGCGCCCTGCTGCGTCACCGGCGAATACTGGAACATATTCGTCACGTTCAGCGGGGGGATCTTGCTAGCGCACGGCGCGTCGGGCCCGAGGGACGCGGGGCACCACGGGAAGGCCGCCGCGAGCGAGATGACCGACAGGAAGGACCCGTTGGTGAATGAGACAAGGTCGCCAATGCGCCGCGACCAGTCCGCGCTGCTGACGGACGTGATTGCATTGAGCACGCTGCCCGGTGCGTCCGCGGTTTTGTTGAACCCCGCCTTCTGCGCCTTCTGTATGCCAAGCAGCAGCCCGTACTTGCCCGGCAACTCGGATTCAGACCAGTCCGCCCGTGCGGTGATCTCGAAATTATTTCCCCGCGCGATTTGTGCCGCGTCCGCCCGGCAAGAAACCAGCGCCGTGAAGTCCATGAACGTCAGCTCGTCGCTGTTGATATACAACGACGTGACGTCACAGTTGTCGAGCGTCCAGCCCTGGTACGAGAAGCCCGAGTCGCCGGCATTGGGCACATCGATGGAGGCGATCGTATATTGGAAGAGCGAGTTGTTGGTCGTGATCGTGTCGCCAAGCCCCAAGAGACGGGGATCGCACAGCGTACCGGGCTTGGTCAGGGCCACGGACGGGAGGAAGCGATCGTACCAGTGGGTTTGTGTCACGTTGAAGTTCGAATCGAAGCCGGGGACCGTATCGTAGCCCGCCAGTGCCACTACATACCGAGGGATGAGCCGCGACTCAGAGTAAGCGGACGGGGGTGGACTGACCGTTGATTACCGTCAAGAAGACGACAACCACGAGGGCACCGCCCATGGCGGCTGGCGCGAATACTCGCCCGGGGTAGGTGCGAGTGATGGGGTATTCCAGGCTGGGCAACGGGAAAGGCATCGGGGTAGAGACTAAGAGAGGTGGAAACGCGAGGCGGGCTTCGTGCGGCAGAGAAAGCGCGTAGATGATAAAGTTCTGTGATATTTAATGAAAAGGTGCAACGTGCCAAGTCGAAAACCAACCTCGCAACATGACAGCCAGCGCTCTTTTTGCCCACCTCACCCGAACTTTCAATGGATTTCCTCGAACCCCAATGAAACGCGGGCGCCAATAAACGCGGGCGCCAAAAAACGCGAGAGACAAAACGGCGATCTGAAGAAATCAAATGATCCGAGTCAGCGTGATCTGATACTAATCGGCGCGAGCTGCGTCAAAGACTCTCTTGGCCTCCCGAATCCCCCGGCGCGGCCCTTCCCTTACACTTCCCCTTCGCGCCCACTCTAAAACGATACTCGTTCGCCTTGCCACTCTTTCTCTCCCTTCTTACCGCCGACCCTCCCTTCCCCCGCTTAAAACACAATGCTAACGCTCGCAGGGCAAATTCGGCGCCCAACTGCACGTCGAGGACGTCGAGGGGATGTGACGCGCGCTGACGGACGAGGTGAATACGTTGGCGGCGAAATTGACTACGCAGGTGGGTCTTGATTTCATTGTCTGCTCTGCTACGGATCCTTCGCCGCCGGTGGTACTTGTCGTTTGGGCGGCGCGTCTTGTGGCGCGTTTGTTACTTGGTGCGAGGGCGGTGCTGGGTGCGGATGTGCGCAGGAGGGGCGTGCGGAAGGGGTACAGCTGGGTGCGGGGGAGTGTGCAAAGCGTGCGGGCCGGGAGGGGAATGTGGAAGTGGGCGAGCGCGGAGGTAAGGGGTGCGGGTGTGCATTTGGGTGCGAGGGCGGGCGAGAGGTGCGGGCGGTGGTTGACCCGCGTGCGCCGGTGGCCAGAACGCGCAGGCGTGGAAGCGGGGTAGGGCCAATACAACGATACTGATGCACCTCTCTTTTTCTTTCAGGTCCGCGGTATCGCAGCGGTCACGTCCGCGGTCGCAAAGGGGGATTTGAGCAAGCAGATTGATGTGCGTGCGCTTTTCCTTACTTTTTCTTTCCTCTTTGCTTTATCTTGGGGCGCGCAACAATCCCTACACATATATGAGGAAGGAAAACTAACTCCGCGCACACAGGTCGACGCCAACGGTGAGATCCTCGACCTCAAGAACACGGTGAACGGGATGGTGCTCCGGCTACGGACGTTGGCGGGGGAGGTTACGCGGGTTACGTTGGAGGTAGGTTTCTGTCTCACTTTTTTTCGGCGCTTAACATTTCCTTACGGGCGGGCGCTAACAACTCCTTCACACTTAGGTCGGCAACCAGGGAAAGCTGGGCGGGGAGGCGACGCTGCCGGACGTGGAGGGCGTGTGGTTTGAGCTCGTTACTAATGTGCGTTGTCCTTGTCTTTCCTTTCTTTCACCCTTTGACGCCACCGCAGGTCAACCGGATGTATCGCCCGGCGCTCACGGATCAAGTGCGCAGTATCGCGACCGTCACGACGGCGGTTGCACGCGGCGACTTGTCGCAGAAGGTCCGTCCCCTTATTCCCTTTATCCGATTTACTTCCCAGTCGTTTATGTTTTTTTTTAGGTGATGATCCAGGCCGAGGGCGAGATCAACACTTTGAAGGACACGGTGAACCGGATGGTGGATCAGGTGCGCGTATTTGCCTTCGGCGTGCGCGTGGAGATGTTGACGATGTCGCGCAGCTGAGTGCGTTTGCGAGCGAGGTGACGCGGGTGGCGGTGGAGGTCGGGACGGCGGGGAAGTGTAGAAGGAGTGTAGTCGATCAACGTACCATGTCGTATGTAGTCTTGAATATAATTTATTTCCCCGATAAACCATGGCGACTCGGTGGCAGCGATAATGAATCTCTCCCTAGATGAATCAAAGCACTTCAAAAAGTTGTTGCTTCGCCGTGGACGCGTTGATTTTGTTTCACCCGGCTCAACATTGAAATCTGGTCGGCCTAAACCAGAAGACCCTCAAAAATCCAGGCCGCGCGCGCAGTTGAACGCAACGAGGTGGAGGTACTGGAGCGATTTGTTGACGGTTTTTTACGCGTAAATCATGAGTTGAGTGGCCGTGGGGTTTGGAACTTGGACGTAGACATCTCGGGGAATGTCTGAGTCGCGTCGAATCGGTGGGAGACACGTTAAATGAAAGAACACACCAAATTTTCTCCGTCACAGCCTGTGATCGGCACGGGTCGGGCGACCCGTGGTGGGTTGCGGGTACGGGTCAGCCGGGTACGGGTACGGGTCGTCGTTGGAATTTTTCCTCGACCCGCGGGTACCCGTCGGGACCCGTGGGAACAAATAAATACCATTTGTATTACAGTTTAACACCTTCCTTAGGCCATCCCTACCCTACCCCCATCAACACTGCCATTTTGCTGCCCTTTTGGGTCATCATCAGGCTCAAACTATCTGAAAAATAATCAGGTTCACCAGAATAGCCTAGAGGGGCAATCTTAGTTATGGGTGTGGATTGAATCTCATGCCCTTTTGCGTTCATGGCAATAGCCATCCATGTTTTTTGGTGAGTTACAGCGCTTTGTGTTCAATATTACACAACTAAACACTCGAAAAGCATGCGGGTTCTTACCGGGTTGCACGGGTCGCGGGTTACCCGCCAACCCGCGGCCCGACCCGCACCCGCGAGTGCGGGTACGGGTTTTGACGGGTACGGGTACGGGTCAGCGCGCCAATACCCGCGGGAGACCCGTGCCGATCACTACTGGCAGTGGCAGTGTCACACAGGGGCTCCCGCAGCCAAAAATTCAATTGTGTGCCAGTGCACCTTGAAAAAATCGGGCCACAGGCACTATCGAAATCGAACAGGTCCAGCTCGTACCCCGTATCTTTTACTCCCCAAGGCCAAAATTCCTCCGCCGCAGACGCGTCTTTAACAAACTCGGACAGGTATCGGTGACAGCTTAGCTCTAGGCCTGAAAACTATCCACAAAGAACGGGCCGTAGGCGCAGTTGACTTGCACACTAATACCGAATGTTTTGAGACTGAGTAAGTACAAGCCAGGTAAAAATTCTATTTTTTTTTCTTGGCCGCGGGCGCGGTCTTGGTAAGCCCGTTCCATCAAACCAACTTACCTTCTTGGTTCGGGGTCCGGCGGTTAGCGCTTCGGACAATGCGCGCCTAAGTCAACCTTAGTGCCTTTTACCGCGCTCCTGACAGCGCGAATGCCGCCCGAGGCCGCGAGCGTGAGTAGAAATATACCCCATTTTGGAGAACAATGGCTAAATGCATGCGTGGATGTGATATTACAAACTTGGATGGATGGATCGATGGATACAACTGATATGCATGGCGTGCGGATGTAACAAGATGGATCGATGGATGAGTGCCTGTGAGTGCGTCAATGAATGAATATGTATGCGTATGCGGAAGAGGTTGTGACTTGTAGGTAAATCTGCGGATGTGAAGCCACAGCAACCAAACCGTCCGCTGGAAGTAAGTATGCATGCGGGCAAGAAAGTGGACGGCGTTTCAGTAGTCGTCATCGGTGTATTCATTTAGGGTGGACCCCTCGAACAATGCGTCGAGATCCGGGGCACGCGTGCGAACGACACGCGAGAAAAGTTGCTCGTCGGCGCCGCGCACGAAGAGGGTCTGCAGGCGCGGGAGGATATCTGCCCGGGGTGTGCCGCAGACTCCGGCGGGATTTTTTGGCGCAGCTGCCGTCTCCAGCGCTTCCACCGCAAAATCTTCAACGTCGCATAACCGCAGTTCTCTTAGGCCTGTACACGCGTTATAAAGGCGCACGAATGCTGAGAGAGGTGCATGGATAGAGTGCAGCGCGAGTGTGTGCAGCTGTGCTGGGGAAAACGGCCAATGGAACGTGGACATGGCGTTAACGCCGTCATCAATGTCGGGCGGTGAATCACGGGGAGTATCTATAATCCAGTCGAGGAGCGGGCTGGCGTCATCTGGTGGCTGGTGTCGCAGCGATGCTGACACATCCTCAAGGTTCAAATCGCATAACGCGGGGAGGTCGAACAGGGAGAGGAGCTGGATCGCATAGTTGACGTCGACGAATCCGAAGGTAAATTGGGTAACGCGGGCAAGCTTGACTGTTCCCCGTAGAGCGCGCGAAACAACCGCCTCGGCGCTTCCTCCGTGTACGGCGGCAGAACCTCGAACTTCTTCGTTCGTTGTAAACTGTGGGCCCCGGCCTACGATCGCCAAAACCTCGATATTGGGACATTGTGCAAGTATCTGGGTGAACTGCCTCACAGTGGGCATAACATCGGCGGCCTGGTACTTGAGCTCCAGTTTTGTGAGGTTGGCCAAAGGCGCCGCGGACCAGTCGATGTGGACGCCAGTGAGCATTACCTCACGCAGATGTGGGACCGCGACCACTGCCCCGCCGAACAGGGGAAGATGCTGTCCCAAAGCTGTGGGCTCGAAGAATTGGCCTTTGCGCGCGAAGTAAGCGTTACAACGCGCGAGATGCAGCTTTTCGAGATTTTCAAAGGCGGGCCCGAGCTTCTGGGTGCGGAAAAGAAAGACGAAGATAGGGGCCCACGTGTCGGTTAACAACTCGAACGTACGCCAACGGGCCGCGGATGGGAGGAGGAGGCGCAAGACGGCTTCCATATCCGCCCAGCGGAATCCGTGCGTTTCTTCACCCTCCCAATCCCAGTCGGGGTCGCGGAAGTCGAGGAGAATGTCTAGTGGATAATTTTTGGATCGTGACAGCCAGGTCAACGTGCGAATGACCTGCTCGTTGGATGTGGGGTACGTGAGGACGATGTTTGTCCAGAGGTTGCCCGTTGCGAGAGCAACCTGACGCCAGCGATGGCAGATGTGGGAGATTGTCGTCGGTGAGATCGTGCAAGCATTCAGTTCGTCGTGACAATGTTGGTCTATCGCGAAAAAGAAGATGGTCGAGAGGAGTTCGTTAGGGAGACGATCGATACTGCAAATGGGGCCCCGGAGGATAAGGGACCCGTGAGGATGCATGCTCTGTTTTATGAGAGGAAGACAAAACGTCGAGTGGTGCCAGTCAAAGAGGGCGAGAGCGATGCACTCCGTGAAAGACATCTGCTGAGTATGAGTACCTTTGACTGCGCCAAACGTCGGGGGACGCACCTGCTGTAACGTGTCACAAAGGTGTCGCCACTTGCGACCAGAGCAGTCCCTACGCGGCTCTTATAAGAGGCCGCAGATTGGTCGTGAGTGAGGTGGAGGAGAGACCTCGGAGAATGCCGAAAAAGGCAGGCGTACAGTTGGCGCCGGAGTTACAACGCTGTAACCGACCTCAAACAGGCAGATCTCACCCATGCATTCGGCTGGCAGCACCGCCCGAAAAACCTCGTGGTGCTATCGTAAACCCGCCGCCCGACTCAATTTGCTTGGCCTCGTGTGCTGATACCCGATTCGTTGTTGTAGGTGTTTATGGGTCCCCCAACAAATTTTTAGAGCCAAAGTGCGCCGCAGAGAAGAGGGCAGGATGCCTCGAGGCTGGTACTTGTACTCCAGAAGTAAATATGACATATGCCTCTGGCGCTGCTCTCGATGTTCTCCCGCGAGCGTCATCCACAAGCGCCGGTTACGGATACATTCTGAGAATGGCCAAATTATGTGCAACATCCGTGCCCCATTGCTACCAGGTACGCCCTAAAATGCCAGTGTTCAGCAACACAAATCAAATGGGCCGCTGCTGACCGCCCACCTCTGGGAAGTTGTCCAAGTTTGGAAGGCGAATATGTCGTGGGTCCAGATGCGGCACCCATCAACGGGCCCTTGTCTCCATCAGCGAGGCGCATCAACCGAGGAGCGCACCAAATGGCGGCGTTCTGTCCTCAGACCTTGATTGAATGAACAGACTCACTCGTTGCCGCTGGCAAAGATTTAACAACGTATTGAGTGGTGTATCTCCATCCCTTCGGGATCCGGGGGAAAACGCCTGTGCGAAGGAGGGGTGGGCGCCGAGAGCGAGTTGGGCGGTACTGTGCCGCGGCGAACGCTTCTGGTCATTTAAGAATCGTCTTCTTGACGCTCAGGGGACGCTTATCGCGAGTTCTGAAAGCCGAAATCTTCGAGAGAAGGACTTCTTCGGTCGAGGAGAGCGCAGGATCTCTCACATAGTGCTGCTGAGGAGGGTGTATTCATCCATCGGCGGAGCGGGCCACAGCACTCTCAAGCATTAGGTCGAAAGCAAAGGTGGAGGTTTGGTGGAGGTCGAGAACAAACCGGACAGCCCCCATCAAATGATGTGATGCGCCTCGGATCGCGCTTGATGGTGTACTTAGTCCCTTCGGGTCAAGATATAAAGGATCTCCTTTCAACCACGCGATGACTTCCCATAAATTGAGTCCGGGTACATACTGATATTCCAAAGCATTCGCACACCTGGTAATTAAAGCGTGTTCATCTGATTGCTGGTGCAACAATTGGCTGGTAGAAGAAGGCGCGTTTGAAATCAAAATGCCCGCTGCTTCCGAGTCCTCCAGTTCCTCTCAGTGCTTTTTTAATGCGCTTACAATTGCATTAGCATCGTTACTCAACCAAAGCTTTACTGTAGTTTAGTCTCTTCTAAACAGACACTACAACAGAAAAAACTCGTACCTCGTTATGTTGTAGGTGTAGTTCAAACTTTGCAAATTCAGCCAGTTGGAGCTTAGTCAATGTCCACAGGTAACTGCGCGGATCCGGTACATCTCCACAGCAGCTTACTGAGCTCCAAGATCTGCACAAAAAAATGAACCCAAAGGGAAAGAAAGAGAAAACCGCGGTCGCCCGGGATATTGATCCGATGATTGCAATATTGTCGCCGAAAGTCCGATCACCGTCAATTTTGCTTTCATCTCAAGATTCTCATGCGTAGGACTGCGCACACTCCTGCCAGGGAGTGAGCGGACAGACCTTGGCAGGAGCTTTACGGGGCCTCAGCATTCTTCACGGCTTGCCCTTCATCTTCTCTGCACTGGGTAAAACAGTGCATCCACGAGCGGCGAGCCCAAATCGCAAGCCGCTTTAGAATTCTCGCAATAAATCATGGACCAACGGCCTTAATAGAACTTGCGGTCTGGGCTCCGTTTAACTGATACCGTAACTAGAATCCCGAATTCGGAGGGAATCATGGAGGGAGTCGCCGTGAATACAAAATCGGGTGCCTTCCTCCTGCCCCCTTAGGCTCTCCTCACAGTGCCGCCTTCTCTCCGAGCCGCGTCTGAATACCCGAGACCCATAAAACCCCTCTCGAGTTAGGTCTCACGTTTCCTCTCCTTCCTTTCCCCACCATGCACCAGTCCTTGGACTCCTTACGCCTCATTCCTTTCGCTTTCCTCGCTCACTCCTTCGCAGGCATCAGCGCGTTCGGCGAAACTCGACGTTCTCCATTGGCCCTCCGCGCACTCCACCACCACCGCGCTCCAATTGTTTCCCCGAGTGAAGACGTGATACCTACCACTACCTTGGAAATCGTTACGACTGCTTGGTATCCTTCCTGGGGAACCGTGGTTCCTGCGGATCTATCCTGGCCCCAATACACTCACATGAGCTTCGCCGTTGGAATAACGACCCAAGACCATTATCACAGGACTTGACCATGACCTCTTGACAAACTTCGTGCAGACCGCGAAATCGAAAGTCAGTTGCTGAATTTAGCAGAAATTGCGGTCGATGTTCCTAAGATTATCTTCCCAGAGCGTTTCACCCATGCTCTCGATCGGCGCATGGACACAACCGTCAGAAATTCCTGGCTGCTATTCTCAAGCTGGTCAGGGACTATGGATTGGATGGCATAGATTTTGAGTGCGTTCATCTTACTTCCCGGTCAAACATCCGCACTGAAAGCAAACAGTTGGGAGTACCTGCTCAACCCGGAATTGGCTGCAGCATCAAAAGCTCCGACTCTGCCATTGTTTTGTTATCTCTGCAGCAGCTTCAGAATAGCGTCTCAACCTTACAACTGACCACGGCGGTGGCGTCTCCATTCATGGGCCCAGATGGAGAAGCGATGTCCGGCGTCTCTGATTTTGCAGCGGTGTTGGATCGAATCGGTACGTCGTTCTTGATTTCAGCCGACATTCCAGTTCCAATCCTTCCCAAGAGGTGATGGTGTACGACACCTGGGGCTCAACAACAGCAGTGGTCCCGAATGCCCCGTTGCGCGATGCCTGAGCCCCGACCGAGTTCCAAATCGATTCTGTCACATCGATGGTAGAGGCGTGGACGAACGCGAAATTCCCTATAGAAAGGGCCAGTCCTCCAGGCGGCCGCATTGTCTTTAAAACTCATGCAATATTGTTTTAGATTGTGCTCGGCCTTGCCGCCTATGGACACAGCTACAACGTTACCTCCGACGCCGCGATCAACAAAGCCACGGGTTCCCTCAGCATGTACCCAGCCATCGGAGGAACGCAGCCAGTGGGCACTTCGGATACTCCAGGTGACATGGGCACCGTCGACTGCCGCACCGACATCTGTGGCAACCCGAACACAGTGGCGTGTTTACTTTCGACGGATTGGTAACGGCGGGATATTTGGATTCGAATGGGAGCGTAAACTACAACTACGCCATCGATGAGTGCAGCGGAACGGTCGGTCTACCGGCTACCTGGACGATTCGTGAGTTGCTCATGCCCAGGGTGGCTAGCCGTTTATCTACCACGACGATGTGATGATTTCCTACGGTGACGCGAAAACTTTTGGTAAGTGATTTGTAACTCCCCTGCTCATCTTATCAAGTCGTCTTAAATACCTTGAACTCGAGAGAGTGAAATCAATGTGAACGGGATCAATTTTAGGGTGTTTGCGACTCAATAGTTCTTGTTACGAACCTCGCACAAAATTCCGTCCGAAACGCCACTGGCGTTGGGCACGTATAGCATGCGGGAATTACCATCAGGCCAACGGCATGTGTGAACAATTGTGAGAATACTACTGAGCGCCCGCATATCGCGGTCGCATCAATCTCCGCCGGGAAGTAATGGCATGGGCAAAGGAGGGAAAGAAGAACTGAAGAACCAGAAATAGCTCCGGTTGGTGAAAGTAGAGAAGGGGAAACGCGGCGATACCGCCCGGATTTGCGAGTAGCAGTGCTCTCGGCACGTGGTATAAAAATGCTATCTAGTAAACGGGGACGAAATCCTTGGGGATCACGCCTCAGCGAACCTCTTCGAAACGCAGTCGTCAGTGGCGACCTCGCTTTTCTTGTTGGGGCCTTGGTTGATTTGATGTGTGGCGGTAGAGAACTAAGACAATGAACCCAGACATCAGGATTCCTCGGAGGAAAACTTGCTTCTAGGAGAACTGAGAATCACGGCGATAATTATTTCGAGCCAGCCTTGAAACTTAGAATGATGGCTCTTCATTGAGAACGCGTAACGCCTGTGAGAGATCCCTTGATCGACGGCACAACACCGCTTTCTGCGACGATGTTCTGAAAGGCAACAATGTAAGGACCGCCGAAAGAACCTTGGAATATGAGCGAGCAGTACACACTAGATTCATGTAAACGTATGGGGAACTACGCGAACTATTCCCCGAGCGCTTTGTATTGGAAGCAAAGTTAGGATGATCGATTTGAACTGTTGTCCCAAGATATCCTCGATCCGATCCCAAGGCCCATAGAAGTTGATTTTTTGAAGGCGCGCGAAATTGGTCCCGACCCCGTCGAGAATCGTCGCCACTTCCTGTGGAGGGGAGTAGGACCAATTCAAGCCAGGATGCACGAGGGTCGCATCAAATGCCAGTTCCTCGATTCCAGAGGACTCCAGCTGCCGCAGCAGGCGGCCTAGTGACGGCGGCACCCCGACGTGGGTTTCGCCCAGGATATAGAAGGCGTGTCTAATTCTGATGGAGCGCAGGGACGTATTCTGTCCTAACCGGGGGTGTTCTGAGAAGATGGCTGTTTCGTCACGTCACTTTACCGCGCATAATGTGATGACTGCCAGGAAGAAAAACGTACCCAGTTGGGCTGGATTGCGAAATTTGAGACTTAGTGTTTGAAGTCGAGTGCCCAAGGCGTTGAAATACTCAGACACTCCAGATTCCACTGATTCAAAGTCCAGCTCAACGGATTGAGCGCCGAGGGAGAATCCAGTCCATCGGAGCCAGGCCATAAGTCCAGGAGTGAGGGTGATCTTCAGGGCCTCCAACTGGAAGGTAAAATGCGATGGGGTTATTTCCGCGGCCGCACCATGTGAAAAAACAGCGCGGTCCAGTTCGAGTGTTGTCAACAACGGGAATCGAAGGAGGAATGTGTTGAGTCCGTCGTACGACGGAAAAACGGCATGCAAGAGGGCGACGAAGCGAACGGATGCCAGTTTGTGCGTTCCCATAATAATGTCGGAGTCGAATCTGATTGGGTTTCCATGGATGTGAATGCTCCGGAGATGTGCAAAGGTCGGGAGGAGTGACCAGAGCTGTGTGAGCTCGCCGTACTGAAACCCCGTAACGCGGATGCTCCGGAGATGGAACGACAGAGTATTGTAAGGCGACTGGAGCAGGCTACTGAAAGTTTCCAGATCGCGAGCGGCCAAGTATATTCCCCTCCCAAACAAGTGATGTCTGCTGCCACCAAGCCAGTTTCGACTGACGAGGCCACAGGCGCGCAGGGTGCGCGGGTGATTGTGCAGGTTGTCGATTATGATGTCTATTACCTCGGGAGGTAATATTGGGTCTGAGGTGGAAGCCATCGGGTACAGTTGGTCAAGTGGTGAAGTGGTCGAGGGCCAGGTTAGTGTGTCACACAGCGGTCACACACATGGCAGTAGACGTGCATCGCCTCTTGGTATAAATCTGGACAGTGCATTCTGGTGATCAGCGATTTCGATGTCTGATTGATTTGAGGGTTCGAGATGCATTCGGTGGAATTTTAAGGTTTCTTTTTTTTATTGGCTCAAGTCCACCGAGCAGAAAATTCCTGGAATAGATTCCGATCTCTGCTTGAATTTCGGCAATTATATTTCGCTCACTTGGATGTTAGGAATGCAAAGACCATCATGGCCAAAGCGATGAATCATGATTCGCGAGCGACTTGCCAAAAGCGGCATTCAAGAGACTATTTTTGGCCTTGCACCCAGCGCTTCGAAAGAAGGGACCGTGCAACTATCGGTAAGTGCTCTAGCAAATACACCCGTCTCATTGGAACTGAAAACCTATGGGTAGTACAACAAAAACAACTGTACGTTTGGCGTACTATGATCGATGACGGGCAGGAATTATGAAATACAAGGCCGATATCTAGTTTTGAGAAACATACGTAAGGTCCTTTGGCCATGACGGCGTCCTATGTCCACTACACCAGAAGAACCCCCACTGCCATTGGTGCGAAGTCGGAGGGCACATGGATGTCTTCGATTGTCGAAGACACGTCGCTCGTCCCGGTGTCCGACAGCCCGCCCGGAGTAGGGGATGAGGGGAAAGGGGAGAAGACCCTTCAACTGCGCACACACTGTCCCGTCAAACTACCTAACACGGCGCGCCTCACAGGACTCGAGAGGTAAAGGCGGAGCGTGGAGAGAACGGCGAGACGACGGGTCGCCTGGAAGTAACTGTTTGCGTGCTAATCTTGACTGTAGGACTGTATTGGCGCGAACGTGAAGCAGGGTGTTTGTGTCAGGATGGATACGGCGCGTGGCTTGAGTCCGTGAGGGCGACTAGTTGACTTGGGATTCCACGGTGTCTCCGCATGCCGCGTAAGTCCCCGTCGACCACGCAGAAGCGCTGCATCCACTGTGGTCCCATGGTCCTCGCTATCTATTTGAGATCTGTGGACGTTGGTGGGTGAGGATTGCGAGTCGGCGGCCGAGGTAAAAGAGCTGCCCACCAATGATAGCAGCTTCTTGCGCAGGTGTACTCCTATCGATAGGGAAGAGCAATTCCCCCGAAACCCCGCCGCTACGGAGAGTATGGCTCGCATACGATTGGGCACGCTCTCACACGCGTATGGGCGCTGGTGGACCCCGGCTCATGGTGGCGTCGACGAAGAAACGTTTGACTCTGCCAGGGTGGTCCCTGAGATAGCTTGAGGTCTCCACAAACTACGCCGCTCTCATCTGTTCAGTCGGGACCTTGGATCGCCCAACGCCATGCCGTCGCAAAACGTGGGGGGGGGTTCCTTATCGGAGCGGTGTCGGGAGGGGCGTTGACGACCGTGTCACAAGCTTTGCAGTAGGTGCTTCGATTGGGTGAGGAGGAGGTGGGGCGACGGTCCGAACGTGGAAGGGAACAGGACCCGACATTGTATTCGGGAGCTTGCGGGCGAGACGAAAAGGCCTTTGCGGGATAGACATACAGGACAAGCTTCGAAGCAATGAGATAAATGCAGCACGAATGTTAAGGACGAGCCACTTACAGCACCCCGTGGCCGGGTTCACAAGAGACCCTGAAGGGCCTTTTGGCGGCGGAAAGGTGAGGAGGCAACGTGGGCTTTGCCTGTTGACCGGGTGAAGCCGTCGGGAGAGGGGGGCTGGCATGGGATTCACCGACGATATCTGGGGGAACAGAGTCGCAGAGCTCAGGAATGAGTGTTCGCGCCACTTGGACATAGCAGATAGAGAGGACCATGATGAACAGGGGGGGCAGGCGGAGCGATGGCTTTCTTCCGGGCTGAGAGAATGACAATAGCTTAGTGGACATGGGAATGCATTGCTGTGTGAAGGGGGTACGGAGGTGCGGACTGACGCATGATCGAGATGCAGATAGCAGATAAATTACGCATCTGCTGGTTCTTGGGAACGCGGAAAAAAGGGTGATGCCAGCAGAAACCCGTCCAATTTTCCCGATTCGCGGGACGGTTAATGGTGCCGCCCGAGCGCACGGCCTCTTGACACGCTAGTCAAATAATTTCATTTTCGACAGGCGAAACCACAGGTGGGTCTGATCTTGCGTCTCGGGGGGCCAAAGTTACGGTAAACATCGAAGAGACTTTTCTTTCCTCCCAGGCTTGAGCAAAGGTGTCAGCGGCGCCTACCCATCCGAACTACTGTGTTCACCCCGTTATACCGCTGAGATTACCGGAATCTGACGGTTGCGGTCGCTTTTGTCTTAAATTTGAGGTGTACGGGTCGGGGTCCTTCGTGCCGGGATTTTCGTGCAGCCAGAACTTTTGGAGGCCCGGCCGGCGCCACCGGCAAGTTTTTACACCAATGCACGCAGAGGACGATAAAGGTCCCGCGACAATTATTATAATTCAACCAGGCATGGGGCAGAGACAAATTTTGAGCGAAACTTGGGGTTGTGGACTGAGATTTTTTGGACACCGAAAAAGAGCGATTATTCAGGTCAGAATAGACGGGCCACATGTCTGTTTCGGCGGTCACCAGTGTGGCAATGTTGTGGCATTAAGAAGAGCGGTTTGAAGAGCCAAAGCACTGGGCGATGTGCCACCCGAGAGATCAAGTCCCAACTGCCACAAGGCAGTTCGCAGCGCTTCTGGTCAGAAATTCAGCGATTGAGTAGATTGCCGTGCTGCCGCTCGACATGTGAGAGGCGGTTGGAGGAAAGACGGGCACCCAGCGGAGTTTGAAAAAACATATCTCCGCGCTACTACCTGTTTGGGGTTAACGTGGGAGAAATTTTCGTCTTGTCTTCGTCGACGACGCTCCGCCCACCTCCGTCGCAAGATAGCCATGCGTTACCGCCCGTGATACGTCTCGAAGCCCCACTAGGCGACGTCTTGGGTCGGGTGTATCCAGTCTACTGGTTGAAGAAAAGGCGTCCGCTATCTCTTTCTCTCTCCTACTTCTACGGCATGAGGGCCCGGGCTGGAAACAAGGATTTAATTAAAATTCTACACATGGCCCATCGTTATACATTTTTCTTCGTTTCTCATTTCGTTTCAGACAATTGCAGAATCTGATCAAGGCGCTCTAAAAGATCTCGGCCGTCCATGCCCCGCTAGGCGCCGGACAAAAATCGATCACTTCTTGTCTCCTCTTGACTACAAGAGCGAACTGCGGTCCGTAAATTAGGACTCTTGCAACGCTCCCCACCTGCGGCGATAATTCTGGCACATTATTGTTTCAAGTTCTTTGTCATGTGTACTCTTGAATCTGTTCTCGATTCACTCAATCTTTGTTCAACAACTCGATCGAGGCCATACGCTCGAGCGCCGGATTCTTCGGCAAAGTCTTCAGTCCACGCATCAACTCAGTTGGAGTCGATCTAAGATTTGTTCTAGATCCATGGAGGGTATAAGATCTTAATAAACGCCTGTTGCCCTCTCTCTCTCTCACCAGAAAATGCCCCCTCGTCAGAACCCGAATCCAGTACGCGTCTTTGTTCCTCTACAATATTCTGGCTGATTTCACGTGAACCAGGAATATCAGTGGGGTGGATGGGTGCGTTAAATAACTCTCAACATTCTGATATGGACTCGGGACCCATTTTTACTAGATGCCAAACTCTGCACCTCCCGCGGTGAGTTGGGAGTAGTATTTAGCCAAGTCGTGTCCTAATTTTGTGCTGAGCAGGCGCAGGTTGCGAACCCATTTTCCTCGCCTTACCCTGTTGATCAATCAGTGAGCGAAATAACGACTTGTCCCCTACATCCGCTAAAGCACGCCGCATAGCTTCCGGGACCCGCACTACACCTTGTAAGTCAAGTCCACAGCGTTAAGAGTTCCACAGCCTCCCACCTGGCTTTCTACTCTACAGCAGCAGGTGCGCACCGCTTCATCGAAATAGGCCGATCTAATGCCATAGTTTTTCAAGCCTCCTAGGGCGCCGCGCCTACCAAATGTTCCCCTCCCAAATAATTCGTCCACGCCTTGGGGCGCCCCCGCCGCGCAGACCAGGCAGGATGTGTTTCCCATCGACCTTACCAACGCAGTCGATTTCCATGCTCTTGCACGCGGCCTCGAGAACGTTTCTATCCCCGAGGGTGCAACCATTTACGTCCTCCCCCCCTCGCGCGACCGCTGCCTCCTGCAGGTTCCGACGCCGGGTGGCCGCATGACCACCTTCTCCTTCATCCAATACCTGCAGTCCAAAATGCGAGCGCCGTTGACGCTTGAGGACTTCAACACCTTGCTTTCGCCGGCCGCCCAGCAAGCGGTTCAACGGCACTTTCTGTCGCGCAGCCGAAATGGAGAACGTCTGTGGGAGGGATTCGTCAATGGTGCTCGTGCTCCCCGCGGACCCAAAGGCGTAGTTTTACTACAAGGGCATCATTACCTGTGGGGTTTCTCACAAGATCAACTGGGAGAGTGGATTATGGATGTTAACGTCCCGGACCAAGTCCAAAGCCATCCGGGCCAAATCACTATACATTACTAGATTCTTCGCCCGCCGCGGCGGTTAACCTGATCACCTATGCATCTATGTATCATGTGCCTCCCTGTAGTCATTCGTTATGGTACCAATAAAATGTAATATGCATTATGCCTCTTCTTGCGGCGTTATTCAGCCAGATCGAAGAAGTCTGCAAGCGCTCAACTATTTCAATCAAGGTGTGAGAGTTCCCCGTCGACAAGAGATGCCAATCGAGCGATATGTCTTACCCGGATCCGTCGTTATTATTATTACCGGCCTGGGTTTACTTTCACAAATTCGGCAATGGCCTTGTACTTGAACATGAGGTGTGAAACTTCAACTTGGTGGAGGACAGTCCTACGTCCTAGGAAGCCGCATATCTATCACGGTAATTCAGATTGTCCTGAGCTATATACGTCTCGAGCTTAATGAAAGGAACCGCTGCTGGATAGCTGAGGAATTGGGGCCTCCAGGGAGATTCGCTCAATTTATTTTTGGAGGAATTGCCGCATGCTGGCCAGATGGATAGGATAGGATTTCCGACGCCAGGTCCCGAATTGTAGCGGCCGGTATTCGTACTATATACACAAGACGTATGCTACTAGCATGACATCAATCAATTTCGTTCGAGCAACAGAAAATATAGACGGTGTTTGCACGACGAAGTCGAAGAGATCGGGGGTGGGAGAACAGAAAAGCATTTCGAATTATGTCTATTGGTACACTACTCTCATGAGGTCCATGGTAGTACAGTATGTTTGTCACATTAGGTTCGTTTAGAACTCATTGCGCTGCTCAAACTCGCCCATCTGTATTCGCGATCAGCTCCGAGTCAAGTGTTGGCAAACAAAAGAGCAGACAAACCTTGCGCTCCTGGCCGCGCTCCTGCATACCAACGTTACCAGTCACCTTCCCTGCGAGCTTCTCGGCGCCGCCTAAGTAAATTGGTCAGACAAACAACGGCGGTGAATTAAAAGGAGAACATACCCTTAATCTTGTCGCCCATGCTGGGCTTTCCGGCGGAGGCGAACTCGTCACGCTGCATACCACCGGAGGCAAGCTCATCGCTGCGGCCAGAGCCGTATGAGGTGTCGTTCGTGCCGCCGCCCATGGTATTCATGCCGCCACCTCCCGTGGAGTTCAACCCACCGCCTCCCATGGTGTTCATGCCGCCGCCCAAGCCCGAATCGTTCATGCCGCTGTTCATGCCGCTGGCGATGCCGCCACCGCTCATATTTGAGCCGGTGTTGTCGAAGTTGTCGGTCTGTTGGCCGTAGCCTCCAGAAGTGTTATCAAAGCCAGCTATCGCAGAAGGTTAGATTATTGGAGAGGGAAAGAGAGAGAGGGGAACGGCGAACCATTTTGAGTGTTGTCAAAGCCGGTGTTACCGCCAGAGCCGAACTCATTGGTGTTGTTGTTGTTGTTGTTGTTGTTATCGAAAGAGTCCATGATGAATGTGCGAGGGGTTGTGAAGTAAGGTAGACGACTCGCGACCATGTATTTAAGGATCTTTAAGCGGGTGATGTCATGAGTATGTACGTAGTTGGAGCGCGGTAAATGAAAGGACAAGCTAGATTTCGCGCGGCGCGCTCAATGAAGAATCAGGGGCTCCAATACTCCAGCAATGACGCGCGAATTTGACGCGGGGATCCGAAATTGTGGAGCGAATATATTGCACGTGATCGTTGTCTGCCTCCATGGCAACATCGCAAGAAAGAGCGACAAACGGGGCAACCACAGGGGGTAAGTATTCCGTAATTTTGGCCTATCCAGCGCCGTTGACTGGTAAAGCCCACGACTGGTAAAGTAACGGCAGATGACGCGCATATAGCAGCGCATACTAGATGAAATACAGCGGGAGCTTGGCGGGAACCCCTGGACGACTGGAGCTTTTCAATATCGAAAATCAAACTGAACAGCCACCGACGTCACCCATTCGTTCGGGTTATTCTTTTTTTTTTTTTTTTTTTTTTTTGTGTAACGTTTAAGTAGTTTGGGGGTGACAGCCCTGCTTGTGCAGGACTCTCCTTCCATGCCCGAGTCATTACTGACTGCAAGGGCACTTCCGGACCGACCTCGTCGTTACACCCCTATAACCCGTTGATTTGTGAGGCCTTGGAGTTGGAACCCGGCCAGAGAGGAAACTAAACACCCGAGAGGAAATGCGCATACGCACTTATGCCCGACTTAGTCGCGGCACGTCGTGTGGGGCTTCTGCGGCTTCCTTGACTCAAAGAGCTGAGGGAGTATACTCCCTCAGCCCCTATCATCGTCAAATCATCAGCCGACACCCACCAAAACCTCGGCCTCCCGCGTCCAGTCTTCGGGGAGGTTTACCTCGTTCTTCAGAACTTTGACCCATGTTTTAAGGACAAGGTCTTTCTTTAGCGCTCTATTGCCATATTTTCCTGCATCGGTGAGCGCGCAGTCTAACTTGAGTCTTACATTCATAGTTCTCAGCCATCTGTTATGGATTTCATCTAAGCTAGCTGGGGGTTTTTCCTTAATAACCCTCTCGTTTCTCAGCCTCCACACTAGGTGAGCTGATTCTGATATCAGGATTCTAAAGAGGCGTGTTGTGCCGGCATCTTTCTTCTTCGTCGTTGCACATGCCATTATTTGGCCCGTGGTCGGTCGTGGTAGCTCATCACCTGTCTTCAGCTTCCAAAGTTCGCTCGCCATTTCCCAGATCTGTTCTTGGCCTGGAGCGTCGCACTTTGTTAATATATGTTCCATAGTTTCCGTGACGCCACATTGTGCGCATGTTGCTTTAAATTCGTGGCCCTCAATTTTGGCCCAGTGTTTTCCTACTTTGTAACCATCGTGTATTAACATCCATAGGAAGAACCTTCCGCTCCTTGACACGTCTTTGTGACGCGTCGATTTCCAGATACCACTCGTCTCCGGCAGTCCGCCTTTCTCATCTGCGGCCGCCATTTTTGCAAGCACCATGTTTCTTTGGGTTGCTCGGCGTTTCAATTTTTCCTGGTATCGTCGTTTCTTCATTTTGACTTGTCTTATCATTTTATAGGCCTTTGACTGCGACATGGATTGCAATTTCGCTCCAGGGAGGAGCAGCGTGGTGTCTTCGCGCACCTCTACCAGGTCGGGGATTGGTTTTCTGGTCCCTTCCTTTGCGAGTTTATCTGCTGCCTCATTGCCGGCTTCACCTGCGTGACCTTTTACCCAGGTGAAGGTCGTTTTTGCCTTCCGTTTACGTAGTGCGCTGACCGTTGCTCGGAAAAGCCTCTTGTTTTCTACCCCTAGGAAGTCCTCATCCTCCCATCTCCTGAGATTCTTGGTCAATCCGTCTATGGATACTCGGGAATCACTCCGGATTTCAAGCAGTTCATCTAATGGGCATTCCTCAATAGCCTGCTTAATTGCTACTAATTCTCCGACATTGTTGGATCCTCCAATCACACGCGGCACTCGGATCGCTTGGTTCCTCGGGTCGTCTTCGCCGAAGAACACCCCGGCCCCCGCCAGCGCATTTTCTGCTCCGTTGTGAACCGCAGATCCGTCAGTATACACAATCACCTCGTCGACTTCCAGGTCTGGTGTGTGTCTCGTGTCCGGGGCAATGCTGTGGAGGTTTCGGGGGGCTCCGTGGGTAAATATTCGGAAAGTATCCGCTAGCGTTCCGTGAGTCGTTATCCTCGAGTCAAACTCAGTCCTGTTTTCGCTGGCGTTCTGCGGCTCCTGTCTGATCTCATAGTCTTCTGGTTGTGGTTCCCTCGGGTCCCATTTCTCCTCGAGTGCATCGAGGAGGTCTCTGGCCTTTCCATAGCATTCGTGTGGGTTTTTGCAGCCCGTGATCAGTCTCGTCTGGAAGCATGTTGGGCAGCCGCAAAGCCTCTTAGGTCTGTGCCTCGGTGCGTCTCTTTTGGCTCCAAGTCGCACCGCATCCCGGACTAGTCTAATTCGATGGTTATCCTGCAGACACTTGATCACTTCGATGTCCTGGTTGTACAGGGATCTATCGGCATAGGATTTCCGGTGATACCATATGGGCATCGAGTTCTGGATCTCACGAGATACTGCTAACGCGTCCATATCTAGGCCGTAAGTCTTCCCAACTTTAATTATGCCGGACAGGTCCTTCCCGATGGATTTCGCCGACACCTTGGGGGCCCATGATTGGAGGTAAGCGTTCATTCTCATCTCTTCTTTAACAGTCCTGTAATCACTTGATCCCTTCTTCGCCAGGATTTCGTCCGCAACGAAGCACCAGAGGGGTCTGTCTGGCCCGAAGTTGAGGTATGTTTTTAGCCAGGTTACCGTGATCGCCTCGTTTCGGGCTACGATGTCCAGGAGGTTCTTTCCTCCTACTTCTGTAGGTGCATATACTGTTTCCTGATTGACGGTGACACTAGTTTTCTCCGCCCACAAGAATTTTCTTACTCTTTTTTCTAGCCTCTTTTCAACTTCCTTTGGCATTCCTTGAACGGTGGCTAGGTATTGTGTCATCCCTCCGACCACCATTAGAATTATGAGCCGTCGTCCTTCCATGGTGGGGTGTCCCATCTCCCACCTCTCAAGCGCTTCGTCAATTTTTTCCAAGGTGCGTGCCCAAGTATCAACTTGGACCACTCCATTGCCGACCCAGGCCCCTAACGTTCTGATAGGTTCTCCTTCCTTTGCAATTTTTATGTGCTCTGGGATCATTGTCCCGTTTGCTCCGTTTACAAAGCGTGTTGCACGTACTCTGTCTCGGTGGGTTATCGTCCCGATTGGGATCATCTCAGTCTTGCTGATATTGAACTTAGCTCCCGCTGCGAAGCACCACTCATCTAGGACCGTGAGCAGGTCGCCAAAGTCATCCTCCGCGTCGAGGTATACCATGGTATCATCAGCAAATAGTGTCGCGATGAGTTTCTCTGCTTTGCCTTTTATTTTGATCCCTTTGAGTTCGGACTGTCGCAGCGTTTCGGCGAGCGGCTCTATGGCGAGATCAAAGAGTAGGCATGATAGGGGGTCACCTTGGCGCACTCCTCGCGTCACTTTGAATGGGTGCCAGCTCTTCTCACCGTTTACTATAACATATGTATATGCGTCGCTGTATAGCGCTTTGACCGTATTAATAAATTCATCCGGGATTCCGTATTTCGCGAGCGTCCGCCATAAATAGTCGTGTTTAATTTTGTCGTAAGCTTTCTCCTGGTCCAACGCGACAATTACTCCGTCGCGTTCGGTGGCCTCGGCCAATTCAATGATCCGTTTGGTCAACCAAACTTGATCCCGTATTTGTCTTCCTGGCACGAATCCCGCCTGGTTCGGGTGGATTAGGTCTGGCGCGACTTGCGCAAGCTTCATGGTGAGTGCTTTCGTGAAGAGCTTGTAGTCCGTATTGAGCAGTGATATTGGTCTGTAGTTTGCGATGTCCGCCTTGTCATTTTTTTTGTACAGGGGGCACATCCAGCTCTTGGAGAATCCTGTTCCCGCCACCATTCCGTGTGTCTCAATGTCGTTGTACACAGTGAGCATGGCACCTAGTATATTGAATGCTGGTTTTCTCAGTTTCATGGCTGTTATATACCTCGAGTCGAGAGTTTTCCATAACTCGTAAGCAATCCCGTCTAACCCGGACGCCTTGAAGTTTGCTGACTGTTTCAACGCGTTCCGCACGTCCTCTAGAGTGAGTTTGGCCTTCAGGAAGGCCTTCTGTTCTTCGGTCGTTGTACGTTTTGTGTTGTCGAGGACCCGTCTTATTTTCTCCTCCCGGATCTCGGCGGGGATGTTGGGTCCTTCTGCTTGGATTTTCTCGTGATAATCTTTTGCTAGCGTCGCCATCCGTTTGGAGTTCGTTTCGTATAAGATTGGGCCTTCGGGATCCGAGCTTATTTTCAGTCGGTTGATCAGGTCCCGAGGTTTGCTAACTTTATTAATTTTCGACCAGTACCTGCTGATGATTTCACCTTCCAGGCGGTTCCGCACTTGGGCGCTCAGTCGGGAGGCGTTGTACCTTTTCTTTTGGAGAGCAGTGAGTTTCTCAATCACAACCGCGTTCGCCATTTTTCTTGCTTCCATTGGCAGTTCCTCGTCGGTCTTCCCCTCGATCTCCTTCAGTTTGTCTTCTTCGTCAGAAATCTGTTGTACAATTCTCGGTACGAGGATTTTCGCGCGGTCACGGGCCTTCTTGCCTATTCCCTTCTTGAATTTTACCCACAGGGTCTGGGCGTTGTGGTCCGGATTCCTTGTTGCTTCCATTTCTAGTTTCTCGAGGTCGGTTTGAAGCTCGAGTCCTTTTTCAAGGATGTAGGCCGCTAACATCTTGTCCTTTATTAGGTATGCTGGCCACACCCATCGTCCATGGCCGATTGTGGGCGCTCCCTCAGTTGTGATCTTGACCGATACCATTCGGTGGTCTGTTTCGATCCCAACAGTTTGGATTTCCCATTCAAAAGTGTTTTCGAAGTTGGTTCGTTTCACAAGGATTCTGTCGAGGCGGGACTGTGCACCACCTTGTGCTTCCGACTGGTGATACGTGTATGCACATGTCGTCGGGTACGTCTCGCGCCATCCGTCAATGAGTCCCAGATATGACATTAGATCGTCTAGGGCGTTCACCGGGCCATTATTGTCAGCGCGTGCTGGCAGCCTGTCTAATGCGTCCGGCACATTATTCCAGTCGCCTCCCGCGTAGTCCGGTCTCCTGCGTTGTGGGCGGTCGACATAGAATTGCTTAATTTTTTCTAGGAAAGCAGCGTTCTCCCCGGGCGCATTGGGTCCGTATACACCGAGGATAGAGAGTTCTTCACCGTCTACATTCTTCATGTCCATTATCATGGCTCTGCCCGGTACAATTTCTTCGGTTGTTACGTCTGACGTCTCAACCATGTTTTTGTTCAGGACTATGGCTACTCCTTTGGCATTCGACGACCGTGGGTCTTTGGTAAATTCCATTCTAATTTTACGTCCGAACAGGTTGTCAATGTCGGCTTTTCGTTCGTCATTCATGTGAGCTTCCCCTACAATGAGAGCTCCGATCTTTTCCTCACGCATTAATTGCCAGACTCCAAACCATTTGTTCTCGGGGTGGTGTACATTGGTATTGCCGTGTCCTTTGATATTTAACGCACAGATCTTTATGTGTGCCTTCTTGTTTTTCTTTCCAGGTCCCCAGACATTCGTTGCGGGACCGGGGTACACCCGTCCTGGGGGGGGTTCAGCTGGTGGCGGTTGTGGGTGCGGCGTAAGAGGTTGGTTTCTCCTCGCTTCTGCCATTAAGGCGTCCCACTCACGTCTCAGGTCTTCGTCCGTCAATTCCCGTCCGGGTAGAGCGTCTTCAGCTCTTTCGTTGTCAACTGCAACGTTCGGCATTCCGCCTGGGCCAGCGTGGTCGTTGTGGCCCGCGCCTTCAGCGCGACTCTCGGGGTCATGAGATGGACGTGGGTCTGTCCGAGGCGGGGTCTGCCTCAACGCTGGGTCCTGCGTTTGCGTGTTCTGGAGATTCGGAACACTTACCTGCATAGCAGGTTGTGCGGGCTGTCGCCCATCATCGACTGGTCGGAGGAACACGCCATCCCCGTAGTGGGAATGGTGGTCAGCCCGATTCGTCTCCGGGCGACCGCCTGCACCATCCCCTCCAGTCGAACGGCCTTCACTGGGAAAGCGGGTGCCGGTGGTGGAGCTCCCGCTCCCTCCAGCCGACGACGTAGCTGCACCTGTACCGTCGTTGTAAGCACCGTTAAAATTTAGTTGATTTGTGAAGTTCGCCGCGGGTGAGAAGGAACCGCCGCAGCCCCGCTAAGAATGCGGCGGGATATCCTACCTTGGTGGGGTTGGTTCCGCGTGGTCACTGTGCTTCTTGGGAGCACAGCGGCCAGTACAGAGCCATGCCAGGACTGCTGGCCGGCGGACCCCGACTAAAAAGTCCCGCCGTTGCGGCGCAGCAAGCACGAGTCTGTTGTTTGAGACAACAGCCCCGTGTTCGCTGCGCGTAACCCTCCCCCGTTTCCTGTCCCGCACGCAGAGCATGCGGTCAGTAAATGTGGCGGGTTAGGGGTGCGTGTCTGTCTAGACACGTCTTCTTCCGGTCCCAGAACCAGGAATTCCACCATGCAGCCGAAGTTTGTCTCGTTCAGCCTTTGATTGTCTCTAGCGCATGGGGTGTACTGTACTTGCGACGTGCACGTTCGATGAGCTCGAAGTTAATAAATATAAAAGAGTGTCGTTACGGGTTACAAAGTAACACTACGTAGTATTTTCGAGGGAGCGGGGGTCATTGGATCACAGTTCAGTCATATAAATAATTCGGGGAGGGGGGGGTTCTGCGACAGGGACTTAGCTGCCACGACCGCGGCCGCGACCGAAATTTCCGCGTCCGCGACCGCCACCATTGCCGTTGTTGCCAGCGTTATTTCCGCCACCTCGGCCTCGTCCTCCACCGTTCCCGGCATTTCCACCGCCGCGTCCTCGGCGCAGGGCGAGTCAGCCGACCGTGATTTCCTTGATCTGAGCCTTGGAGCCCCACCAGGTGATGCCGCTGTGGTGGAGGGGGCACGCCGACGCGAAATGGCATTCGTTCTTGCACGAGACGCACCGCGGGTCGTCTGACGCCGAGCCAGGGGCGAGGAGCGGTGCATAGATCTTGTTCCCACCGACGAGCTCGATCCCGCAGAGAGCGTCAACGACGTACTCCCATATCTTGGGGTCGGTGGTACATGGCTCCATGTATGTGACGACGCACTTCATGTGGTCGTCCCAGCGGGGGTCTATCGTGCGCAGAACTTCATCGACGCGCTCGATGCTGGGCCGCATGTCGTTGGCGGGGAAGGCGTGGTCGATAGCGAGACGTCGCGCGGGGCTCGTCGCGATCGCTTCCGCAAGCGCTCCACGTACGTCTCTGCAGGCCTCGTCCTGTGCTGTTACTGTCTTGGGCTCGCGATTGGGTTTGTGCATCGCGAGGACCCAAGGGACCATCTCCTCGTCCGCGCGGCGTACCATGGCCGAGTATTCGTCGGTGCAAGAGATTATGCGGGCACCTATGAGGCGCTGTGCTGCTGCTTCGGACTTGATCTCGGCGGCGAGGGAGATACACCCAGCGTAGGTGTCCGCCCTTCCGCTCCCACCGAACTTGGTGCCATCGTTGCCGAGGGAGAAGACCTCTATCTCGTCCTCGGTGATACCGAAGGTGAGGAGCGACTTCTGGGCGATGTCGACAATGTCTGGGACCTTTTCTGTCAGGACACGTCCGCCGTTGTGGAGGGGGAGCAGGAGGTAGTTGTGGGGGGCTGCGTTGACATTGTCGAGTAGTTTCTCGTTGGCGTGGCGGGTGAGTTTGTGGAGCGCCACTACCTGCGCAGGGAACTGGCCTTCGCTGAGCTGGCGCGGGATGGCGTCGGGGTCCGTTTGGCCTGCTATCTGTACCACGGGCTCCGCCGGGATGTTGATGTGCGGGTTGCCCGGTCTGGATTTAGGGGTTTCATTGCGAAGCTGCTTACCCGATCCAACGGGCGTGTAGAAGACTGGCGCCGGGTTCATGTACTGAACCCAGCGCGGCGCGGTCAGCGTTGCCTGCGCGGCGGGGGGAAGGAGGTTGGGCGGTTGTTGCTGCGCGGCGCCGGCAGGCGGTTGCTGTGCGGCGGCGAGCGGCGGCTGCGGCTGCGCGATGGGAGCCTGGAATGGCGGCGGCTGCTGCTGTTGCGCGCCGGGGGCCTGGAGCGGCGGCTGCTGCTGTTGAGGGGGTCCCTGTGCCGCAGGGGCTATGTTGGGGCGACTGCCCTGGCCTGCGGGCGGTGGTGCTTGCTGGCCAAACACGAAGGGCTGGGTCGGCCCGCCGAACACGAAGGGCGGGTGCTGCGCGCTGCCTGCAGCCCGTGTAGCTGCTGAGTTTGGCATGGCAGCATGCGCCACAGTTGCGTCGGGCATTACCACGTCGACGTCTTCTTCCTGGTCTGTTTCGTCCTGACCAGGAAAAAGAGCTTATCATTTGTTAGCGAGTTCGTTCACGCGACGTTTAGTCGCTTACCGTCCGGGTCGTAGTCGGGGATTTCCTCATCCTCGTCGAGGACTTGGTTTTCGGCGGGTTCTTCCCTCACCTCGCCGTCCTCGAGGCTGTCGAGGTCGGTCGCGGCGCGGCCGGTGTTGAGCCCGCGCGTGCTGCCGGTGGGGGATACGCGCCTACTGGCGGAGGGGGAGATGCTACAGCCTCGGTTGCGTTCCTCGCGGATGGCGCCGTATCTGTTATTTGGGGCAGCGACATCGGCGTACGTCAGGTGGAATGGGCCTTGGACCGGCCCGACTGGGGCGAGGAAAGGGTCTTCTTGGTCTTGGAGTTGCGAGGGCGGGCGCGGCCCGACACTGGTTTTGCGTTCACCAACCGCCGGGGATGGTCGTCCTTGGGTGGTGCGGTAAGAGGGAAGCTGGCTCGGCGCGTCCTCGGAGTCGTCGGTACGAGCCACCTTCTTCATAGGAGATATTTCGGGCGTGGGCGTTCTAGATGCCATGGACGCCATTGAGTTGTACGTAGTGACAGTGGAAGGAGATTTTTGTTCGCCGTGTGAGAGTGACCTGCCTGTACAGTTATTTTGTAATCCTCACGTGTTGGTTCGTCTGGGTGGGCTACAGTATTGGGCGCACGGCGACGAGCGCGGTTTGCTCGAGATTCTGGTTCATGGGAGGGGAGGAGTCTATATGTTTGTATTGTATGGTCTAATTCATTTAGCTTGAGCTCGCGGTGACTACTCCCGCCAGTCGATTTGGGTCGTTCGACGGGCGCGCTTCTCCTGCGTTGCCTGTGCTGTGTCCTGCACCTTCCCGGGGTCATGGGAACCGTATATCCACGGTTGGGGGATACTGGCCTGCTCCCCCGCTGCCTGCAGCAGCGGGAGGCTTCGAGTACGTCGCCATCACCAAAAAGATGGTGGTGGTTGCGGATCAAGAAGCCCCGTTCGGGTTATTCTTGCCATCTTAACTCGAGCGTCGAGGACTCCAAAATCAAAGGAGTACACCGCCAAAGTGCTCGCAACTACCACATGGGCACTTCAGCTAGAGACCAGCTTTTGCAAAGTATGGTCTCAGTAAAAGGGCCACCATTTCGACCTTTCTCTCTCGTTCAAGGTTACCTTGCACTGAATGAAATTTGTTTGCCCTCAAAAAGTGGTATTTAGTGTGTTAAAACTCTCCTGAGTTCAAAAATTCACGATTGACCCCGTTCTTCTGATAGGACAAGTTAATTTCACTTCCCCGCCAAAATATTATCTACTCTGTCAAATCATGGTGAATCTGTTGGGGGTTACAGAGAGAGTTATCGGAGAGTAGTACTAGTACAAGGCTACGTAGCGAAATCCGTCAATTTCAATGGCTGAGGCAAAGCATTCACCCAATCTTCCGAAATCAAGAATCTCCCCATTTGATGGGTGCTTCCAAAATCCTGGTTTTCTCTACGTCGGGGTGTTTTTACGCTAATTATATTTTGGGTTTCCCTCTTGCGCCAGAGGTCGTCTCCTCCAGGTAAAGAGCCTATGCATTTTGAAAATTGGAACCGACCTCCTCTGCCAACCAAACACGGACAAAGCTGGCGGATCAATCCCACCCCGCCAGTGTTTAGCTGTGTTTAGTCCGATCGCGTCCTAACAACCTTTCCTCGTTCCACCATCACCTCTGGCAGAACTGCTCCAGACATTCAAACAATATTTTGCCTTTTCGATTACTTCGATGAATCCTACCCCTCCTTGCGCCCTTCCTCCCGAGATAATCTCTCTCATCATCGACGAATTTCACGGCAACAAAGCTGATCTTCTGCGTTGTAGCCAAGTTTGCCGAACGTGGCTTCCTTTCACACGCAATAAACTCTACATTTGCTTGCGAAAATCGAACATTCCCTCATTCATCCAGTTAACCGCCTCTCCGCAAACCACCTTGATCGCCACCATCGGCCACCTTGAACTCTGGAGCTTCTCGGACATCTTCTCCAAGATACTCCCAATGCTGTCCAAATTCACCTCCCTACGCACATTGGTGCTCTCTTGTCGCATTTACAGCGAGCTCCCCTTGCTCCCCTTCCTTCATGAGCTCAACTTGAACTACACCGACTTTCCATCGTACGCCAACTTCACTGCCAGCATGCTGAACTTCGCTGCCCTGCGCAGTCTTAAACTTTCAAATCTTACCTGGAGGATGGGACCGGAGGATGGGAAATTTCGGTTCCCGAGCCTTGACCTCCAGTCTCTGCATCTCGACTGGAACTGGCACGAGACTGCCGCCATCGCAGGCGTCGTGCGTTCTGTGCGGACGCGGAAGTTAATATTCGATCCACCAATCGATTCAGAAGCACTCCCGGACTTCTTGTCCACAATATCCCAGTACTTGCGCATCCTTGGCGCGCATCTCCACCGGCTGGAGCTCGATATCAGCCACATATCAAGGGGTCAGATTTATGCTCTAGTCTCCCGCATGGATACAGCTGAATGGACATGCAGATGACATTGGCTCTTTCAACTTCAGCCATTGCCCTAATCTCACCCATCTCCAACTTAATGGTACCTGTTGGCTCAGCATTCACGACAACCCGGACGAATGTGTCGTTGGCCTGCACTCCAGTCTCATAGACCTATTGATGGCCACCAAACACCACGCCTCCCTGCGCACACTCGTCCTCCCAATCATCAACTGTTCGTTCAACGTCTACGTACCTTTCGCTGATCTCGCTGACCTTCTCGAGACATCACCATTCATCGGCTTGCAAACCGTCGAGTTTACTGTTCACGACGCGCCGGTCAATGGGTCCTCGCGCCTTGCACGGCTGAAGACTCTCGTGCTGTCAGCGATTCCGAGCCGGGATGGACGTCAAGTCGTCTGCTCGAGAGGGCAGCAGAATTTGCGGTAGTACTCACTGGGATGCAGCAACGATTGGTTGCTGTTGCTGGTTCGCGTCGGGTTACCGTTGAAGTATCACAGAACATGTTTTTTGAAAAGCAACAGATATTCTAGGAGGGTATTGATACACTGGTGATACAGTTTTACAGTTGGTATACAGCGGGCGTTGCCGTCAGAACTTCTCTAGGAATTTTTTTCGTCAGTGCGCGTGCTGGCGAAGGCAATCGTGTTGAACTCACCAACTACCATAGCGGCGCCGTGCTGTGTTCGAACTGGTTCGATGGGGCACTGTAGCTCTTGCGCCGGAACGTGCGCAGAATCCGCTGATCAACCGTTACTGGCCCAACCTCGTGGACGACGTGGTGTGTGCGGCGCAGCGTGTTCTCGCGCCCCATTTTACGAGAAAGGCGGTTAATTTCGGAGCGCGGCATGTTGCGGCGCTCCTCGCTGAGGACGAAGGGAGGGGCGTGTCCCGGGAAGAGTTGGCCTCGAATGAGGGCGCGTGCCTCATCTGGGGTGAGCGGCGACCACTGAGCGTTCGTAGGCTCGGGGGATTCCACCAGATTCGGAGTGGACCGAGCTGGTGCGGGTGTTGCAGAGGGCTCGGAGGTTATTAATTTCTGCAAGATGGATGAGCAATTGGGTCGGTGTATGTGATCGAGATAACTCACCTCCATGAGCTTCGAACCATAGTTGGTGAGAGGAGCCCATGTAGCGCGACGGGCAGGGTTCCGGGTAGCGGTGGTGGCAGGGGACATCTGAAGTGCGATGAGCTAGCGAAGTCGCCTCAATGAACAGTCGACTGACCTTAATGAATTGGTTGGTGGTTGATGGGTGGGTTTTGTTCGCTGGTTGACTGCTTATCCATCTCAAAGCGCGGGGGTTTTATACCATGCAGCGCGACATGTCTCACTCCCCTGAATGCGGCGGTGAATCAGGATAGCAGTTCAGGCCGGGTCCATCCGCGCGGAAGGGTAAGACCACTTACGAATTCTGGGGGTCATTTGGTTCCGCAAGTCTCCGAGTCGTGCAAGCTCAATTCTGGAAGTAAAAGTCGGTTGACCAAGAAAATACCAGTGTTTGCACTGGGACTTGTGTGGGCAGCTTGATCCAAAATAGTCTACGGGAAACTTGAACCAAGCCTGACACCGTGATGTCTCGCTTTCCAGCGGAAGGCCCGCGGCTCAGGACAGCTTCCAGGAGCGTCGCTGCGTCAATGGGCACTGGTGGCCAGTAGTGTATCGCTGGTTCTCGGTGGTCGAACTCAAGAAAATCGCAAGCGATAAAGATCTTCATTTTTGTTTTGCCTGGTCAAAGGGGAAAAATGCTGTTTGTCATTGTTGCGCCTCTTGAGATGCCGTCGGAGTTTGAAATGGCTCCTGCTTCTGACCACCATCTCGGTTGTGGCAAGGAGCTTGGACAACGAGATCTCTCGGACTCCTACGAGCCAGGTACCCACCTCATACCTAGTCTCTCGTAAACAGACACTACGACATTTAATCGTCCCTCGCAACCTCGTACTACCAGCAAACACTAATGGCCGCAACCAATCAACTTCGAGTAGTTCTCCAAAATTCGGTCTTGAATCTTGAATCCGATTGATTTGGTTATACAAAGTTCAAACCTCCACAAGTACCTGGCGACTTGGCTCCCTATTTCTTGGTTTCTACCTTCGTTGTACATCATTCTACAATTGTTTCTACCATCAAAATTCCGGATCCCTACTGTTATTTCGGCCAGGCTGTCGCACTAGTCCCATCTTGTATTTGACGGCACTCCCTCCGGCGATAGACTGCCGTATTCAAGTTTCAGCGCTTTGGCCTTGCGGCAGGTGAGGTCATCGAGTGGGATTCCACACGTCCTCATGTGGGCTTGCATGCTGTGTCATCAAAGCACGAGTCAAAGCGGCGACAGTTCATAAAGACCAGCGCCTGAAAAAGGTGTGACCCACCTACTTGCCTTTGTCCACCATGACCTCCTCTGCCACCCTCCCCACCGTTCTCAACATTCAACGCGTCTACCGCATCGCCCTGGACCAACAGACGAGCGCGCCACAGACGATTGATATCTCGCTTGATCTTATTGTTTCGAGTGAAGGTGAAGTTCATCTTGATGTTCGGTTAGTGTTGTCCGTCTACTTGTGATATCTTCACTGAGGTCGAATTTCAGCTCCTTGGGCGAACTGAGCAGAGTCACAGAGGTCGGCGCCGCCGGGCAAGCTTCTCCACCCATTCCTCGTACACTCTCAAACGTAGCCGCGAGGTATGGACTACTTATGTTATTGTTTCGTTTCCTAATGGTTTATTCCAGTTCTGTGCCACAGGCATCTTCGTCGCACACTCCGCTCGGAACTCCCACGGCGCTTCCATCTCTGGTCATAATTCCCGTTCCGGTTGTCTCTTCCTCACGCGCGACTCCAAACACCACTCAGAATGACTCTAATGATGATCCTCTCCCGGAGTATTCTCGGTTCCCGCCACCACCCGACACGCCGAGCTCTCCAGACCCACCAAGGCGCGCACTAGCGCCTATTCCCCGTCGACAACGTGCACCCCCAGTAGCATTCCTCCGTCCGAATGTTCATTCCGAGCTACCGGCACCGGATCAAGAGCCTTCGACTCACGAGCTCTACGAGGCGACGCAGCGCGGCGTGCCCTCTCCCCCGAGCTCTGCGGACAGCGAGGAAGATTACTGCATCACTGACCCGCCACGGCGCAAGCGATATATTGAACACTGGGAGAACGTAAAGGATTACGAGGACGAAAATGTGGAGGTGATTCGTTATGCGAAGAGACGCCGCACTTCAGGCCCATTGGGCTTTCTTTTTTCGTGGGTTGGCTGAAGACAGCTAGAACGAGGCGTAGGACTGTGGAAATGTATTCGACGAAACACGGACACATCGTACGTAGCAATATTTATACTTGCCCTCCCTCTTGGTCCTCCCCGATATCAAGCCTGCCGAGGTGTCGTGTTTAACACATCATGCAATTGGGAATGGGCGTACTTGGAGGCAGATTCTGCTCAGACTCGGAATCTGGAGAACCCGCACTGAATAACACTTTGCTCTTGGCGCGAATGTGAATAACCGCTTGCTCTTTCGCGTCTCGTGTGATGTTCGCGGCTGAAAAATGCTAACTCCTTGAGAAAGTATGTGCCCGATACGAACAAGTATTTTGAAAAGAAGACTGTCCACATAATTCGAACTCGAGGAAAGTGCTAAGAACCGGAATTTGCCCATGGCAGTCTGACAAACAGATCCTGGGGTTGCTGAAGGAGTGGTGGGAAGTAACTACGGGTTGAGAGGCTTAGGTGACGATACAGAGATGAGATGCAGATTTCTCATAGAAGGCTCAAGAAAATATAATTCTCTGCGTACCTCTACAATCTGGACGGGAATTCATCGCCACTGTCGAATGTAGTCTCTCAAGACAAACGCTCTAAAGATTTACTCTCGTTCCTCGCATTATGTCGAATGCGAATCGGCTTAGCGGGCAATTTCCTTTTTTTGAGGAATAGACAAAGCTTGAAGCTTAATTATAAAGCGTTGAACTTACCGGTTTGCCTTCCTTGTCTGAATCCAAGAGAGCCCATTCCACCAGCCACCACCCCTCCCTGCCCAGGCGTCTTGCCTCCCGAGAGAAACCTGATGAGTTTCGTCGTGGTGAAGCTGGGCGTAATTGTGTTGACCTTGATTTGATGTCTTGGATGCGCGAGCGCGAGAATAACGACGAGCTCGAAATTTTTACACAGCTTCGGGAACATGAAGCAGGTACCTCCGTTGTTGACGAACTTTTCATGGTTTTTTATCTTGGGGGCCGCAGCCGTTACTGGTACTGGGGCCGCATCGGTGACATCCCGTCACGGTTGCACAAACTTGACGGTCCAGATCCTTGATTGGGGCTGCCCGATGACCGCGATTTCATTAAGTACTAGTCGTAGTAGTCCAAGTCGTATACGCGGCTTCTTTGCGAGACGCGAGATACACGCTGCCAGTGTGGCCCCGCGTCACCGAGCGATGCAGATTCGTAGCCAGCACAGTGTTGGAACCCACTTTGTTGAAAGATACGGTTGAGACACTGATCAGGTGGAAAGAGACCGGAGTTGGAAGAGCGCGTGTTTTTTCTACTGGATAACGAATACCAAAGTGACGCCGAGCGCTCGGCGACTCCTGACTTGCGTCAGCCGAGCGATCAACGACGATGGCCTCCGGGTGATCCGGCGGGTCAGCAAAGAGCCGCGGCACAGCCCGCACTGAACCGACTCCGAGACTTGCCAAGACTCCATCGATCTCCATCACTTGAGCCGCTACGTGCACGATGAGACTAAGAGCCGTTCGGTGCGTTCGGTGGTCGTCCTTCCACCGCCGGCCTAGGTTTCTGTCTTTGGGACGCGTCGTTAAAGGATTCCGGCCGCAGGACCTTCTTCCTACAGAGCTCTGGGAGGTTGTTTTCCAGGAGGTCTCCGACACAGACTTGCTCCGAATCTCTACTGTGTGCAGGGCGTTTAATACGATCTGTATTCGTATTATTCTTATTCGCAACGACTCTTCTGCGGACACCGCCTTCTCCTGCTCTGCTCTGGTCGTTTCAGGAATATATCCTTCTGGAAAAATAGACCCAGATCGTTCAGGTCTTTGGAGCGATGGATGACTTCCCCCACAAGGTTTAGCTCTCGATGAAGGTCGGAGGACCGTAGCTCGCAGCTGAAGCGTTGGAAGGGGAAGCTGCGAAAAGACAAATACAAGGCGGCGAGCATAGATCCCCCTCCTACCAGGCTTCGACGCCCTATCGCAAGGAGTTTTAATGGGCACCTTCTGTTCCATTATGTCCATGATGGCGAAACGCGTAGATGGTCCAGTTGTAATCCTTTCTATGGGCGGTCTATTTAGTTCTCGGCCACGGGACATCGCCGATTGGAGCCTAGACCTTTTCGAATTCACTGCGACAAGCGGACGTGTGCGACGAGCACTCAACTTAAAAGCAAAAAATGCACACCGGGTCTTCACCAAAATCCGCCTCCACACCGGGGAAGTGCGAGATGTGCATGTGCTCAACCAGTTAGAATCCGCGACCGTCCAGTCAATCACGTATAATTCTGGGTGTTTCACCCTCCTCATTTTCAACGCCACCTCCTTCACACATCTCACACTCAGCCGGCGATTCCAGATGCAAGAGTGGCACACACTCCTCGGTCGGGTTGTATTGCCCTGCCTCACCAGTCTCGCCCTCGATACGGACACCATCGATCCTGGAGCACTCCGGATTTTCCTCCTGAACCATCCCACCATCCATCACCTGAAATACTACGGATCCACAAAGGAGTCAGAGTCGTCTCCTTTGATTGACCCACCGCTAGCACACCTCGGGCTACGAACACTGGATGTTGCTGCCTACGGAACACAGTCAATGGGCCGACTCATGCGATGTCTAGACACCTCGCCGATGCTCCATAAAATCACCTTTTCTTTTGCCGCCTCGCTATCATCGGCCAATCTCGCTGGGCTTCTCCTGGATCTGCGCCGCACGTCGACCCGCACGAACGACGTGACCCTCAAACTCCAAATTCTGGCTTCCGGGCCAGAAGATATGGAAGACACTTTTGTGGCCTGGGTCTCCAGGGACGAAGCGTGCGACGTGGCGACGTCTCTACACTGCATCCGCTCCCTCGAGATTTTTAGCTCAGTCGAGGTGGCGCTTAGCGCTCTTCCCTGGCTTTCCTTGCTGCCCGCCGTGTTGGATATGCGGTTCGAGCTCTGGAGCGAATCTCCAACGTGGAACTCGTCACAAGAGTGGGAGGACGATGTCGCGAAGTTTTTGGGTCAAGCCCATGCAGCTCTCCCGCACGTGCCTGCAGTTACAGCTTCCCCGCAAAGCTCAAGGCACGGAGGATAGGCTTATAGGTACCGGTTTTGCCTGCTGATTCTGGTTTCGCTTGTTGATGTTCGTCCAGAGTTTTCTCTATGGTAGCTCGGGACTCTTTAAATTCGCGCCTGAATTCTTCTTTACAAAGCTCCAAGGCTGCTGGTGCTACGTGTTTATGTGTCTACATGTTTATGTGTTTACCGTGAAGCCTGTCACTCCAGTTGAAAACGAGAATGCGGAGCACTTAAATCGGTTCCCATGTTATCGACGGAGCATATGGAAAAACTAGGGTGGAATAAATCTTCCCCGTGTGTGCAGCGGTAACCTTGTCCAAGTTTTGACGAGCTGAAGTCTACTATCGATCGCCCAGAAGTGCAAGATGACCCTGATGTGCAAGATTTTGGCTTTCCTCCCCCAATTCAAACCAGTTTGCCTCAGAAAAAAGACTGAAGACTTGTAAGCTAGATAGCAATGTTCTACCAAGTTTCTGGACACATCCCTGAAGAATTGAGGCCACTAAAAAATCAAAAGGGGTGTCCATCAAATCTTGCACTTCCTAGTCATTTCCCCGCCAAAATAAGTGACCACTTTCGGCATCCTTGCTCCACCTTCAACTGAGCCTCAAAAATTAAGCCGCTTGGGATTATGCATATTCAGATGTACCAAATGCTACTTGAGAAAGCCGAGAGGCTAAGTATCTGTATTAAACTCACAGGCGGACCATTAAAAAAATCTTGCACTTCTGGGCGATCAATAGTATCGAGGGTAAAAAAGTATTGCTTCCATACATTGAAGTCAGTAAGCACAGGTCAACCGTCGGGTCGAAGAAAAAGACGTCGAAGCCAATGGGCAGCATGATGAGGGCACTTTCCACGGTGACCCTTTGGACTTGACGAAACAGAAGCACCGGCTTGTCGGTGCGGAGGCAGGCTTGCTCCGAACCTACTAGTGGTGACTGGCAACTGGCTGGGATCAAATGTCCGGCGTCAGTTGGTCCATCGTAGAGCTCCCACCACCAACCTTTTCCCAAAACTCTTGGTGTAAGATGTCTTCAAAATTAGCATTTACAGGGAATGTCCCGGCCAGATTTTCCATTTTGTCCCTCATTAGCGGTCCTTGATTTTATTTATCACTTTTGGCATCAAATCCCCGCCAAATCCAGCCCTTCGTGGGAATTTTTTGGAGCCCAATTTAAAAAATGTACGCAGGACATTCCCTGGGGATGTAGCTTAGAAGCCCCCTGAATTTTAGTTTGAGGTGCTGGATGCACTGTGCGAGGCTGTAGCCAGGACCGACTGCAAACAAATAAGGAACAAACAGACATTTGTTTGGTGGCAATTGCCAGTCACCACTAGTACTACTAGTGGTGATAAGTTATTGAGTAGTGGCATTTGTCGAGAGGGCAAGAATCAGCAAGATCCAGTGTCCCGAGGTCGGGAGTCGGGACATTGATTGCGGCTGCAGTGGCCAGGGCCGATGCAAACCACACATCCGTGAACTGAACAGCCCAGAGGAGGAATCCAAGGGCTTCATGTCGCCCTGTCAGCCGCAACCCAGGTGGGTTTGTGGTTGGAGGGAACGCGCTCATATAACGGTCACCGGATATCTTTCAAGTTATGGCCGGTTTTGGAGCGGGGTCCGTGACTGTAGTGGGCAAGGTAGTTGTGGAGGGCTGGTTAACGGCAGGGGCGTTGGTGGGGGTGGTGGTCGACATCTTTGGAGGGTAAGGAGCTGAAACCACCGATCGGTGGCTCAAATCACTGAGATGGACCGCATTGATGACCCGCTGAAGTATGTGTTAGCAGAGTCCAGCAATAGTCTGAAAGAAGGTGGGCCCGTCGTGGTGAACCAGCGGTCTGTTGAGAGTTGAAGGACAGAGAGGGAGCGGCGTAGACGACAGTGTATTTAAGAAATTCGCCAAGCACTCGCCATTGAACTACAAGGAGAATCATGTCGCTTGGCACATTGGCTACGGCGAGATGGCGAACGAGACTCGGATGGTGGGGAAGGAGGTTTGCAATGCGTTGGGAGTCTCCCGCATTCGCCCTCCGAGACTCCGATCGAATTGCGTCTCCAAGTACCGGACCTGGTTCGGAGAGCGTTCGATAAAGCTGAGGTTCTGTCCTAGTAAATAGGGATTAGCCGCGCGGATTTTCTCGATGCTCGAACTTGACAGAGTCCTATAGTTTCAATCAGCTTGCACCGAGCCGGATAAAAGGATTGGAACAAGCTGAAAAAAGCCAACCATTCCTTCGAATTTCCCGCTCAATTCTGATGGAAAAAGCAGGGTCAGACGGTGTTCCTGTCAAGGACTGGGCAAAATCTAGGCACCGCGGGCGCTTGGAGGAATTTACGACCAAACCTACCTGGAAACGAGCAAGAAGTTCGAAGCAACGAACGCGTTGTTATTTCCTGTTTGAAATCACTGGCACCATGTCGCGAGCTCGTTTTGGAATTGCCAAGTGAAGAAAAGTTTGCGGAATTCAAGATAGCTAACCAGAACCAACCCAGAGCAAAGAGCAAGATTGCATGGCCAGCATATCAATATATAAGATCTCAATCCTACAAAATTTCATTCAAAAGTCTCGTCGTAAAATAAAATAAAACTCTCTCCTTCAAATCTACGTCTCTGCTTCGACAGTCTGCATCGGGGCAGACATCACAATCGGCGACCCGGCTGAATGCGCGTATGCTGCGTACCCCGCATCTCCTCCATGCGCATGCCCCTGCGGATGCAGGAACGCAAACTGCGGACTCCCACCCGCGCCAGGGACAACCTGAATCTGCATGTACACCGGCGCCAACATCTGCGTCGCCACTGCGTGCCTGGCGGTAGGGGAATCGCCCTGCGTCGCGCCGGGGCTCGCGGTGCCCGGGTGCGATTGCTGCGAGGGCGTATGTGGATGCGGCGGTGGGGAAGCCGGCGGTGAGGGCGTTGCCTGGATAATGTACATAGGTGCAGGGGGCGCGGGGAGCAACGGCGGCGGAATCCATTGCGCGGGCGACGGGTGGTACGTCGCGGAGCGACGGTGGTGTCTGCGTGCATGAGAGGAGTGCGCGCGGGGACTGCGTGGGCGCGGCGATACGGCTCTCCGACTACCGTGCGTGGGTTGTGTGGGCGGTGGCGAGGGTGAGAAGGCGGGGTAGTAGGCGAATGGATAGCCGTATCCGGCGGGAGGGGAAGGGGCGGGTGTGTCGACGGACGTCGCTGCGTGGCGGTGTGTCCTGTGCCGCGGGGAAGTGCGTGGGGAGTTGTGGTTTGCGCGGCCGGATTCGAGAGGCGGAGAGGAGGGCGCCGAATCCCGAGGTTGCTCAAGATTTCGACTGGCAGACTGCGCCTCTGGATGATACCATGAAACAGATTCCTTGGTTTTCGCTCTCGGCGGAAAATAGTCGACGGTGACACGGTCGGTCGCCACCCACGGAAGGACATGTAGCGCATGGAAGAACCGACGGAACCCATGTAGCTCCGAGGAAAAGGAGGGGGAGTCGGAGGTGAACGCGGAGGTGATGGTAGTGCGACTCTGTGGCCGAGTCGCATCATGGACCGACATGCGGCGGTAGTCGACTGTCGGAAGGGGGTGGACATGAACAGAGGCAGGCTCGTCCCCGTCAACGTCTGCAGCCGCAGCCAGACGATCGTCCACACGGCTAAGGTGAGGAGACGCTGTGGGTGCAGGAGCGGATATCGGTTCCCTATCGTATGGATTCTCCATGGATGACTGTGGGAACTCGAGCGCACCAGGCATCGCCTCGCCCTCACCATGCTCTGGATCGGGATCGCACACCACTGGCGTCACGATCCCTTGATGCACGTCCTCCTCCGGGGGCACGACTCGGAAACTGGGATGTCGACGACGCCTCTCACCATCCACGTTGGGCGTCGCAGTCACCTGGGCACCAGGTGTCGCCAAAACGCCCCGCACGAACCCCAGAGCTGAGCCAGTCGTGGGCACGACAGGCGTCGGCGGATTCGAGACATAGCGGGGCAGCGTGTTCCCGGACACCCCCGTCCCTTCAGTCCCATCTGTACCCTCCGTGTTCGTCGTATACCCGCGCGGGCGTCGCGTCCGCACCAACGCGTGCGGCAACCGCTTCAGGCCGCTCACGAACCCACCCACAAAACCCTTCCCCTCTCGGTGCGTATCCTTGTGTGCACGAGCCTCCCGCGCCTTCGCCCCCCGCCCCGTCGTCCACTGGTATCCCACCTGCGAGGGATTAGGCACCTCGACCGCCATATGTTCCGCGCCCGGCTCATCGACTGCGCTGGTACGGCGCGGCGGCTCCGGAAGCGGACGAGACACGGTGGCAGGTGTGAGTGCCGGGACAGGATCGGGGATAGGTATAGGCTCCGCTGGTGGGGGCGGGCTCTGCTGCGTCATTAACACCCAAGAACGGGTGCTCGCCGCCGCACTGTCGTGGGACGCTCGAGACCGCCGGCGAGAGGCGCCGTCCAGCGGTTTGACGAAAGTCGGCTCGAAGGCGCCGGGGGCGCGGAACTCTGTATCTGCCATCGCTGGGGTAGGAGAAGGTGCTGGTGGTAGTGGTAGTGCAAAGTGAGGAGATGAGACAAATTGAGCGGTTTTGTGATCTCGACGCGGACACGTGTGTATTTAATACACGATGAAGAAGCGAGGAACCCCGGGGTGCAGTAGCTTCGTGGAAGCTGGGATGCGCCGCGGAAAGTCATCAATTTGTGGGGTGACCCAAAGGAAGCACAGAGATTCACCTTTGATCGCAAAACACACATAACATTTTCTTGCCGCTCAGAGCAAGTCTGGCGTGCTAGGAGTCAGGCCAGAGCGCCCGAATTACTGAGAGATCGAGGAAGACTGTGCGAAGAGGTCAAAGTCAGTGATCCTTGGCAGAACGGGGGGAGAGCGCACATCGAGGAATTACACGCGACCGAGGAGGACAAAGAGAGGGAGTCGCTGCCTGCAGCGCCGTCGGGGATTGTCGACTACATTTGGCACAAGATACAGGTAGGGCGGGCTGCTTGGCGTATTCTTCTTCACTTTCCGAGGCTCGCAAAGAACGAACTGAGAGGACCGGACTCCTGTAGTCTGCAGATTCCGTGAGGGGTTTAACAATGGAAGAGACGAAGACATACCGCGGAGGACGATGTGAAGAGGTGACGTGCAGTATCCATATGTTAAACCGGAACAGGAGCCTGGCTCGATACTTACCGAAGGCGTTAACAAACTGGTCTTGAGAGTCGAGCTAGCCAAATCAACTGTTGAACGACTGCACTTCAGAAGACGTTTTCAAGGAATAAATATTATGATGCAGTATAATACACTGGTGATACAGTTTTACAGTTGTTATACAACGGTGCGTTGGGATTTGTCTTGGGGGTAGTCGTCAGTACGTGAGGGCAAAAATGACAGTGCCTTGAACTCACCAACTACCACAACGGCGCGGTGCAGCACTCGAACTGGTTTGACGGCGCAGTGTAGCTCTTGCGCCGGAACGTGCGCAGAATACGCTGGTCGGCCGTTACTGGCCCAACCTCGTGGACGACGTGATGTGTGCGGCGCAGCGTGTTCTCGCGCCCCATTTTACGAGAAAGGCGGTTAATCTCGGAGCGCGGCGTGTTGCGGCGCTCCTCGCTGAGGACGAAGGGAGGGGCGTGTCCCGGGAAGAGTTGGCCTCGAATGAGGGCGCGTGCCTCATGTGGGGTGAGCGGCGACCACTGAGCGTTCGTAGGCTCGGGGGATTCCACCAAATTCGGAGTGGACCGAGCTGGTGCGGGTGTTGCAGAGGGCTCGGAGGTTATTAATTTCTGCAAGATGGGTAAGGGACTGGGTCGGTGTATGTGATCGAGATAACTCACCTCGATGAGCTTCGAACCATAGTTGGTGAGAGGAGCCCATGTAGCGCGACGGGCAGGGTTCCGGGCAGCGGTGGTGGCAGGGGACATCTGAAGTCCGATGAGCTAGCGAAGTCGCCTCAATGAAAAGTCGACTAACCTTAATGAATTGGTTGGTGGTTGATGGGTGGGTTTTGTTTGCTGGTTGACTGCTTATCCTTCTCAAAGCGCGTGGGTTTTATACCATGCAGCGCAACATGTCTCACTCCCCTAAATGCGGTGGTGAATCGGGATAGCGGTCCAGACTGGGTCCATCCGCGCGGAAGGGTAAGACCAACTGTCTCGGTCGGGTACTGTCTCGGTCGGATATATAGTGCTCATTGGAGGCTCATTTCTGCGGCGAAAATAAGTGAGAACTCCAGTATTCTGCGATCCGAAAATACACACAGTCAGAAAAACTTGTCGAAGAGTACCGAGGCGACAGAGCCGGTCTAAATACTCAGTAATAAAGTATGAAGGACCATCCTGGTTGTCAAGCAGTGTCTCAGCACTAAGTCGTAATCGGACAGGTGGAAAATGCGAGACCTCTTACATCACAATGGACTTCGATTAACCATGGATCGAAATTGCTGCGCCAGGAAACGCTGGATGCCTTGACTCTCGTCTTTTGCAAGTTGAGACGAGTGACCCGAGTCATGGTGGCTTGCGCAAGGCTGCCTGCTGCAGTCCAGCCGGCATCGGCAAACGCAAGTCCCCGAGCCGCGGTGGCGGTGCCGGCATTCCTCTTCTAGAGTCTTCTTGAGTCCACTTTCCGTCCTGAGCTTGAACGTTTGAACTTCCGTCACGGCCTGCTCCTTGGACTTCAGCGTCCATGCCAGCGAAGCCAAAATTCTCCCTAAATCCGCGTGCCTTTCTTTCAACTTTACCCGCTTTCTTAATTTATATTGTTCCGCAGACACAAGACTGTATCTTTTTTACTCGACGCCTGGAACCACTAGAGAACGATATGCTCAACTTCGTAGACTTGAAGGGAACTTTGTCTTATCGTCCCTGGTCCCCGCGAAATTTTCTGGTCCCAACGGCACTTCTCCCACCATCGCAAACATCGTTTGTCTAATAGGCCAGGGCCTTCATCGCTTGCAAGTCTCACGGCTCTCAATGGTCCCATACTGCCAAGCCTACATATCTATATTCATCCAAGACCCCGGTCCGTGGCGCAATTCTGTACCTGTCGCTTGATTCTGTGGTTTTGGGTCTTCTGTCGTAGAGTCGGAAGGAAACAAACCCACGGTTTCGGTCTCTGGCAGCCCCGAGAACTGATAAGCCCTGCGATACCCTAAAGGAGATAGAACCTACGCGCGAATGTCTTTGTGGTCTACTGAATACTCCGGCTCCGACCCATGCGGCGTCGCTGCCGATGCCTTGTGTCAGAAACCGAACCGAGAACGCTGGTAAAACCAAGTTCAAACAGAGAAGAGTTACTCTATTCTCGGATCCGGGCTCAATATCTTTGAGACCACATCGGATGAATTTGGTCAGCGAATAGCACGCACTGCCAGATATTGCGCATTGTTCTGCTTGCGTCCTTCTACCCCTGGATAACAATTATTATTGGAGTACTGGGAACAATCATTGAGGTCAGGAACATTGTCATCGATGTCGAAGCCAACATATCTGATCTCGCGTGGTTCGTTCAGAATAGGCGAAGATGGGCAAAGTTCAACGATCTCGGCAAATTTCCGGTTCGTAAGTCTACCAACATTACTGGCTACCAGTTGCAAGAATCTTATTCTTCGCCGACATTTGGAAGATTATTTGTATCCCAAGACCAATTTTCAAACTGAGTAGTTCATGCGCGATTGATGTTGCCTGTCTCCTTCGACGGATTCTTTGACAACTATATAATGTAGAGTGTCACGAAGACCTCATCCCATCCCTCGGTGAACACCCCCTTTTCCTAGTAAACTATGCGCCGATTTTCTGTTACCCTCCTCCTCGCCTCTCTTGTGCTATCGGCGCTTGCCAAACCATACTCGGTGAGGCAGACGACCGACCCCACCGACCCCACCGATCCCGCCGACCCCCCCGACGGTCCCGACGGGGATGGCGATGGCGACGATGACACCAATGCGGATGGAAACGTCCCCGACCTAGGGGACGGTAACGGTATTCCGGACGTCTCGAACGCGACAAATCCACAGTGTGTTCCGTGGTATGGCATTCGCGACGCGATCCTCGGCGGGATCTTTCAGGGTGGGCCAAACTTCTAGTCTCTCGCACATCTAATGACCGTATTTTGTACTCAGGGAGATGTGGCGACAATTCCCGTGCCGCCGTCCGACTCGCGTTCCACGATGCTGGTATGTCGTCGAATTGACCGTATTACAAATATTCATACCGCCTCAGGAACATTTTCGCTTGGCCTACAAGGTCTGGGCCGTCCAAATGGTGCCGCAGACGGTTCGATGATATGGGACCCCACCGAGGTTACGCGCACCGAGAACAACGGCCTCCAAAACATCGTTGGCATATTGAAACCTTTACCCGCACAATTTGGTGTTTCTCCTGGTGATATCCTTCATGTAGGCTACTTTTTATCGGTTCTGCGACCCTTGCCTTACTGTTTATTCCAGCTTGCAGGCGTACTCGGAGTAGTACGTTTACCTCATCTCTCTTTCTCAATCGTAATCTCATTCCCTTGTAGCTGGCCTGCCCTGGCGGTCCTCGTATCGACGCGTTTGTTGGGCGTCCGCTACCTTTGAACGTTGCACCAACAGACCGTCTCCCCAATCCAGAAGATCCGGTCGAACTTCTACTCGCTAAATTTGAGGACATGTCCTTCAGCGTCCGCTCGATGATAGCTCTGATCGGTGCTCACTCGACCGGGAAGCAGCGCTTCGTTGATCCTGCACGGAACGGTTCATCCTTCGATAGCACTGTGAATGTATGGGACGTTGACTTCTGTGAGCCCGGCTTCTACTTCATTTACATTCCCTTACCTTCATTTCAGACGGGGAGACCGCACACGGCACAACAGATCCCGGTGCGTTTCCATTGTTCAATCTGGGGCTCATCTTTCTTACTCTCTTCCTCTTCCTCCAGATGTTTTTACCTTGGACAGTGACCGCTTCCTCGCAAACAACGTTAGCACTATCATGGAGTTCCACCGGTACATCAACAACCAACCGGATTGGTGCGCTTTTTCTTTCCTGTCACTGGAGAACAACTACTAACTCTGTCTCCAGGGACGAAGATTACAGGGCCGCTCACTTCCAGATGTCCACGCTTGGTATTAATCAGTCGGCGCTCATAAACTGCACCGAAATAATGCCCGCGAGCATCAATCTCACAACCCTGACTATCAACGGTACTGTCGACCCAGACCTACTCGAAGCAGCGACGCAGAAATACCGGGCTCCCTGGTTGGTACCGAGCTCATAAGTTGGAATTCGTTGGTTGGGTTCTTTTCTTTGGGATACATATGTAGATGAATTAATGGGACATGATGGTTGTGATAGTGTATTGTTCAATATTGTTCCAAAAAATCACTTTCTTGGGTTGCTCATGTTACTTCCCCTTTTTGGATTCCAGAGGCAGTCTTTAACTTGGGGCAATTGAGGCTCAATAAAAGTACGGTGATGTAATTTGAATTTCTCAAGTTTGTCGGGCGTCTCTCCCCTGTTTTTTTTTCCTAGGCAGATTACAAATTCCAGTCGGAAAGCTGGAGTCTGCAATCGGTAAGCCTCGCATTCAATCGCATGAAACACTTTACCACCATTTCCATTGACCATTTGGCATTTCCGAGCGTGCCGTGTAATTCTACCGATCTACCTAGCAGCACCCACAACATTTCCGATTCTTTTGGATGCAACCATCAACGGCAACATCACAGCCATGATCCGCGCTATGATGCAGCGCGTGGGATCCCGAAGGTCGTACCTGATCCTCCCTCAAGATTCTAGTTTTTGTGGCAGCCCTTTCCCTAGGTCAAAGTCACTACTTCGTTATCGGTAAGGTGCTGCCACCAGCACGCATCAGAACTGGCTTTGGGCTATGTGGTTACCGCCGAAACCAGTAATAAAAATCGCTAAAACCGCAAACACCTGATGGTCCTCACACACGGGATTTCATCATCAAAAGAGCGGCTAATGCTTGGCAATGGCCCTCGGGTCTCGGTATAAAAGCAGACTGCGGACATCATAGGCCATCTTTCTTTCTCCCAACCTTCCAGTCTTTCTTTAAACCGTTTCGCTGCTCGTCCTTTCCATTTCGGCCGGCCGATTATCCTCGACCTTATTCCTATCGTTCACCAACGCCCTCGCACTTACTATGAAGTTCTCTATCACTTACGCCGTCGCTCTCACACTGGTCTCTTCGTCCCTGGCGGCCCCCGTCTCGCCCGTGAGACGCTCCGGCCCCGGAAAGCGTGGTCTCTGTTGGCCGTTCTACAACTCCCCCCTGGACCCCGCTAAGCTGAACGACGGCTCGGGATCCGTCAACCTTATGTGAATACCTCCCTTGTCTCTTGGTTTTATTCTTCTCACTCCGCCGCGCAGTTACGACTACGAGACCTTCGCCCCTCCCTCCTCGAACGGAGCCGGAGGCCTGAACTTCATCGGCATGCAGCGCTGCCTCGACTGCGACTCATCCCCCATCGCACAGCTCGCCACACGCCAGAAGCAGCTCGGCTTCTCCACCCTCTTCACGCTGAACGAGCCGGATATCAACGGTATCACCCCCCAGCAGGCCGCCGACTGGTACAAGCAGAACATTAACCCTCTGGTCGGTATCCTCGCATCATAAAACACCTTCCCATTAAGCTCACTCCTGTGAACAGCCCATTAAGAAGGCGCTCCCCGCCATCACGGCGTCTACCCAGCCCGGCCAGGGCTTTGAGTGGCTCCAGCAGATGCTCGCCGCCTGCGCCGGCCAGTGCTTCTTCGACTACGTCAACCTGGTATGCAACTCTCCTTCGCAATTTTTTTTTTTTTGCTTATTGTCCGCAGCACCACTATGGCGCCACCTTCGACCAGTTCCAGCAGCACGTCCAGCAGGCCGAGAGCCTCTTCCCGGGCAAGCAGATTGTCGTCACCGAGTTCGCACTCCAGAACCCCGCTGGTGGCCAGGCCGACCAGTACGCGTTTTATGTCCCGCGGATCTTCCAAAACTCATGCGTGTCCTTAGGGTCGCTTACTACAAGCAAGCCTTTGCTTTCCTTGATGCCGACCCTAATGTCGCGATGTATTTCCCCTTCGTCGCGACCTCGCCCCAGCTTTTCGCTGCCAACGACGCTGCAGGCGTCGGCTTCGTCGGCTCGGGCAGTGCATTATACAACAACGACGGGTCTGTTAGCGCGGTCGGGCAGCTGATGCTGCAGTAGATTCGTGCCGATCATGAGTATTTTAAAGGGAATTTCACTAGGTGGTTAATACAATTTTATAATTTTACAATCCATCGATGAGCACAAACAAGAACATTGAAGAGAAAACAGCTAAAGGAAGCTACTGTCCCCACTGACAAGCCCTATCAATGACAGGCCGTTTGGTGTCCGCTGGGGAGGACGGCGTTGGACCCGGTGGCCAGGACAGCGTTGGGCACGTTATACTGACTAACTTTGCGTCGCTTGATTGGGGGCCCAAGGCGGCTCGGCGAGTCGTAAGGCGAATGACCGGTCGCCTTCTGTTGCAGCAGGAACACAGGCAATCCACGCCTTGCAGGTGCGCCCGCGCGACCGCCCTCCTCAAAAGACAAGTCGGACTCGGAACCCGACCCCGAGGATTGGGATCCATATGACTGTGACTGGGATTGAGAGTTGTTTTCGGTCCTGCGTGTGGGGCGTTAGCAAAGAACGGCTGGCTAAGGTGAGGAGAGAGAGGCGTGCATTATTTCGGAAAGCTTCCGCTTGAGGAGAAGACACTGGCTTCTAGCGGCGTCTCGCTCTGCGCGCATCCGCAGGGCAGCTTCTTTGGCCGTGCGAGCGAAGCCGAGGAGTCCTGCGTTCGCCGCCGCGTGCACTTCCGCGCGCCGGCGCCAGGTCGCGCAGCTGCTGCGGAGCGCGTCGGCTTCTGCGGTGACGCGTCCGAGGTCGGCGATGCTCGGGCTTGGGATATCAGGTGTGGTCGGAGGAAGGGATGTCGCCGACTGGGAGGATTCCGCCGAAGCGGGAGAGGATGACGGTGAAGTGTCGAAGAAAACTGGGCGCAGTGGAGGGAGGACGTGCGGGCGGAGGTACGGGGGAATCAGGGCGGGGTCGATCGTGACTGGGAGTTCATAGATTATTAGGGGCACGTCATGCAGGCTGGAAAGACGACGTACCAACATTATACGCTGCTCGACAGGTGGGGCAAGAATGCTGCACCCTGCAGGGCTTTATGGTGTCGACAGTGCGCCGTATACACTCGCGGCAGAAAACATGTCCTAATCTCATAGTCAGCTCAGAGGGTCCATAGCTCGGATGGACGGTACACACCACAGGGCAGGGAGACAGGAGATGTGAAGCGCTCGTAGCAGATACTGCAGCTCATCGTCGTTGATCAAGATGGGGAGTTTGAGCACACAAGCCCACCGAGCGAATTATATACACCCAAAAGCCTAGTCATCGGAAGGAACAGGGTGGACCTCGGAGGAGTCAATAAAAGCTGGACTCTTTGAAGGTGTCCATATGAGTCGGGGCGGATGATCGGGACCGGTCTAGATTCCAAATCGGGACAGGTCGGGGGGCGGCCCGCCAATGATTGGAGAGAAGTAAGATGTGAGTCACTTTCAAAAATCTAGTCAAGGTCGATGGAGACCAGGCCGAGGTGCAGAGCACGAAATAAATTGAATTCTTTAATTCTCTTGCAAGCTCCGGAAGACAGACGGCAGTGTCTAGTCTCAGACCAGACTGCCACGACATCCCAATTTGGGAGCCCTGTCGAGTCTGGTCTGAGACTAGGCAATGTGGTAATAAGTCGGTGAAGTAAAGATCATGTTCGGGACAAGAAAGAGACGCCAGAGATCTGGTGGCGGACCACGAAACTTGAACCAGGTTCAAATCGTTATGCTAGTTGAATGACCAATTGTTGTAAAACGCAAGTAATGATGGGTTATACTGCAGTGGGAAAATTAGTTGTGGCATGAAAGTACGAAGTTGCGAAACTGATTCACTGACCACCACCGGGATAAAATATAAGCACAGTCGCCAAGTCATATATCCAGCAAGCCACAAATTTAGGCCAGAGCGTAGTGGACAGTGACCACGACCTGTGCCACATTGTTGCACCATTGCGGATACTGTCGATATCGTCCAAATGGAACTACGGACAGGAAAACGGAAACGCACCTGCGCACGAGCAACGACAGCGATTCTATCCCCAGCTATAAGGCGTTCTACAAAGCCCTCCCCTTCCCCGGCGCCAGATGCAGTCCCAGTCGTCGATACCTCGACGTTCCAGGTTACAACATGACTGTAAGAGAAGAGCGATGCGCAGAAGTTCCGCTGGAGCTCCCACCGAGTGCTTTTCGCATCATCGCTGGTGACCTCCAGAGCGGCGTGATATCCGATTGATGCATCCATCTTCGCGGGGCCACGGATCGCACCATCTAACCAAGAATGCAAAGTCGGATCCGTCGTCCGGCTGGGACGCAAGATTGCGGCCTCGAACCAGGTGTGGCCTTGATACGTGCCTAGCAGTATCTCTCGTGTTAGGAGCATTCTGTTATTCAAGAAAACGGGATAATAACTTCGAAGATGATCGTCTCCGACCCATCCTTGATCACGGCTTAGTATCTCAAACTGCACGCACACGGGTTTGAGACGGACTCCGTCCTCGCCGTCGAGGTGTTGGTTGTGGTCCAAAATGGGAGCGGTAACGAGGTAACACAGGCTCGCGTTATGCGTCGGACTATTCGAGGCGGCCACAGCGCGAGGCAGCGTGCATGCGGACTTGACTTGGACCCAGTATTCCGCAAGATCCAGGATGATATAGACTAGTTCTAGGGGCAGGATGCACACGAGTGCATCCCGGGCGGCGACGACGTCTGTAAGCCGCGCAGATAGAGACGTGTCGGGACTTTCACCAGAGAAGAACGTCAGAGCGCGTTTTATCAACCATGACATGGTGGTGGATTCAAAGAAGAGGGGTTGTGGCAGTGCTTGCGATTGCCTTTTCGAGCAAAGGCACGAACTTGGAGCGTCAACGCGTACAGGGAGAAAATTAGATTACAACTATTAAACGGCAACTAAGTATACGGTATCTGACTATCCAACGAACATACAAAACATGCGAAGATACAGAGATTCTATCCAGCGGTCCATTGGGCCATTAGCATCAAACTGGTCGTGCTGTAGACGTGTCCCACACCCATTCTCAATTCCCTAGAGACCAAACGCGCTGGACGTCGGTCGGGGCTCCTCATTCGGAGAACGAATCCATTTCCTACTTCATCTTCAGCCCGCGCAAACGATTAACCACATCGTCCATCCCCTGTGCCCCACTCCACTCCCCACTCCATCCCGCCTCCTTGCGATGCGTGTTCCCATGCTCGTCCTCGTCGTCCGCCTCGTCCGCTGGGCGGTACGGCGAGGATGAGCGCGAGGACCCGGGGTACGGGGAGGCACTGCGCGAGGAGGGCGCGAACTGAAAGTGGCGCGAGAGGTAGCGCGTGTCGCCGGTGGAGCGCGTGGTGGTAGAGGGGCGCGCTGGTGGGGAGGTAGGAACAGGGACGCGCATGTCGTCTGCGAACGAGGCGCTCCACGTGGGCGACGTCTTGGCGTAGTGCGGGGAGCGTGGGGAGGGGGGATAGGACGAGGGCTGCGCAAGGTCCACCCAGCCGTCGGAGGTAGGGGAGCCCGAGGTGTGGCCGCCGTGATAGGTGTTGGAGGAGAAGGCGGCCTCGCGGGTAGGCGAGGCAAGAGCGCTGCTCCCTGCGCTGCTGTAGCTCCCGCGCCTCCCAGGAATATTATACGACGTCGACCTCTGATGGCCGGGGAGCGGCATCAACAGGCCTGAATCGCTGTTGATCGACGTCCGCTGGTCAGACGCCGCGGAGAAGACGAGCTCGGGCGGCACATTGGCCCCCAGCGTGCGCGTGAGTTTTGCCATTTTCTTCCGCCGATCTACGACAAAGGTCGGCGTAATGGGAGAGAAGGCAGGGGAGCGCGGGGAGACAATGGAAACTGAGGACAGCGGACGCTGGGAGGCCAGGCGTAGGACGAGAAGGGGTCTAGGAGCGTCCATCGATTTAGCTTTGGTGTTGGTGGACACGGAGTCGTCACTGGAGGGAACTGGGGCGACATCGGCGGATGCAAGGGACGACGAGCGCGGTGCGTCTGCAAAGATGCGGCCGGTGCGTTTCGAGTCTGTGCTCGCTACGCTCGACACTGAGCTCGATCGTGAATGTGAGGGCCCGGAGGGGTAAACGTCGAGGAGGAGTGGCGTCTCGCCGAGGATGTTCCCGAGCTTGCGCGTGCTGCGAATAAGGTGCGCACGATGCGTGGAGGGCAGGGCATGGGTCGTGGGCGGGAGTGCGCTGGTTGTGGCCATGGTCACTGGCTGGCAATAGTTTCGTCGAGATTTGGTTTGTCGTCAAGCGTAATTCTCAGCTCGTCAAGAGGCCGCGGTAGGTTGAAATGAAGGAAGAAAGAAAAGGTACAAAGAAAGAAAGGAAAGACGACCTCGTCAAGAGTGCAAGAAGAAGGAAAGCAAGGTGGACCCAAACTCGGATGTAACACACGCCATCAGCTAAAAGACGGAAATCACAAGGAGCTTCGGCGATCATTGCGTTGACTGGCACACAGTGGCAATTGATGGAGAAATGTCAAAACATTTGTTTTTCGCCGCCACTCGTACTTGCATCTCATTTATTCCCCAGTATCTGCGCTCCTCTCGACCACTGCCTCTCCGCTCCTCTCCGCTGCACTCAGTGCAACTCCCGCTCCTCCCACAACCGCATCAAGCATCAGCTACCCCATCCCAACAAACGACAGTTCATCTGATCCCTTTCTGTCCGTTGACATTGCAGATCTCCGGCTGCGTTAATAATAACGTTAATCTCCGGACGCGTTTGTGACGCGCCATGCCGCCAAGTGCCAAAAAGCGGCATGCAGACGACTTCGCTGCATGGTCTGTTTCCAGCACGAGTTTACCAGAATTAACATATGTCTTCTGTGAGGTTATGTCACACATAATTATAAGTATCAAGCTGACTCACAATTTGGCTGCTGAAAATTGAAATCCTTTGCTAGCAGGTCATTATTTGAAGCCTGAAGTCTTGTATGTACTGTAGCTGCGTTGTCCCCAGCAATTTTCAATCGAGCCAGTTTTTAGCTTCTCAACTTGAAGTCGACGGTTTATCCTTCCTGGACGTCCGCGGAACTCATGCTGCTGCTCCGCCGTTTCGCCGCCCTTGAAGGGTTGTTGCTCCGTCAAGACTCGAGAGGCTTTGTCACCCAAATTCAATTCATTGAACCACTTGGACAAGCTGCGACTTGTCGCTCGTGGCATGCCTTGACGTCTGGTAAGCGAGGAGATAGAACGTCGAGCTAGAGATTTGACCCCGAGCAGCCCGAAGTAGTTCCAGCTAGTGCCGACCACTAGAACTGCATCCAGAAGCAGACTACGGGGATACGTTGACCTCGAGCCTCGGTTGCGAGCAATGTAGCATGATTAAAGCAAGGTCCGACTCGGGGTCCATATATTGGCGCCCGCTTGGATCCTTCGTCCATATCCGAGTCCACGACAAGCGGCGGAACTATGGAGGAATGAACATGAACGGCCCATGGGAGTACACAGGTTCCAGATAATTTGGCCGTATCCCCCATCCACCTGTGGAACGGGTTTCTCCCCAACTCGGAATTCTAAACGCACCATGGATTCAAAATGCCCCGGGTCTGTTTGCTTTGAATTTATCAACAAGCCATCCCACTGTCCGCTCCAGAGCAATGCGCGTCGTTCCTGCGACCTTTCTTCAGCTCGATACATAATTGCATCGCCCACGGACTGAGGCCGAGTCCGCACCAACTCTAGCTTTAGAAAGAGCTCATGTTATCCATCGGGGGTCGAGAAGATTTGCCGCAGAAACGGCTCTTGCTTGATTCTATCTTCGCCAATTAAAACGCCAGGGCATTCATCAGACTTCCTACAGATTTCTTGACGTCGCTTGAATCCACTTGATCTCGCTTGAATTGGCCCAACAAGTGCGCAAGCTGCAAGCAATCAAGCCAGGTTCGATTCCCCCACAAGTAAAAAAAAACTTTTTTCTGTGGAGTGCACCCTCGTTTTCACGCACATTGGAGCGACATTTTTTGCCCAAATATTGGGCTCAAGTGGAAAAGCACATTCAAGTGCATTCAAGTGCCAAGAAATTTGTGGAAAGGCTGATGTTGAAGGTTCTGGAAGGGTCGATGTTTCGGATAGAGGCTAACTCGGAAGCCAAGTTGGAGGTGACCAGCCATCGAGGCGCTGAAAGCTGATTATGAAGCTGAGGACGGACATTTCAATGCAGCGACCCAGCCTTGGATTTACACTAGCTATGTCTCTCGAGTCGTTTGAGGATTGTGATCCAGAATCGTGTAAGAACTTATTTGTTTCGCCCATGATAGCAAGGCGCTCAAACTCCGTAATGCGACCTGAGTCTGCATTCCGAGGCAAAGTCGAACGCGTGTGAAGAAAGTCGAATGCAGGGTGTGTCGCACCGCTATACAATGGATCCCGTGGACAGAATTGCCTCCAGAAGTGCATACTTTGAGGTAATAGGGGCAGTCAGAGTAGACGATTAACCCCCGATTAATGCCACGATTAAAGGCCGATTCAGTCACGATTCCGGAATTAATAAGGCCCATAATCGCGCTGGATCATGTGAAAATTGTCTCCAATTTTGACCGCCCCGCTTCAGCAACGATTCTCGTGCGATTCTCGCGTATGGTTCTAGGGTAATAATAAAGTCAAACTAAATTCAAACCGATGGGTTTATTTATTTGTGAGCGGTTCTAATCAGCAAGCCGGGCTCATACTATTCAAACCTCAGTACTTTTTGCCATTCAACAACCCCAGTAAGCGCTCGGCTGGATAACGAGGAGCGGGCCGCTCAAGGCTTTGGTGCTGGGTCAAGGCTGAGCGGCCCAAGGTTGACTTTTGGCCCGGCAGAGACAAAGCCGGGAGATACAAAGCCGGGAGATTTCGAACATGACTTACCATGCCGATTGAATCCAAATGATACCACTTGATCCCGGTCCCAGAAAGATTCAAAATAAAAATAAAAAATAAAACCGTCATCAAGCGGCCACCGCTTGCATCAGTAAAGCTATCATTCAGGAATTTGGTGGGGTCATGTATATGCGGTAAGAGTCTCTTCAAATGAAAACTTCTCCACGGATCTGTGATGGCTTGATCCCGTCGAGGTTCGGCTCCGCCGCCGGCACAAGAACCGCAAAATGATTAGATAGGCCCCTCGGCACGCTATAAAAAAGCACACGAAGGGTTGTTGGATAGTGATTTTCTATCCAGCAACCCAAAGTGGGGTTGCTGGTTAGAAAAGCCCTTTTTCAGAGTAACCTTTAGGATCGTCTAGTTAAGGAATACCACAGACTCGGATATGATATTTAAGCCCTAGTATTCACCCCGTAGATACCTTCAAATCCATTACTTGAACGCTTTGAATTCGACGTCGGAAGTTGCCGCATCAATTCGATCGCCGTGATGAAGTGCCGCACATGGTTGTTGTCAAGTTGTTACGATTGTTACGAATTTGAACACTACCTATGCTACATACATAGCTGAGGTACGGAAATTAACCCGTCCACAGTAGGCCGTATACAACACATAAACTAATAAATAGAGAAGTGAAGTAGGAAAAGAGAACGACGCGGTGAGAACCCAAGAACGTCCGACTAGTATAGTACCACGTGATCAACTGATCCAATCAATCCACCAAAAAATCCATCGGGACGCGGGGACGCGAGGAGATCGGCATATGCGGTTGTATGTCCGATCATAGTGTGGACGGATTTGCCTCCAAAATGGCCTCTATGTCTCATCATTATGCGGACATTTCGGCCAAAATTTGCGTTCAAGTCCGATATAAAGTGGATGACAGAACCCACCGCCGCCAACGACGTCCGATCTCGGGTGAGGTGGAATCTTGTGAATTTCGGCCATCTTGGACCATCATTTGCGGCTCGTTTCCGGCAACACAAGGAAGATGCGCTTGGGAACTAGCGCGCAATGGTCACGATTGGGCCAGCAATCGCGTCAATCGCGTCTAAGAAAGTTGTCGTAAAATTAAATTCAGATCTCATTCTCCGTACGTTCGCCATCCATAAAGTTTCGGCCAAAGATTCATAGCATGTTGTTTATCAGTACTACATGTGCCCTGGAGCTGCTGCAAGTCTCCCCCGACAAAATTATCTACTCTAACGCGGGCCTGATTTGTGTATGTCGCGTCCTGTCACAGGCGTGACACTTCAACTTGCTTTCGTGCCATTCTGTACCATTCCGTACCCTTTGTTCCTACCTCATGGCCTTTCGCTTCTCCTTCCATCTCTACTTCAACTTGGCAGAAGTTTCCTTTCTCGTGGATCCTGGACTGTGTCTAGCTTCGCTCAGTTGATCTCGAGGTCCGCGACCCTGTTCTAATGTCGCTGAAGACTCTTGAACTAGTCCCTTCCCAGGTGTTTCAAATACACTGTGCTTCCCCATTTTGTTATTTCCGGCTCTGCAATATGCTTAAAGGATGCGAGAGGCCCGTTCATTGGCTGGGCGATCTTGTGTTTGCCGATTTTTTTTATCCGACGCGTGTGGAGCCTAGGAGCAGCCCTCAAACAGCTCTTGGACTCGTACCACATCTTCGCCTCTTACCGCCCGCTCCTTTCCCTAGCGCTTTCACCGTTGTTTCCGCAAGACTATCCCGATGCGCAAAAAAGGTAAGCTTTAATGTCTCTCCGCCTTCGAATACTCTTCTCATTGCTATTCTAGACTATCGCCAGCATAAACCGACCCTCACGCCGTCGACCAGGTTGACGGTCCCTCGTTATCTCCCTCATATAATATACTACCTTTGCATTTTAATTGGCGTTGTTGCGGACCTATCCTCCAAGGCGTCAACACAGTTCGCCCTCCAGCTCATTGCCGCGCAATCAGGGGTAGAGATTGGCACTGTTGTAATTGCCCTCGGCGTCTATGGTGTCGAACTCTTCATTCTCTGGATCGCCACCGGTGGGTTTTCTTCTTTTTTTAAAAGTGCTCAGTGTACTTACGTTCTTCAGTTTATTATTTCCGCCCAGAATGGGTCCCGCTCACTAGAATCCATAGAATCTTTCACCCACCCGTTTGTCGACACCGCACACACATCTCGCACCTGCGTCTCGACCGCATGAAAAAACACATGTTTCCCAGCATGCCGTCTGCTGCGGATGCACGTACCCCAGCTCAACAACCATCCAGTGTACCGCAGACGACATCCAACCATTATGCGAGCAGTATGCCCTCGCTGCAGACTGTCTCCGAGTGCGAATGGCCCTACTCCTCCAGTGGCAGCTCACACGACAGCATGCCTTCCATGCAGTCTGTCTCTCAATCAGACGACGGATATCGCCCACGCGATGCTGCTTTCAACGAGATCTTTGACCTCAACGACTCGATCGTTGCATGGCTTGCTAACACTCCTTCCCCTGGACCCACCAAACGAAAACGCTCCCCTTCCCCGGCCGTACAGCGACAGCGCTGGACTGGCGGTGGAGGTGGCCCCCCTGGTTCCGGCCCACCGGCTGGTTTCACGCCAGTACGTTCGCCGTCGCCGATAGATGTCACGCTATCAGAAGACGAAGTTGCCGACAACGACTTTGACCTCGCTCACTGGATCGCGAGCGGGCAGGTGTGGTCAGAAGACCTTCCTCGGGGGGTCTTGAAAGCACGAGATGCTGCTCGCTCCGTCCCCTTCGACGAGCTTCCGTTTATGCTTCCCGACGGCAAGCGCACTGTCTCAGAGCTCCTCTCTCAGGATCTTCCTACCGCTTCCAATGACACACAACCCGCCACCTTCACTCGCAATGCTGTCTCAACTCAGCCCTCACTCGACATCATGTTTTCGTCTGTGTCGTTCCTCTCTAGTTTACGCTCTACTTTCAACAACAAGTGGCTTGCCGGGGTCACTTCCATATCCTTTCCCCATCTCCCGGGCATGCATTTTCCGCTGTGGACGGAGAGTCTCCTCGGCAGCGTTGAGACATTCCTCGGCAAGCGCCGTCGCTGGGAGCACGCCCGGGAGTGGCTGGACAAATCAGCAGAGGAAGTCCCTGCCGATCTCCTCGCTGCATGTGAGGATATTATCCAAATCTTACCTTGGGATGCCCCAGTCCCGGGATTGAGCCCTGCCGTCCATCTCACGACGCAGGATGTCGCGCATTTCCTCGGTCCGCGGTGGCTAAACGACGACATGATTAATGCAGGTGTGGATTACATTTTGCGTCGACTCGAGCCCGGCAGCCGGATTCGAATCCTGAACTGCCTTTTCATCCAATCACTTGCCAATGCCCGGGCCCGCTCGCAGTCGTACAGCCCGCCCACCTTTTCATCCATCGAGAAGGCACTGCGAAACGGGTCAGCCTTAATTGTTTACCTCCCGCTGCACGTCAACGGAAACCACTGGACACTACTCAAAGTCGATCTGCGCAACAATAACATCTGCGTTGCGGATTCCATGCGGGGGGGGATACCGAAGGCCGAAATCGATCTGGTGAAATGGTGGCTGGCGTCAATTCTCTCGGGTTCCCCTTCGTTCAACGTTGTCACACCTAATATCCCCAGCCCGCGCCAGCAGGACGGTCATTCCTGTGGAATTATTGTGCTCAGCATTTTAGCAGCTGTCCTGCTCAACGAAGAAATTTGGTGTCCAGCGCACGCTTCTCGGCATCGAATGGAGTGGTTCCTCCGTCTCACCGAGAGCTTTGCCGATGAAGATGATTCAGTACGTCTCCTTTCACCCATAATCCCGCTCACTTATTGACGAATCATTTCTACAGTACGGTTATACTCTCATCAGCAATACTAGTGACTGCGGGACCACACCGGACACCTCTGACTATATTTCATCCCATCCATCGACTCCGGGTTCTTCCTCACCGCCAGAGCTCGCCGCGCAGGAGGACGATGTCATCGTTGTCGAGATCTCCGACTACATGTCATCCCATCCATCCACTCCAGCTCCTTCCTCATCCCCCTCATCACCCGAGCTCGCCACGCAGGATGACGATGTCGTTGTCGAGGTTGTCGAGGTCTCTATGCCCGAGGAGTCTGTCGCCGACGAGGGGCTTCAACTGGATGATGTTGACTTCTTTCTCGGAGGACCGATGGATGTCGATCCGCAGTCTCTCCCCCTTTCTCCCCGTCCACCACCAATCGAACATGCACCTTCCGAGTATTCGTTTGAGAGAGAGGACTCCGACACCGATTCTGATGAGAGCGACCACTGGCGTCCCCGCCGACGCGGTGCCGGTGGACCGAAACCTGGCTCGTCATGGGATATCCAGAAGCAACTTGTTGCCGCCTCGAAACTTGCCGACTTTGAGGCAAACAGCACACGTCTAGGTACTTTTCGCAGGAAGATCTTGCGAGACGACCGGAACGCGGAGTTTTCGGACGATGATGTGCGTCGTGTGCGCTGCTCTCACTGTGCACAGTGGATCGAGATGCGGATGCTATATGAGTTGGCGCGGTGGAAGGAACACCGGGAAACGGCAAAATGCATCAAAAACCGCGAGCGTGGCTTATTAACGAAGTCGCTCTTCACCCTGGGCTTCAAGAAGTTGCCTCGAGCGACCGCAGTCGCCACAGTTTTGCAAACACCTCTCCCGTGTCCCGGCCTAACTCGGGAATCCAACGAGGAGATTGCGACTTATCTTGCGCGCACCGCTGTTGCTGGCGGAGGAGCTCCATCCCGTTCTCGGCTCGCCCTGGAACTGTTCTCAACCGACTGCAAAGGTCTTAACGAGAAGCAGCACCGCATGGTTCTACGACGAGAGCTGGCGCTACAGAAGTGGAAAATCGCGCGCGCCGTTGGAGCGGTGTTTGCGACGACCTGCCTTCGCGACGTTCCAACTATGGTCGGCGAGGAAGCGAAGCCATGCTCGGAGTGCCGCGGCTTATACCGGCTTCATGGATTCCAGGTCGCAATACACCGACCCATGCCAGATGAGAAGGCAATGAAATATGTGCCGGTCGGGTATCGTGATCCAGACCTCGGAGCACTTTTCCTCAAGCACAAGGGTCTTCGTGAGCTTGTAGAATTGGTACGTTCTCGTTCTAATGACGGCCTCGGTCTTTGCTTATCCCTCATTCCAGGAAGATGGCCGTTCACACTTTCTCAAATTTGCCCAGGGTTGCGCGGATGGGTCCTACACGTCTGACACGCTCACGGGAATGATTCAAGCACTTGTTTTGAAGCAGTCGCGCCTCCGCAGCGGTAAATCATTGAAAAATATGAAGTACCCTCCAGAATTCGACCAATTCTGTGATCTGCTCGCGTCGACTTCTCCACGTGCCTACGCAACGTTCCAGAAAACATTTGGAGGCCGGGGAACTCGTAGTATGAGGTACAGCAACTCTATTGTCTCCCTATTGCATTTATTAATGCCAGTCTTAGGCAAGTGCGGGCGAAGCTGCCCAAGTTTGCTCCTGGTATTGTGGCATCAAATATTACCAGAGTTGTCGATGTCCTTGTCAAGCTCGAGTATGGTGGTCCGCTCGGGCTTTCGTGTGACGACACGGCACTGGAGCAGGCGATCTCGGTCTATCAAGAGACCAAGAACACATGCCTGATTCTCGGGAGCATCGACGGTGTTATCCGGGTTAACGACGACGACGATATCGATGCTCTCCTGGCCGAGGCGCAGCTCAAGAAAGCCGACAAGGTGTGATTCAATTGTTTTCTCGTGGTACACGTTCTGAAAATCACCACCAGCTTCGGGTCTGGGTTCTGTCTATTCCGTTACCTAAAATTCCTCCCATCATGGTCGCGGCTGTCGCCCGGGGATCCTCCGTCAAGGCAGTCGACCTTGCTGCCATGCACACCCAGCTCTTGGATCTCCTCAACGACTATGGCATCCACCCCATTTCCCTCTCCTCCGATGGCGCAGAAGTCGAGCGCGCTGCATCGCGCATCATTGCCGAATCTACGACATCCCATTTACTCTATACCATCTTGAATTCCACGCCGGGGTGTACCCTTCTGCTCAAAATCCCTCTGTCATTCGGCCACTTCCCTCTCATCGTGACGCAGGACTCGAAACACGCCTTGAAGACCGCTCGGAACCAAATCTTTACCGGGGCCCGTTTCATTGCTCTCGGCTTTTTCGTGGTGGTATATGTGATGCTCCGCCAAATTGCGATGGACATTGCAGGGCCGCTTTTCACGCGTGATGTCGAGAAAGTCGATAAACAGGATGATCGTGCGGCAGCGCGGATGTTTTCCGCCAGAACGCTCGAGTTCCAGCTCAAGAACTATCCCGGTCAAACTGGACTCTCTGTCTATCTCTTCGTCATGGGCGAACTCATAGATGCCTGGCAGAACCGGAACATAACTCACCAGGATAGGGCCAAGATGGTCTTGCGCGCGCGCTTCTTCCTAATGGCTTGGCGGACCCACATTGTTTCTCATCCCGATTATTCTGTCAGCACCCAGTTCATCTCTCGCGAGTCCTACGACATCTTTCTTATAATCTGCGACGGTCTTCTCGGTCTCATCATCGCCTACCGCAAATACTTCCCCACGTACCCGCTTCTGCCATGGCTTCACTCTACCGAGGCGTGCGAGCATCTCTTCGGCATGGTCCGTCAACTCAAGAAGGATTTTACTTATGCCGATGTGTTGTACCTGGAGCGCAAACTGCGTGCTCTTCAAATGGGGGCATTCGGTGGTTTGTCTGCAGACCAGCGGGCTAACCAGGTCTCCGCCGGTTATCACCACACATATTTCAAGGCCGATGACCTTGATACCGCGACACTTTTGCAATACCCCACTGATGTCGACATGGGGAACGCCTCAGAGCATGGCTTTGCGGAAGCTGCTCAGCTTTTAAAGCTCGTCGGCATTGACGCCAAGGCGATGCTTGCTGGTTACGAGAGCCCAGCCGCCGCCGCTCCAAAGTACGCGGCACAGACAAAGAAATCGCGCCCGCCTCAGACACTGTTGGAGCTTCTGACTCTGTACGAGAACGTGCCGCTCAAGTCCTCGAAAGATCAGCGTGATTTTGAGGCTTGTCAGTTGGCACTGGCCGCCGAATCATTGGACAAGTCGCTCGCTATGTACGTTTCTTTCAATACAATCCTCGCGGTCGCCGTCATAGTTTGATATTGAATTTATTTCAGTGCAGCCCTCCCAGACGATACCGAGGCCTCTATTGAGGAACTGCGTGCCGACATCAAAACTCACCTGAACATAGAAACACCTGCGGTATGTCTGCACTTAAGCTCTGTGGCTCTGTTACTGAGGCTCGACACTCCCTCGTAGGTTCCCCCCGCTCTGGTTACACTTCCCCTCGTCGTCGACAACACACTCAATGACTTGCTGTTAGTTTCGGAACGATCGCGCCATCAGACCAAGTCTACGTCGCAGGCAGTTCGACAGCACGGGCGAATTTCGACTATTTTGGTAAACGGGAGCGGCGGGATTTCCGAGGAGAAAGGACCGTCCCTTCGGGAGACACTGCTGAAGAAGTTGGCGGCGATTGTCCCTGCTTCCGATACTCTCAATAAGACCACGGGAGTCGATCGCCACATTCGACATGCAGGAACTTTTGGGGGTACGGATGAGCGCAATGTTCGCACTCAGAACAAGGCAACGGTCCAGGGTGTTGCTGCTTCCGTAAGTTTCTACCTGCCTTCACCTTGTTCCCCGCTCATTGTGACTGTAGAAATTTGTCGGCCATCGTGCACAAGCACTTGTAGGTCATCAAGGGATTCACGAGAACATGTATAGCGCAAATATCAACGACTTCAATAGCCTCAAACCCGGCCATATCGTTGTCGCCTTGAACCCTGTCGGCACCCCGCCGTTACACTTGGTCCTCGGTGAAGGTTAGTTTTGTTTTATTCTTCATCATCACTTCGCTGACACGTCTACAGTCGTAACGATGTACACAAAGAACACCATGCACGACTGGATCCCAACCGTTACCAGCGTCGGAACCCCTTCGTACATCTGCATCCAGGGTTACGCCTCCATCGCTGGGCCGATGTTTACCTCGATGTCTTGCCCCAAATTGGCTTGCGGCTCATTCCTTCAGATCCCTCGCACCCACCTTATTTTCTCATTCGCGTCTTTCGACTCCAAAATCACGCGGCAACAGATTCCCACAGCAGGCGGTCATCCTCACACACTCCTTACCCTCTGCGCAACTTCGGCGGCTCTATTCGAAACCATCCAGACTCACCAGCTTTCCCTAAATACCGCTGTCCGAGAGCTGATGCGGCTGTCGAAGGCGCGGAATAACTCCTCAGACACTGTTCAGCAGCAGGAAATTGAGTCCGAGGACTCATCTGAGGATTGACCGTCTAGTTCCATGGTTTTCTTCTTCGTTAAACTCCCTACGTCCGCTTTACATGTATATAGTGTCACCTAGCTTAACCCAGACCCCTGCAATGCTATTTTATTTTGCTCCTGTTATATAATGCGGACGGAAGTCGACGTTTGGCAGCTTGGATCGGCTCCGCTGACGGTAGTCGGTCGCCAGGAGGTGCGATCCACTTTGCGGACGGAAAGAGGTGAAAATCGACCTACCGGATCATAATGCGTACGGATCTGGGCCGGCAGGCAATGTACGGAAGTGGCAAAAATCGGCCCAAATGGATCGGACATACAACCGCATATGCCGATCTCCTGGGACGCGTCGAGGGCTCCAAGCAGGGCTGGAGCGAGGCCGAGAGGAAGGATGGAGGCTCCAGGGATGGTATGGGCAGCGAAAGCGGCACAAAGAGTGCGGCACAGGCTGGATGCGCGCGCGGCGTCTTGGTTGACGACGGCGAGGACGGCTGGTGGGAGGAGGATATGGATGTCGTGTAGGCAGAGGATGTCGACTGGATGTCGTTATTTAGAGTGGTTAACTGTTTTTGCACGCGGTCGAATCGCCTCATGAGCGCGCGGTGTCGATCTGCTGGTTTCCTGCCGAGGCGAAAGCGGGCGCAAGCGGCACGCGAGGTGAGCGGCGGCTGCGAGTCGCGGATGGCAAGGAATTTGGCAGCGCGCGGGTTCCAGCGCGGTATCGGCGGTGCGTCTGCTCGTCGTTGTCGAGGACGGAACGGCGGTGGTGCTGGCGGTGGGGCGGTGATCATGGTGTGTTGCCGAAACCTCGTCCAGGGCTATGGACGGTCCTGGGCAGATGAACTGTCGGCGGCAGTCGAGGGCCCGACGCTCGACGCGGCCGGAACACGCACAACGCACCGGGGGTGGTGGTGGTTGCGGTTGTTGTGGTCACGGTGTGTCGCTCCTCGGCGTGGATGTATCGCTGCAATATCGCTGTGTGTCGCATTGGTGTCGCACTTGCAGTGTGTCGGACTGCCGATTCGGTTCAATCCCGGTTCAAGCTTCCTTCCCTAATCCATCGGCCGCCGGGAAAATGCCAGTGATTCGCCGCAGAAACGGCTCTTCCTTGGCGGGTTGGCGCTGGCTTTCAAGTGGCCGGAGAAACGCCTTGAAGATCTTCCATATACTGAGGACGCGCGACATCGGGGTGGGGGAGTAGTTCGGAGGACATCTCGTCGCCGTTGCGTCGCCGCGTACTACTGTATGTTGCTCTTCAAAAAGTAGGCTTCTTTCGCTGAAAATCCGGATTCCGGTGCCGTCCATGTATAATAATACCGCACAGAAGGATGATCTGGCGGTTTATGCCAAATCAGGGTCATGAAGATGGGACGAAGTCGGTCAGCTCTTCGCCAAAGGTCCTGGGATGTGTTGAACTGTGCACAAGCGCTTCGAGCTCTCTCAAGTACTGGAAGTCGACCTCCTTCAAGCCATTCCTGCACCAGAAATTCAGCGCTGGACAGCTTGGAACCTGTATGGTATCCTATCCATATACTTTGTCTTTCTGAAACTGACATCGAGGTTCGTCTTTCAAAAGCAGCCGGGTCCGACAAATATCCCGAGTCTTTCCGTACTTTACTTGACAGCCACGAAGACAACCAGACCTATATGAGGCCACACCAACTTTCGCCATCTTCAAACGGTTACCGGCTGCTCCTCTGACACTGCCTTATCTCCAAAATGCTGTCAGTCATTTTCGTCGCTGCCTCCCTCATCACTTTCGCTCTTGCGCAGGGTGTTGGCACTGAGACTACCGAGCAAGCGCCGCCCATCACCTACTCGACCTGCACTACCTCTGACGGCTGCGTCACGCATGACGCGAGCATTGTCCTTGACGGCAACTTTCGCTGGATCCACACCGCCGACCTAACGTCGTGCAACCCCGCCGGCTTCAACCAGACTATCTGCCCCAACGAGACCACGTGCGCAGAGAACTGCTTAATCGAGGGTGTCGATCTCGCTGGCTACAACACGACCTACGGCATCACGACCGACGGCGACGCGTTAAGCCTCGTATTCGGTACTGGCGGCGCCAGGGTGTACCTGCTTGACCCGTCCGGGAACTACACCGACTTCAAGGTGATGAACCAAGAGTTCACGTTCGACATCAACATCGGTACGTACACATTTTCCTCTGACTATCGACTGCGTTCTCATGGCTTATTGCCCGCTGCAGCCAACGTGCCGTGTGGCTACAATGCAGCACTCTATTTCTCCGAGATGGAGGTCGACGGTGGCTTGAGCTCGCTCAACAAGGCCGGTGCAAAATACGGCACAGGCTACTGCGACTCGCAGTGTCCAAAGGGCGACTTCTTTGACGGCATTGTGCGTCCGTTACCTCCCTTCCTGGTACCCATCATACTCACGCCTCCCCTCTCTTGCTTGTTTAGATCAACTACAACGGCAGTCTCGGCGCCTGCTGCAATGAGATGGACATATGGGAGGCCAACTCGAAGGCGACGCAGCTGACGCCGCACCCGTGCAACATCCCAAGCGAGATTACTTGCTCCGGCTCTCAGTGCACGTCCGTCTGCGATCCCTCTGGCTGCGACTTTAACCCCTTCCGCATGGGCAACCCCTCCTTTTACGGGCCAGGCATGACGGTTGACACGAACAAACCCTTCACCGTTGTGACACAGTTCGTGACCGACGACGGCACCGCTACGGGCACACTGAGCGAAATCCGCCGCATCTACATCCAGGACGGCGTCGTGATCCAAAACGCCGCGGTAAACATTGCTGGCCTTCCTGAGGTCAACGCGATCTCGCAGGAGCTGTGCACGGACAAGATCGACACGCTCTTCGATGCCGCGTCCTTCAACACGTTCGGTGGGCTTGCGCAGATGGGCGAGAGCCTTGCGCGTGGTGCCGTCCTCGTTATCTCCCTTTGGGACTCTCTCGGTGCGTTCCTCAGGCTGTCGAACCTTTTATTCTCTGACATTGGCCGATGTCGCGTTATATAGGCAGCGGCATGTTCTGGCTCGACGGCCTCGAGGGCTCGAACCCGTCTTCGCCCGGCGCGCTCCGCGGTAACTGCACAACCGCCAACTCCGTCAGCGACCCGTCGGCCTCCGTCACATTCTCGAACATCAAGGTCGGCGACCTCAACTCAACGTTCGCTTCCGCCGTTCCACCTCCGATCAGCTCGTCCTCGTCTGCGCCGACTTCAACTGCGTCTGCACCTGCTGCGACGCAGACACACTGGGGTCAATGGTGAGTTGTTCTTGTACTTGCGATGTACGATGAGTAGCTGAGTTTATTTTAGTGGCGGCATGTTTTACTCAGGTCCGACCGTCTGCGGGAGCCCGTTTACCTGCCAGGAGTCGAACCCGTACTACAGCCAGTGCCTATGAAAGGTGTTCTGCGGTCGAGTCTGAGGTAGTCGAACGCAGGTTGAATACTACTGTATCCCAGTGCTCAGGCTCCAACTTTTTTCGTTTGTAAATGTTTTAAACGAACAAAACTCATATCTTCGTTTAATTTACCATGCTCTCAAACAATAAACGCACGATGAATAAACGGTTAAACAGTTATTTTTGGGCCTGTTTTCAGCTGAGGATCTTAGCGGTTGAGATCGGGATTGAAAAGACGCGGGAGACGCTGTCCAAATGCGGCACATGGGACTCAGATTGCGGCACACCCGGCTTCGCTAGATGCGAAACATTGTTGCGAGATACGGCACACTATCTGCGGCACCAGAACGCATGCGCGCCCCGACGCACCCACACCGACTCGACGCAACGACCGCACGGACTCGGCGATGCGTTGCGTGGGACTTGCGAATTCGATCCCATTCAACCGATCCAGAAAGTGTGTGAAGCGGTTGCGAGGTAAAATATTCGACCAAATCCGTCCGCCTGTATAAATCGTGGAATAAACAAGTAGTAATGAACACTTGGAGCAGGCTACTTATGGATGAGGACTCACTGCAAGATGATTGGACACTCGAAAAGGGGATTTCAGCAGGTATATGGCCTATGAATGGTATAGGATAAAATTTCTAGGCCAGAGTCCGAGTCCCACACTGGTTTAAATATTGTGCGTAACGGCATTTCCTCTGGGACAAAATTCACCGGCATGACTGGCCCAAAACCAGCAACACAAGCGGATGACCGTGGAATGCTTCTGCAGACTACGAATCATATCCCAAACGCTCAAAAAGAAAAAAAAATCGGTTACCGAGATTTCGACAGAAACTTCCCACGGTTGCATTTTGAGTAAGCCGCTTGTTCAAGATGATGTGCAACTTGACATTCCAAAAAGCCCTCAATTAGATGAATCACAATCAAATGTAAAAATCCCAAGGGGAAAAAAGCATGGTTGGACCTCGCATTCGTATCCGGGGAATCGAACCTCTGCTTTCCGGATTATGTAGTGTTCGCTGGTTGAAATTCCATCATCTCTAACAAAAATTGTGCAACACAGCTTCTACAATTTGTCTCTGCATCGTCAACCAGGTGTCTCTGCATTTATTAACAAGTTCGGAACTCGGCCTGCTCCTCAGTTGTGCCCGTATGGGGAACTTTCCCGTTTGTTGGATTCATCTTGAGTGTGATCGAAATCATCACTACGCTCAGTAATCTCCATCGGGCTATGAACTCTGGTCCCACTCGGGAAAACAATCTCCGAAATATTGAGGTTTCCGTCATCAACGCTAGCACCGGGATGACTGATTCGTGCCCGAGAATTCAGGATCTGGGACCTCGTAAGCATAAGATACCCTACACATGAGAGTGAACTTGCCGCCAAAATGCTGTTCGAATAGACCTTGGAGAGCTCAATGCATAGAGCCAGATGATAGTTCGTCCCTTTGTAGGTCACAAAGAGGTAGAGGTCGAAGATGGCAACTAATGCACAGAGTAGGCCGGTTTCAACCGATATCTGCATCGGGTTGTATGAATATTCCATGGCATAAGAGCAGCAAACCCACCTTCACGATTCTGTAAATTGTTGCATTGGTCGTTTTGAAAGCAGAGTTGCGCGACCTGAGGAGATAGAAGGCAGTGCTTCCTACTATAATTAAATCGCACAAAGCGGCGGATCCCAACCAAAGCTGATATGTGGGTCAGTACTGGAACAACACATTCATCATAAAACGTCTCACCGCAGTGGCTCGCACATTGGTGTTTTGTAAATTGGAAAATTTCTTCGCTATGCAGATTTCGACCCCAGACCAAATCCCCGCACCCAATTGAACCATCATGAGCTGAGTTCGGTCAGTCTCGAAGTGAAAACCCAAGAACTTAGCCTAAGCCAACGTACAGAGAGGATTAATGCTGGAATGTACAGCTTGTGACTGAGGATATAAATTCGGTAGCTGAAGTAGCATTGACCGATCCCGGCGCTTATCGAGCCTATTATGGGCACCGAGAAAAAAGCCCAGCCCACTTGGTCCACGACTTCTGGATTCCCCCATCCAGTGCCAAAGACTCGTATCCCATCCCTGGTGTTAGAGATGGTCTCCAGGATTTCGATGAAGAAAATGATCCAAACAAGCGCCTTCGAAATGGACGAATCCTTGGGAAATGCCGAACGGTATATCCCTATATGTGGATAGCAAGTGAGGTTTGTGAAACAGCGGGCATTGGGGCAACTCACCGACTTGGAAAAGGAGGACCCCAAGGAGTGCCCACTCCAAAATGGTGCCTATGAACTGCCTTCCTTCATTACACCGCAGCAAATACTAGTGGATGTTACGAACGACGGGGAGGACTCTGCGGTGATCCAGATCTAAGACTTCTTTTGCAGCGGTACTGCAGCACTCACAGTTTCACCAGGGACATTGTGGGACGAATACTTGAGGGTGAGCCCTATTGCCTTATACTTAAATAGGATATCAGCTTCCCGTGCGTCGTGAGAGCGAAACAGTTGGTTGTGAACCAGATGCTCGAGAAGATCCATGTACTTTGCCGGAAATCTTAGACAGGCGCTCGCTCCATCGGGAGCTGAGATCTTATCTTTGTGTCGGTGAGCGCCACGGAGTTGATAGTAAATACGACCGCAAGGATGATCGGGGTACACTTTCAGCTCAGCGATTTCCCTCTGTAATACAAATATCAAGGAACTTTTCCACACCCACCGGCTCAGCAACACCCCGGTCACGTAAATAATGTTCCAAATGACGCCGCGTTCAACATTTACGAGCGAAAATAAATCTCGACGACCCACTGCGTTCCGCTATCGCCTAAACTTTACACTGTGCAGGTTAGACCATGATGGACCCCGTTTAGCCGACTTAATACTATCACTATCACTACTGTACTACATATTACGACCAAAGGTTCACGCCATGTCACCCGTCACCGCAAAGGTTCACTGTAGCGCTGTGTAAGAAAGTCAATGTTAAATACACAACCTTTCTAACACCGTTATTAACATGTAAATTACATTTCTGACATCTGGGGGGTCCAGGGCCCATGTAATTTGGATGTGAGAAAGATTATATTTCGGGGATGCTGAAGCTCAAATCTGAACTCCGACAGCTACCATATAAGCCTGGAAATAGCAGTTAAAGGGGTTCAAAGCACTCTAGAGCTGTATTGCTCGCCCCAGATTATTTTCGCATTTTTTTCGGCTTAGGAGGGCCTGTTCGGAGGGGAAAAATGTGTCTATGTCATGTTAGAAACCCTGTTATTTACCTGGAATTAGGACTGGGAGAGCTATTTCAGGGGAAGCGAGGTTCATGATCTGAAGTAGGGTTCTGTTTATAATTCCCAGACGAATTATAAACAGTTTTTAATCTTTTGTTTATAAACACAGGGCAGGAATGGTCAAAAATTTGGGCTTCCGGCGAGTTTTGAATCGATTTTCGGCCCAGGCGGACCTCATGAGTCAGGTAACCGCTGGTCAGTTGCTGGAACGCTTCCAAGCTCTCGGGGAAGCATCCCGGTAACACTGAAGGCACCAACCATGATTGAACTTAGGGCACAAACCTGCAGTGATCCGAGCCACAATTCCGAGAGCTAGGTCAGTCGAGGGCAGAAGTTGCAACGAAAGGGGTGGTTGGTCACTTCTTCTGAATTTTCCTGCCTGAACTCTGCGGAAGTTGGCCCCAAGGTTGGCCCTCTGGCAGGTCTGCCAAGCACTGCCACACCGATTTAAAAACCGGGGGTTTTGGCCCAACCATTATAAACTGGGTTTATAAACACCTGTTTATAAACATGTTTATTAACCAGACTTAAAAACAGAACCCTAATCTGAAGCTGAATTTCGAGACGAAAGAATCGAATCCGAGTCAGTCCGAGATATCAGGTCCTGCCCAGTTGCAAGTGGCTTTCGGTGCAGCAGAGACATCTCCTTAGACTCAGAAGCCTGGGGAACACACATGCGTTCGCTGGCGGTACAACGAGAAGAGGATCGTGAAGGTGGAACTTGAAGGCTGGAAGCCGAGGCCCAAAGAGGAAATCCAGTGGCACAGCCACATTATTTTACACGATTGAGACGTCTGACTTGCACGCGTATCCACTTCAAGCAAGCTCCAAGCCTCGAACGACAGTAGGTAACAAATGAAGCCTGAGGAAACAGAACCCGGCTCGAGAAATGAAAACAGGAAAGCATGAAGAATTCGTCGTACTAAACTAACTAAATCGTAACTATATCACGCCAGGTCGTAGGTCGTTAATATACATTGCGTGGCCTGCGTTATCCACCCCGCCACCTCCTCTCCTCCCCACCTCCACATCACCACCCGCCAGATTTTCGCGTTTTCTGTGATATCTCCCAACCTCAAGCAGTCACCGCGTCAGTCTCCCGCGCAGGCTTCTCCGTACTCGACCGCTCCTCGCTCCCCTTCTCCTCCATATCGCGATCCCGCTCCGCGCGCCCCGTCTCATGGTGGATCCCCTCGTCGTCGATCCACGCGTCGTCGTCGCCTCCGCCCTCGTCGAACGCGGCGCGGTGCTTCTCAAAGTGGGAGCCGTGGTTCCTGCGGTGGGGTCGGTTAGTCTCACAATGCATTGTGCGGCGGAAGGAAGGGTAGGCGAGCGGGGAACGCGTCAAGGAAGGGGAAGTGCGAGGAAGGGAGGGGGTGCAAGCAAGAAGCCAGGGAAGGAGGTAAGGTAATACGCACTCAGGTCCAATAATCGTGATGAACAGCACAAACGCCGACACAACACCAAGGAGGATACCCTGCACCTTGGCGTAGTCGGGCACCACGACGCCCTTGAGGGTCGTCTTGAGGTTGTTGCCGCCGGCTGTGAAGAGAGGGGTCTGTCAACGATCTTGCGGGGAGGGGTAAGAATGAAGCACTCACTAGCCTCAATCTGCGCCGACGCAGACGAGACCATGTTTCCGAGTTGGTACGCGACACCGGGGAAGGTCGCACGGAAGGCGGGCGGCGCCATCTCGGCGAGATGGATGGGGATCTGTGGAGGGAGGTTGTTAGCGTCGTGCGTTTCGTGATATGAAGCAGAGCAGGGAGGAAGGGAAGGCAGCAAGGGGAGAAAAGGGGAAGTGGACGACGGGTGCGAGGGGACGAGCGTGGGGCCCTATCGGCGTCCGTCCTCATCCCACCCGTCTCGAGCATGTCGCCCGGAAGAGCATAGAGGGGACGACATCCCCGTCGTCTCCTCCACCCGTCCGTCTCCTGCGCCCGTGAGGCACGCCCCCATCTCCCCCCTCCCTCCTAACCGAAACCCAAAAAAATAAAGACACTCACAACGCCCCACGCGCCCTGCACGCCAAACTGGATACAAAACGCGCCCGCCGCGAGCCCGCTGAACGAGCTCGGGATGATCCAGAGGGGGATGAAGCACGCGGTGATGAGGACGAAGACGCTGTGGAGAAGAGGAGCGGGGTTAGCGAGGTTGTTTTGACAAGGAGGGGGGAGGGGAGAAGGGAAAGAGGGGGAGGGAGGACGCAGCGGGGGACGACGTCGAGCTCAGCGCCACCTGAAAGTACGACACGCACGCACGCATGGAAAGTCCACCACGCAAGTTCGGTCGACGTCGACGCACGACACGCCCCAACGGCCGCCGACGTCTAATGTCGCGGTCCTAAATTCACCCAATGTCCACGATGCGCCATCCGCTCGCGACACCAACGAATAACGCGTCGCACGTCCACGACGCGCACGCCGTGCGCACGTCTGCCAACGACGTCCACTCCTCCTCCCTCGCATCCCCGCGCGTCCTCCCCACTCCCCATCTCCTCCCCACCCATCTCCCCCTCCCCGCAAACAATGGTACCGAAAATAAAGGAGAAAACACGCACACAATCGTGATCCGTCTTCCTAAAAACTGCGAGATCCACCCCGCAAAGCCGCCGCCCGCGATCGCGCCCTGTGTGAACGAAGCGGCGTCAGTGTTCAGTGTCTGTGTCTGTGTCTGTGGCGCGGAGCGCGGGAAGGAAGATGGAAGAAGAAGATGGAGGATGGAGAGATGGAAGATGGAGAGATGGGAAGATGGGAAGATGGAAAGATTGAGTGGAGGGGAAGGCGAGCAGGTATGCCGCGACGCCAAACGTCGTGCGCCCCACACCTCGTCCCCGTCCCCGTCCAGCGCAACCACACAGCATACCGCGCACTCCGAAACCAGCCTCAGCCTCAGCCTCAGGCAGCCAACCACCCAGCGACCAAACACCAGTCTCGCCGGCTCCCATCCCAATTCAGCAGCATCAGGCCCCAAGCCCAAGACCCTCCAAGCCCAAGGCCACGCAAGACAAATAAGGTTTGCGCACGCGCCAGGCACCACTCCCGCCCGCCGGCCGCGGGTGAACGTTCACCCGCTCGGGCTCGGATGGCTGGGAATTGGGAATTGAAATTGGGAATTGGGGTGGGAATTTGGGAGGGAGCTCCGGCCGCGGGGTGCCCGAAAGCGGGTAGGGGGTCCGACGTGGAAGCGGAGCGCGACCCAAGCCGACAAACGCAGCGCCGACCCTCGCTGGCCCGTCCACGCCGCTGCCCAATCACGAGCACGATCACGACCTGAAGCCGCAGAGAAACTCCAAAAAAAAAAAGCACAAAAACGTACACAATTCCCAATAATCGTCGCAATCGTCGCCGTATGCGCGCTGAACCCCTTTGTCTTCTGCATGTACGTCGGGTACAGGTCCTGCGAGCCGTGCGAGAGGAAGTTGAAGCCTGCGTCGATGTGCGTTAGTTTCGGTTTTCGCGTTATATGATATCGAGCAGAGCAGGTAATGTCGCGCAAAGCAGGGGTGAAGGATAAGTGGAAAGACGGAGGACGCGCGGGGGACGAGGGACGGGAGGCATCGCCTGCCGTATGAAGCGCGCGGCAACGCAGAGGCCGCGCACGCCCGCACGCCCGCCATACGTCTCCACCTCAAGAGTATCCCGCATCGCGCCCTCGAAAAGCAAAAGACTCACCCGTCATCAACAACACCGCATACACACACAGCAGCCAGTGCTTCTTCAGCATCGCGCGCGTCTCGCGCAGGAAGACGCGCGTCTTTTGCGCCTCGGAGACGACGCCGTGCTGTTCGGCCGCGAGGCGCGCCTGGGGAGTTTTTTTGTCAGATAAGGGATTGGATTGGATTGGAGGGGGAGGAAGATTAGGAGACAAGGAGGAAGACGAGCGCACAATACACATTGCACCATCGACCCTCCGAACGGCAAGCCGCGAGCGACGCGAGTGTACGACGCTCCGTCCAAACAAGCAGGAGCAGGAGCAGGAGCAGGGTCCGTCGAAATGGGGCGGCCCATGCTTTGCGCCGTCAACGCATTCCCATCTATACGGAGCGTCGCCGCGGGCGCACTGCACACCGTCCGCCCGCTTCGCATCGCAGGCACACGTCCACACACGCCCATCTCCCACCGCGCTCTCCATCCCCGCACAAAAAAAAAACACGACCGCCCTCCCCACAAAACACCAGCTCGACACCACAAACACAGCATCGGACCAAGGCTCAAAAACAAAAACGCGTGCTCACCTGCACAAACACCGCGCTCTCCGGCAGACACGCGCGCAGGAACGCGCCGAACACGCTGATGCCGGACGCGGTCCAGAAGAGGGCGCGCCACCCCACCGGGACGGCGGGGACGAGCTGGAGGGAGATCACTGCTGCGAGCTGGGGGGGGGGGGGGGGGGTTAGTTTAGGGTCTTTTTTTTGAGGGGGAAAAGGGAGGGAGAGTAGAAGGACGCAAACGCAAACTCACCAAATACCCAACCGCATACCCCTGCTGCAGGACGCCGCTGGCGAGGCCGCGCAGGCCGACGGGGAGGTTCTCGAGCGCGGTGGAGGCGGCGAGGCCCCAGATGCCGCCCATGCCGATGCCTGGGGGGGGTTAGCCAGGGGTGCTAGATAGGGGAAGGGGAAGGAAGCGGAGGGGGGGGGGAGGGGAGGGGAGGGGGGGATGTGGGGGTGAAAGACGAGAACGGCGTTTGTTCGGGAGGCAGGCAGGCGGGAACACAGCGCACAGACGCGGGGCGCGCGTTCGTCGCGGCGCCACACACGTCCGTCCGTCCTGATCGACGCGCCGCATCCTGGATGGACGCGCAGCCTCGGACCCGAGCGCGCGACCGATACATCTCATCGCATCGCGCGCTATCACCCCCGTCCGCGCGCCTGTATCGTCGCGCCATGCATGCACGGATGGACGCGAGACAGCGAAGACGCGATATGATATCGCTATCACGTCCGGCTGGGGTTGGCTGGCGCCAAGCTGAGCATCCAGGCTGTCGTGTCCCGCAATCCGCGATCGATGCGGGTACAGCGGAGCAGGACGTGCGCGGGAGGGGGGCGAAGACGCGGGGATGAGATCGGGGGTACGGATGGACCGAGGGCGCGAAGGGGGAGCGACAGGGAAGCAATCGGGAAGCGAAGGAGCCACGGACATGCATCTGGCAGGCCAACGCGTCCCCTACCGCCAATTCCCCACAAAAATCTGTAGAAAACAAACAAACGAACGCACCAAACAAACTCCTCAAGGCCAAAAACTGCGGGAACGTCTGCACAAAGCCCGCGCCCAGCTCCAGCACCGCAACCAGCAGCAAATTGAAGACCAGGGGCCACTTGCGGCCGAAACGGTCGGAGAAGACGCCGAAGAGGACGGCGCCGACGGAGCGGAAGAGGAGGGTGAGCGTGATTGCTTGCGTCTTCACGTATGTAGTGAATAAAAAAAAAAAGTGAAAAGGGGGAGGGAAGGACGCACAATGCTGGTGGTGGGCTTCTTGAACTGCTCGCCGAGGGCGGTGACGCTGAGACTGACGCTGAAGAAATCGATGGCGTCGCACGTCCACGCGAGCCAGCCGACCCAGAAGTAGGCCCACTGCAGCGGGGGTGACGGTGAGGAGCTGCGTCCAGAGCGACGCGGGCCGCTCGGTGGGGGCGGGCGGGAGGCGCAGGGGGGCGAAGAAGATGGTCATGCTTGTCTTTGCTGGAACGGAGCAAAAAGCAGATGCGCCGCCGTTGACCCGCGCCTTGCTTCTTATACTCGCCCCTGATATCCCACGCAACCCCACATTGGCTTCAACTTCGTTCCGTAACCCGCCTATTACGCGTCTGATCCCATCGCTCAGCTGACCCATGTCAGTCGTGCCTGGCGCTGCCGTGTCCACTCTCATGTATTTTATTCGCGGGTGGGTCTTTATCCGAGCCATGTTTCAAGGCAGCCATCGTACCGCAGGAGAGGAGGCGTTGTCTAGAGGAACCTGTGAATTCCATACCGCGTCAGAAAATCAATTATGTACGATGTGGTGATTGACAATGATGCCCTACCAAGCGGTGCCAACCCCGGAACCCCCCGCACGCATAACATCGGCCGCCGGCCCGCATAACATATCGGCCGCCACTCGCTCTTGGCTCAAGTCAAATTCCAACTTGGCCTTGACTCGGCCTCAGGCTGCCTCAGGGCTCCTCAGGGCCGGGCCCCGTCATTCACGGAGATGCGAGACGAGATATGGCCTGGGACGTCGACGCGGATCCGACACCCGATCTGCCAGCTGCTGCCGACTCACCCCAGCGCACGTTCCGTCCTTTAAATACCTGCATACAGCACTCACTGACTCGAGGTGTCCGCGGTGACAGACAGAGACCGCGATTCGACTCACGGCTCTCCATGATGCATTCCAACAGCAACAGCAACACCGCGGATCACAAATCAAATCTTTCCTTGCAGCACGACAGAACAAAACGAAAAAAAAAAACCCACCAAAATCTAAGACACGACCCCGAATCGAACGGGGTCCCTCTTATACATGTTCCCGTTGAAGACAGCGTACAGGGCGAGGGTGCGCACCAGCGCTACAGGTCCTCCCCACACCCTTTCATAAACTCCTTTTATTGACCCATTTTCTAGGTGGCAGATAAAATAAACAGTGACGAGTGGCTTGCGATGACCCGATCCCGAATCGAACGGGGTCCCTCTCATAAATGTTTGTGTCAAAGACGAAGTACAGGATGAGGGTGCACACCAGCGCTACAGGTCCTCCCAACACCTGTCTTCAACTTCGATTTATCGACCCATCTTCCAGGTCCAGGTGGTATATAAAATAAAAATGAGGAAGATCTCCATGACCTGATCCCGAATCGAACGGGCTCCCTCTTATACATGTGTGCCCACAAGACAAAGTACAGGATGAGGGTGCGCACCAGCGCCACAGGTCTTCCCCACACTCTTTCACGCACTCCTTTTATTGACCCATTTTCCAGGTGGTAGATAAAAAAAAGGTGATACCAGCAAGACAGTCATGACCTGCACCCGAATCGAATGGGGTCCCATTTATACATGTTTGCCTCAAAGAGAAATTACAGGATGAGGGCGCACATCAGGGCTACAGGTCTTCCCAACACCCATATTCAAACTCAACTTGGGTTTTAGGGCCATTGCTGGCTGTGCATGGCAGAACGAGTCTTTGGCGCTGCGCGAAGGCCTTTTACTCTGTCTGCCTCGAATTGAATTCTGATCGAGTATGAAAGCGACGTACAGTAAAATTTCAGGTGCCGAAGTCGAAACCCAAGAAGTAGATTTACATGAGGCTAATGAAACAGATGGGTTAAATATTTGATCCGAGATCATTGATATGTTGAGCTTCAGGTTCGGGTTGATTGAACGGCAGCTCGGCACCTGCATATCTTACCGTTTTCGGATCAAAATATTTCAACCAACTGAACTATTTGATCCCAGATTTCGGCATTGACCTCTGCACAGGTGTTGTATGTGAAGATTCTGTTGCTGTGATTTGCTCTGCTTGTATTTATCGAATATTTATTTTGTGTGATCTTTGAAAATGAAAACAATTGGATAGATACAGCGCGAATACCGTTCTCAAGAGTAATTTAGAGGCCAAGTTAGACGAAATCATATATATTCAAGGTCACACAACTCTGTCCACCCAGGACAGAATTTTAAATGTTCTATCAACCAATTCAACACTCAGGCCCGGACAAGCCTGGCCTGCAATATGTTCAATATGAGTTCATACTCCAGTTCAAAATAACGTACACAATAATATTCACCCACTCCCACAGGCGAACCACCACAATACATTTCAAGATAACCAACCTAGGGTCAAAAGGAACAATGGTGAGATCTGAAAGGATCTACAGCTAGGTACGAAGAACAATGGTACAAATATTTCGGTTGAATTTTCAATCTCATGGCTGATATCCCCGAGGTTGCGGAAATTAAATCTGCCAACAGGAAAACGAGGGTTTCAAACGACCATATTCACAATCCAAAAGGAATTACGAGCTGATAACGGGTGCCGTGAAAAACCGGTGAGCAATGGAACTTGGATGTATATACATATATATATTCACTGAATACCAATCCACCTCTGCTGAACAGGTGTCACTAGCGGGAATTAAAACCTCTCAGGCAAGTCCGTGTTCGCAATAAAGACCCCAAAATCCGAGTACAAAGCTAATACAGCGCATCACAGACCGCAGACAATCTCAGCAGGTTGAATGAATATATCGGAACGCAGACCATGGTGTGAACAGCTTTACCTCGCATCCTCCCCTCCCCCACACCAACCCTTCAACTGCCCTCTACACACTGTCCTCATTCTCGGTCCAATGGATACCTAATACACACAAACACAAAGTTATTGAACCAGCAACATGCAGCATTTGCTTATTGCCTATGCGGGTCCCGGACATCTGTGTTTGCCAAAAACTACAGTGCATTGAGGCCATGCGGCTGACTCAGGCTCACAGGTTGACAAACTGCGGCCACACGTACAGCCAGCAGCACCTGATAAGGTGGTTTGGTAAGTCGTACGCAGAGAGGAAGCCATAGCGTAGATACTAAAGTAAATAATTCTACAGATTATGTCTGCCTAGTGCATGATTCTATTAAATCACCACCAACCCGAAACCGCACGTTGGAGACCATGATTCAAACTATCGCGAAATCTGCTATCTCGGAGTCTGGGTTAATACTACCCGACAAAATAGAGTTGAATCCACACTTGATTTTTCCCTAAGGGAAAATAATTCTTGATCGCATTACGAACTGAAACTGTATACGGAGTGACTTCATCATTTAACTCAATCACCTCAGGAATAGACGCGCAGAAAATTGTGAAAAATTACAGAAGTCAGGCCGGCCGCCCAAATTGTTGCTCCTAGTGATCCGACGCAAAACCGGCAGTATTTGAAGCCACACGAAAGGTCAGCGAACATACGTCAGACATAAGGGCAAGGCGTTGACAACAAGTGATAAAGTTACTACAAAGAATGAAAAAGCACACAATAATTACTAGGCTCGTGACCATCCGCGTTCGCCTCACGTGGCTGCGCTTTTCACGGTTGCGAAGCGGCTGGGATCTTTGATCGTCGTTTTGGGTGGGCCCGCCAAATCAATGGCCGGACTTAGAAAAACTTGGGTCGTCTACCTCTGAAAAAAGTGTCAAAAGTTCCTTGGTCAAAGATGAATATCTTTGAATTCTGAATCGAACGCGACCAACTTGTTTTTTGGCGGTATTTAAGCATTTTTGCGTGGAGATGTCTGAAAACCTTAATTTGAGCCCCATAACAAGTTGGTCTCATTCGATTCAAAATTCAAAAATATTCCGATTCCACTGAGGAAGTTTTGACGCTTTTTTTACAGGTAGAGAGACATAAATTTTCTAAGTCCGGCCACTGATTTGGCAGGCCCACCAAAAATGATGCCCAAATGTTCCAGTCGCTTTAGGAAGCTTTTTGATCCCTCTGCTCGTCTCGTGATCAAAAAAGCTGCTTACTAAATTCGACTGGTTGCGAGTCTAGATAATTACCATTAGAAGAAAAACTTTCAACACAAAGCACCTACGTCATGACTGAGGATTGCCCTTTCGAGGGGGGGGCGGAACCTGTAGGTCGAGTTTAACTTCTCCCCAATAAGTCGGATTGTCTTCGAGTCCTTTCGGAGTGAAGCAGACAAATCAGAACTTGGATATAATGGCCACAGGTGCTAGTGAACCTTGTCTAGAGGCGGCTTAAATCCAGGGTGCAAGGATTGAGAGAAATTAAGATCCCCACTCTTTCCCACGAAAACTCAGTGATCACCGCGAAATTGGGTGATCACCAAATTCTCCTGGGTAGCAAAACCTAAAGGTTCCGCAATGACACAATTTGTGTTGCACTTGGCGGTAAACTAGAGCCTAAAAACGGGTTAAAATAGACATTTTTATTAGATCACCAGCTACTGTAACTTCGATCCCATTCCCATTCGTCCTCACCAGCCGGATTCCGCCGGGAATGACGGGAGGGGGGATTCCGACGCGAGTAGTGGAAGCTGGTGTTGTCCCTATTGTGCTGCGGCTGCGCGAGTGGCGATGGACACCAGACCCTGAAGGGAGTGAGGCGCGGTCAAAATATTTCCATGGGAAGTAATTCTTGCAGTCTCTTGACTGCCGGTGCTCGCTGAAAAACTTCAGCCTTTAGGAGGGCCTCAACCACGGTCTCCAACTCATAGCTGGCAACGGGGACTTCCGTGACCCAGCGTCTGCATGACGGGCAGTCTGGCGCGCGAAGGGCGGGTTCAATGAGTGGCAAACTCAATACTGTACCATTTCATTCAATTCTAATTGGCTGTGACCTGTGACCGAAAAATTTGAACTTTGGTTTTCGGATATGGGTCAGTTGGACCGTGACACGGAAAAAAGTTCGAATACCCGGGATCACCCGGGAAACCGGAATTCCCCCGGGATTGCAACAAAACTGGTGGCAATGGTGTTTGAAGGTACTGTACTATTTCGCTCAATTCGTAAGTCACGCGTCACGGGCCTCAAAATTTCAGAAAATTTTCGAACCTGTCACGGGTCACTGGGAGCATTTTCGAACATTGAAAAGAAGTCACAAATTCGACGAAAACGAGTTGAAAAATCTAATTTTCTCCCCCACAATGCCTTACAGCTATTTGCGGAACTTAGGGCGCCGATCAAATTTTTATCAAAAATCATTGTTTTGCTTGCGACCCGATATCTCGCTCAGTTCTTCACGTGGAGCCTTGGGTCTGCGGGCAGTCGATTTCTACAGGTATTTTACAGTGCTTAGGCTGGTTCTTGTATTTATTCCGCCCGCTGGTGGCTTTGTAAGCAAATGCAGATGATGTTCCAATGCTGACCCAGTTTAAGGACATGTGCAAGTCAGGATGCCCCGAATTCCCGTCAGACGACTCTTTGGTATACCCTGAAGTGCTTAGGACAGTTCAACAGGCAAGCTAAGATCTGTTGCTTCACAGACACCATTCTGATGCAGATGCATTTTTTGATGTCCTTGTTTATATGTTTCTCGTGAGGTAATTGGAGCACGGGGCATCTGGCACACTTTATTACATATAGATGAAGATACAGACGAAGATCCGCGGTTCTACAATGGATCCCGCCCTTGACGTTGGGGCAGCAAGGTAAATTACCATCATTCTGCTTACTCAGCCATCCGTGAGTAAAATAAATATTTTGAACAGGCCAAACACTGTGAACTGTCTGTTAAAAATGATTGGTGGAGGAATCAGGGCATTTAAAGCCAAATTGAGTGGGCAGCAATGAAAGTGATCAAAAGTGAACATTTTTGGAGAAAAAAATGATCCGCGCCCTAAGTTCCGCAAATAGCTGTAAGGTTGAAAAAAATTGCACCGGTCACTCAAATGCCAAACTGGAAATTGCTGCTGCTCAACCATCAAATATCTACTGCAGGCTACCTGTTTTCTGGGTGTCTACGGCCCTTCAGGGCTAGTCTTGCAACGGTAAGTAGCACTGATTTAACCGTTGGTTCAACCCTAGCAAATTAAGCCAGAATTGTGTGTTTTCAGCAGTGTTTCAGCCCCACGCCAACAGGCCAGTCTCAGTGACATTTTCGAATTTTTTCCCCGGTCACGGTGGGTCCAGCGGATTTTCGAAAACTGAAGTTCGAAAATTTGTGTCACGGGTCACAGCCGTGGAGAATTGAGCGAAATAGTATAGTATGCTCAACGGAGGTGGACCTAAATCAGACTCAAACTCACCTTTGTTTCTGTGTTTTGGGTCAGGAACACCTTCCAGATACCCAGGAAACTAGAAATGGTGTCTGGATGTATTTGAGCTTCAAATGTCACGTCGAATGCTTCAAAACGCGTGAAAATAAATGCATTGTTTGGTTGTGCATCACCGTCAATCATTGATAGCGCAGGACGCCGCTTATCGGACGGGGTAACTAACAGACTGTAACTAGCGAGGAATGAGCGCAAATGTTACAGCATCTGTCTTGGAGAGACTGATGATACATTACTCTTTTTTCTTTTTTTTTTTTCTTCTTTGGAGCGTTTGAATAACAAAACTCAAGTCTGCAGAAGCATTCTAGGTTTGCCCGCTTGTGTTGCTGGTTTTTGGGCCAGTCATGCTGGTGAGTTTGTCCAGGAGGAAATGCTGTTACGCACAATTTTTTACCAGTGTGGGGCTCTGGCCTGCTGCTTTTATCCTATACCATGTATTGGCCACATACCCACTAAAACCCCCTCTGTGAGTGTCCAGTCGTCCTTTTTTTTCTTTTCTTTTGGAGCATTTGGGATAATGATTTGAGCTCAGTCTGCAGAACCATTCCAAGTCATCTGCTAGGTTTGCTGGTTTGGAGCCAGTCATGCCAGTGAGTTTTGTCCAGGAGGAAATGTCGTTACGCACAACATTGTTTACCAGTGTGGGACTCTGGCCTCTTTCAGAATTATCCTATACCATTTATTCCCCTCTGTGAGTGTCCAATCATCCGGCAGTGAGTCCTCATCCATAAGTAGCCCACTCCAAGTGTCCAAAACCACTTGTTTGTTCAATGCTAGTGGGCCAAATTGAATTTTATCCGTGAGAATACGATTGCGTCGCAGTGCCGAATTCACCAATTTTAACCATTGGTTGTGAATATTTGCGTTTGATAGTGTTGCACCTTGGTTTTGATGACTTGGTTCACATGCAAATTCCAAATAAGGTGCCATCCCACTGATACAAGTATCGCAAAAAGTCTTCCTTGTTTGGGGTTTGACGGTGTGAGCTATCACTTTGTGATACGCTCCCTCCGTGGCTGAAAAAGGCAAATACACACTACGGAGCACGCACAGAAAAAGGAAGCAAAAACGACCTGACCCCGAATCGAACGAGGGACTCGCAATTATGCAATATTGTGAGGAAACCGACAATGCGCGCGTTACCATTACACCACCAGGTCCCTGGCTACAAGACGTCAAAGAAAAGGTGTCGACCCACGGTTGATTCTCTCCTGTGGGAAAAAAGTGTACACAACCTGACCTCGAATCGAACGAGGGTCTCGCAACTGTCATATTGCGCAGAAGTCGACTGCGAATGCGCGCGTTACCATTACGCCACCAGGCCTACCACTGCAAAAATCCCCAAATCGCCACGGTCCTCACGGAAATTAACAAATCGACATAATGCATACGCAGAACACAGAACGGTAAACATCGCCAACGCGGGGTACTGCACGGAGTACGGAAAGTGTTGCCACGCGGTACATATCAAAGCTACGGAAGGAGGTGCGAGCTACGGAGTACGGAAATTGGGGGCACGGGCAGCAACGTTACAGTCCGTGGGTTAGGTATCTCCTTCAAGCGCACGGGAAAGCATGGAGATCCCCGCCGCGAGGCAAGGAGGGCAGTGTTGAAAGGGGTCCGTGGACGAATGAGGAATAAGGTCGCGCGCGGCGGTCAGAAAGAAATTAGTATAAAAGCAGGGACGTCCGTAGAAGAATGCATCTTATTACCTCCCACTGCTCATACCTAAGCTACTCCCCCTCGATCATACGGGGTGTGAATCTAGTCAAATACATACTCGCTCAGGTTGCGCCGCCCTCCGTGGGACCAACCAAGGTCAAATTGGACCAAAAGCTTCAATCAAGGAGGCTTGTCCGTAGTACTTCCGGCTTAATAGAACGAGCCAGAAGGAATTATAGAAAACATCGGTGTTGATAGCTCGCGTGGTTTGTTACATCCATGCACGGATAACTCGGACGAAGGTCCGAGTGCGGCCCAATGACTCCGTTCCGAGATTCACTCCCGAGTTTTCGGAGTATCGTAGGAGTCAGCACATCCATGCATCAATGCTTCGGACCTGCTTCGGACCTCGCTCCGAGCTGACCAATCACTCCGGTTGAACTCCGGCTCCGGATTACCCAATTCATCCCGAACATCATTCCGAGTCGGATTGCACACCATACACCATGTCCTGTGTCTCCTGTGATATCTCACGCATGGGACTCGCACTCTGAGCCTGCTGTCACACTCTGGTCACGCTCCGTCTCCGGTCACGCTCCGCTCCGCATCACGGAGCTGTCAGGAGTAACCACGCGGGTTTGGATTCCGTGCTATGGCACCATTCAACTCGTTTAACAATGGTCCGACATGTTCCTGTCTTCTTACTTATTGTTCCAGTACTTCTTATCAGTCACCTGACCTCTTCTCCTCCTTTTGGTACTCAGGTTTATTGTTGCGTTCACATCTTCTACTTACCTTTATTGTTACATCCACATGCTTCACTCCCTATCTCTGTTTACTATTTAACCTCTTAGTCTACTCCCTGTAAATCAGTTTGATTATTAAAGTTGCTTCACCTCGTTCCTCGTGAAGTAATCTGAGTCTCTGTCCGGAACCCACTGCGGACCTCACCCGCTTACTCCTGTCCATCCGGACGAAGGGAAGTATGCTCACACTATGTCTCCCTGTTGTGTAGCGCTACTCCGGTCCCCCAGTTCTGTGTCCCACGCTCCGCGCTCCGCACTCCGACGCTCCGATCACTCCGATTCGGAGCCCGGGCCCATTGGACCCATCACACCTCTGGTCCGGACCACTCCCTTCATCCCTCTGTCTATCTCCGAAGACTAAGGCAGTACGCTCGCGCATGACCTGTCGTGTTGTGTCATCCAGCCCGCCGATCTTCATCATTCGACCCCGGTCTCTGGTTCCGTTCTGTCCGGCCCTCAGCTCCGGTTCGGAAGGTGTCTGATCGTTCGGTTGGCCCATATCCTAAACCCCTCGGCTCGGATATAACAGTATACAGCTCATTAAGTTACGATTTCGCGAAACATATCGGGTTATGCCGTAGAACGTTTTGCGAAATGTTTCGGCAAGCCATTTAAGGAAATATTAAGCCACCAGAAAAGAGTGGCAAAAGCAAGGATTGAACCGGAGACATGGACGGCGTTGATTGCATAATCCAAGTCACATCAGTGGGTAGCACCATAACCACCTAGGCTATCATTGCTGTTCCCTTCTGCTTTTTTGATTGCCTTTATGACAACCCCTGAGTAGGGATAACAAATCTCCAAAACTACAAAAACAATATCCCTGGGGACCCTGACTCTAACCAACCCTAACCTAACCCAAACCTTAACCAACCCTCACCATAACCCACACCTTAACCACCCAACCCTAACCTGTGTGAGGTGGACAACCTAGTTTCTTCACTAAATGCTGATTCTGTGCTTAAAAAACATATGATGTGTGACCATCATCTGAGCAAGCCTTCATGCTCTCTTGGCTCACTTGGTTACAGCGCTGCCTTCTTGGTTGATGATGTAATCAACTCCGTTTTGCATTCGTGGGTTCGAATCCCCCTCTTTTAATCCTTTTACAAGGTATCCCGAAACATTTCGCAAAACGTTCTACGGCATAACCCGATATGTTTCGCGAAAAAGTGGCCTACTGAGGTGCAGTATAATCAAACTTACCTGTCTTGGTCTTCTTGGCAACACTCCTCTGCTCTTTCCATCGCCCGCTGGCACTCTGGGTGGCATGGATGAGTATTGCCTTGATCACATGTTCATCGGATGTTCTTCTGTCTCACCGCAATGTCTCGGAGTCGTCTCACGCCTCCGATTCCACTTCCGCCATCCTCGGACCTGTCCCGTTGACTCGGTATCCACCTGTCACTTTGGTCCTTGGATTCCTGTATCTGCCCGGGTCGACTCCCAACTCCGGAGTCCCTGGCCATTGATCGGAACACTGTCCCACACTCATACTCCTCCCGGAATCCCATCTCCGATGTTCGGTGGAACTCCGGTTCACTCCGGGCTCACCAGTTCCACCCAACTGCCATTCCGGTTGGAATCTCAACAGTGTTGGTGGAAACTCTTCCGAATGCACTCTTTCCTCGCATTGTCAGCATCCCCATCCACATTCCTATCCCACCTATCCCGATTTCTTGATGTCGTCAATGCATCAAGACTCCATTCCTCCTTCGTGCAGATCGGTGTTGTACACTATCTGCCGGAAGCCTTCGGGTTTTCCGCTCGGACAATGACAAGCTCATCCATCCCTTGTCATTGCTCCGAGGCGACACTGTTTGGATGTTTGAAACTCCTAACAGTGCACTGGATCTTGTGGGCAAGGCAATTCTTCCTTGTTCCGCATGGAGTTCATTGATATGGTCGGACTTGCTGAGGATCGTCTTCGGGAGATCCCCTTGAGACCTTTCAATCAAATCACCCACTCCTCGCTCCCCCCCGCACTCCAATGCTCCGCTCCGATCGCTCTGATCAGGAGTCCGGAGCTCGTTCAGGAGTAGTGCAGCGAGCCAGGAGTCTTACCCTTGGGTGGTCCTGAACACTCTGTTCCCCAGAATCCAACTGGTCGTCGATCCGGTTTTCGGAGCTCCGGTGCTCCGCTCCGAAGCTCCGTTCCGATCGGATCAATCCCCGGACATCGGAGCACACAGAATCAGTGCCCCGATCGCTCCGAGTCCCGGTTGACATCAATCTGGTGGATCGGAGTCATCTAGAACTTCCTCCGATGGATTTTTCGATGTTCCTTCCTTCGGCACTTTTTCCTCGTCACTTTCACCAACCCTCCGGTACTCCTTCCACTTCCCCTGTTCCTCCCATCACTCCGGGTCGCTTTCGGAGCTATAGTTCACGCTCCTGGCTTCCGGGGGTATCCTCCATCGTTGAGCATCGTTCTCCGATGCGAGTCTGAACACTGGAAGTGTCAGAAGTCGTTCCCGTATCATGGAGGTTTTGGTCATCGGTCATGGAGTGCAAGAAGCGTTCAAAAATCCGGGTCCGGACCGGTGTACAACTCCGTTCCGTCTCCGGTACATCGGGCATCGATTCCAATCAACAATCTTGACACAAACTCCACTTCCGGTTGTTCTGCATCGTCTTCCGGAAGTTTACTGAGTTCACTTTCCTTGACACATCCATTCTTTTCCCTTACGACAGTCCGACTCTTCGGAGCGGATCTATGACATCAATCTATCACTCCGAGATTGCTGCGGAATTTGGGTTCCGCTCCGGACGAATTGCTCTCCGTCTGCGGAAACCTCCGACTATCCCCTCGGTACCTCAGCAATTCTCATCCATTAATCGGCAGTCTCAGCTGCCTTCCTCCCACCAATTGGTGATGTTCCTATTCGGAACTTGCGTCATCGTTCTCTAATTCTCTCATTGATCTGGATCCTGGAACCTTGGCGGCACTCCACTTCGCTCCGTTGAGCGACCGAAGTAGCACCAAAACTAATCCGACCAGTATTCTCTGGAGTTTCAGTGCCGGCACGACCAGCAGCTATGCTGGATATTGATGTGGTAGTCCAACGATGGACCGGTGTCCTGCCACTGCCACCACAATTCTGACGCCTTCACCAACGAGACCTCCGCTTCTCAGCCACCTCCGTCACGCCTTCGGAACAACCTCCGGCTGCTTTCGGACGTTCGGTCTCATCGGCCTTGCGCCAACCGTTCCTCGGAACGTCTCCCGGGACCCTCGACTGCCTCTGGCACTCCGGTCCAACCGTTCTTCGGGACATCTCTGGGGGCATCTAACCTCGCCCTTCGGACTCCGGCATTGCTCCGGTAATCACTCCGAATTCTCGGTCCTTCGGGACACTCCTCCGCTCGTCTCCGGAATGTCTGGCTACATGCCCCTTTCCGCCGAGCCCCGTTCATCTTGCCCCATCGATTGGTCATCCACCATCTCCGGCTTTTTATTGTGTTCTTCGAGACCACGGATAAGAGCTCAAAGGGAACATCTAATAAACGCTTTCCCACCGAGCCACCGTTCCGATTTTCACAAGAAACCTCCGGACATCTCTGTTGGCCTTCGGTCTGACGTTCGGACTTGGAACTGTGCTCCGGAGTAGTTGGGAATCATCTGTCGATGTTCTGCAACGCTCCGGGCCATTCCTCGACAACTCCGCACCATTCCGCGACATGGGAACCACTCGGAGTTGGATTCTGTCTCACATCGATTCGTCTCCACCTCCTCCGTTCGCCTCTAAATCCTCATGAGGTGAACCCCTGTGGTCGTGTTCCATTCCTCGGTCGCACGGACCTTTGGAACTGCACTACACCACTCTCCTGAGCGCTCTGAACCTTCTCCGTTGGGTTGATCACCTCTGAATAAGGTTCCGATGCGCCCGGAACCAACCATCAGCCTGTTATATCGCTGAGCCAAGAGGGAAGGAATATCCGATCATATGACCGGAGCCGGGCTAAGCCGCGAACCGGAGATGAACGGATGTCTAGATCAGCCACTTCTCGGAACACCACAACTCAGCTAGGGTGACCGACTGACTGGCCTCGGGCTGCGAGATGGGGAAGTGTCCTATGCCAAGGTCCGAGTCATACGAGCTCGAAGATGGCGACGGGACAGGGATAGCCTGGACCGGAGACACAAGAGCATAACCGGTGTTTGTTGGGTAGTCGTCCAGCGCAGTTCCGGTGTGAACCAGAATGATTGACAAGAGGAAGACGTGAAGGGAGTGTGCCGGAGCGAACTAGAGGCATATCCAAGACATGGGAGACAACCCGGAGTTGAACTGCAGTTGTTGGTATGGCCGAGCGAGGACTCCGGAGTTGTGACCGGAGTGACCGGAGTCACAAGAGGGAACCAGAGGGAGACAGGAGCAAGGCCATAGAGAGGGAGACGTCGAGAGGCAATAGACCAGAACCTCAAGAGACGATTGGCAACAGTCCATGAGAAGGAAGCATGGATAACTTTTATTTTTCGGATACTGTACAAGATGTAAAGTACCGGTATTTATACTAGGGACAAGTAATTTGTACAAAAGGGAATAAGTAACATGAGGCAATGTGAAGCAACATGAAACGAAGTGAACCGCATGGAAGAAGACACCACCATGCGGGAAAAGGGATGAAGTGGGAATAAGGAGTAATAGGAAGTAGGAAAGGGGAAAGGTAGAGCATATGGTTTGATAGATGAACGGATGGATAGAAGAGTGATAAGATGTAAGTGCTATGACATCTGCCTCGAGGCAGATGAAGAAGCGATGGGGAATGATGGGAATGTGATGGAAGTGTGAAGCATATGAAAAGATAACAAGGAGAAGTGATGAGAGCGTTGAAACAATAGATGAGAAGTGATAAGGGATGCATAAATGGAATAGGAGTTGATAAGGCATAATAGCGAACGTTCCGGGGAGAGTCTGATGACTCCGGTGACTCCGGGTATCTCCGGATTCCGGAGATATGTCCGGAGCGACTGGAACGAGAGCAGGAGTGATGGGGCATAGATGAATAGCGCATAAGTGTACCAGATGTTGAACTGGTATGTTGGTAGTCGAGATGAACGAGTTCCAAGGTACTGGTGGTAAGTGTTGGTGGTTTTGGGAGCTCCGGGTCGCCGGAGTGGACACAGTTGCACGTATTAATTCCGGAGGACGTTGGCAGTCCTTTAGGAGTGTTCCAATGCATAGGGACAGAGGTCCGAGACGACGTGGGTGAAGTGGAGCTGAACCAAGGAACGTGGAGGACCGGAGTTCGGAGTGATTACATAATCACAGTCCGGAATGTACCAAGGAGTGCGGAGGTGCCACAGCCTGTATCACAGTGAAGGACCAGTGCGAAGTACAGGTAGAATGTTCAGGTAGAATGTTCCAGGGTGATATGGATGAACCGCATTGAACCGGTCAGGGCTGGATGACTAGTCCAGAGGTTCCGGGATTAACCAGGATGACCGGAGGGTGAACGAGGTGAGGAGTGAGGCCGGAGGTGGCCAAGATAAGATGAAGTAATGGAAGCGAAGTGGATAATAAGGAGGAAGTACTCAGCATTCCATAATTGGACGAGAGCTATGTATTCCGGGATAGGTCCGGGAACAGGTGAACCGTTAATTGACCAGAGTGAGCTGGAGTGGTGCTGGAGTATTACCGGAGTGGTGCAGGGTCTGATGTAGTGCGTGATTGTGTGTCCGGAGGTGACGGGAGCACGATCAGAGTTGGATTGAGTGCGACCAGAACCGATAAATGGGAAAAAATGAAAGACTGATTTGCACAGACATAACACAGCCGCTGTGTACTCCTCCGGTTGTCTCTGACATCTTCGGAGTCACATGTCCTCTGAGTTCTCCTGCCGCTCCCCGGCATCACCCTGTTCACTCCGTTGACTCTCCAGGATATCGGGTTTACCGGTAGACTATGGGAAGTCTACCCTTAAGAGGGGGATACACCCTATGTTTTTCCGCTAAAAATCCGATTTTCAACACGAAAACTTGCTCGCTGATCACTTCGGAGCTTGTTTCAGTGCAGATCTATCCCCGAGTCACACTCCCTGTCGTTCATGGAATGAGTTCTGTCCCCGGACTCTTCCTAGGGTTGAGTTCTATCTCCGGACTCCCCGCGACATCCCCGTAATGGACTTCGATATGCTCTACAACACTTCCGCTGCTCCGTTCCGAAGTTTGGAGCTCCGATGCTCCGCTCCTGTTATATGCCAAGCTGCGGGGTTAAGGGATAGTGGAACAGTCGGCCGGAGTCGTACAAGGTACTCCGGAATAACCGGGGTGCCGGAGAGTAGGCTGGAGTAACCGGAGTCGACAAAGGGGATTGGCGGAGCTGCTTGACACAACACCACTGAGGCGCAGGGTGAGCGTGTACTGCCAGGTATCGTCTAGAGGAAGAGGAAGGGTCTGGGGGAAGAGAGGAGCGACTGGCACCACTCCGGAAGGGGGGAAGCGACGTTTATTAAACTACTGAAGAACAGGGAGTATGCTAGCTGATTAAATAGTGTTGGATCCTAATTTAGTGTAAAGGAGATAAAGGAGAAACATGTGGACGAGCATATGGTTGAAAGAATAGGAAGTCCATAAGCGGTAAGAGAAGTTCGACCTGTATCAGTATTGATCTTGGGAAATGAAACATGAGGTGATGAAATCTACCATGAGGCGATGGAAGGCAAGAGGGAACATGTGGAGAGGTTATTACCCCTTGACACCAGCCACGACTGACCGCGAGAAGTCATCCCAATATTAATACCAGGATTCCGGTTGGCTCCGGGTTTCCGGTTGACTCCGGAAACACCGGAGTGGACCGGAGTGCCCATAGAGAACCGGAGTGGTCTTGGGTGACAAAGACCATGGTCCAGGGGTGTGGTTGCATGGATATAACAGCTCCGTTCCGTTCCGCTCCGATCGGATCAATCCTCGTACATCGGACCACTCAGAAACCCTTCGATTGCACGCTCCTGTCACTCCTATCAATGTCCGCATTTCTGGCCTGTTCCGACTCTCTCTCGACAACCTCCGGCGTCATTGCTCTCTTCGAAACAACGGATAAGAGCTCACCGGGAACATCTAATAAATGCTTTCCCATCGAGCCCCCGTCTCGATCTCCGCAATCCTCCGGAATGCTCTGGAGCACTTGGATCACCCCCGACAACAGTTATGTGTTCATCCGGAGTTGACTTGTCAATCATGTCATTGGGTTCCTTCACAATCCTTCGGAATTACATCCCCGTCTCGAGCATCAGTCATTCTCATGTCCATCCCTGCACACTGGATCTTGGCCTTGCCCTCAGCACTGCCAATTCATCCAGCAATCCCCGCCAACCTTTCCTTTATTCCTTCGGGCATCCCCGAGCTATCCCCATGCTACTATGTCGTCCTTCGGAGACTCCGAGGATAGTTCCGTCCTCCGAGTAACCTCCGGATCGACTTCAAGTACCATTGCTCATTTCTATCCACCCTTCACGTTCTATCCGGGACTTGTCGATTTGGTTTGCCAACAATCTCCGCTGTCAACTTGGGTTCTCCAACAAATCTCCGGCATCTAACGCGCGCTTCGATACCACGGGTAAGAGCTCACCGGGAACGTCTGATAAACACTTTCCCACGGAGCCTCTGTTCCGAACAACGCCAAGACTACCAGTTATTTTCGGAGTTCCCTGATCATGTGCCAACTGGTCTTTGACGTCTCCGGACCCCATTAATTTCCTTCCGCCAAATGGGACTTCCTTTCACCAGTCCGCTCCGGTCTGGTTGACTCCGGTCTGAGTTTACCAAATTCGGAGTTGGATGTGGAGTCTCCGTGTTCACTCCCATTGACCATTGGACGTCTCCGACACTTCTGGTTAACTCCACTTATCTCCGGTTGACCCGGACCTCGTTTCATTATCACCTTGGCTCACTACAACTTCAACACTTCTTCGACCCTCTGTACTTCTTTGGAGCCCTTCACAAAACTCTTCACAGCGAGTTTTCTTCCATGTGGTCTTGCACTCCTGTCTCTTCGACAAATCTCCCACACTCCGCGTTCTGGTCCCCTTCGGGGTCTCCGGTACACTCCCATATGCTCCGGTCTCACTCCAGACATCTTGCTCGACCATGTGCCCTCAGTGCCAGTCCTTTGGCCCTGCAGCGCCATACATAACCATGTTTGAGTGGATTGGTCTTCAATTAATTTTGAACACCAGAGTCAGGCGCACCCATAGTTGATTCTACCTCACTCTCCTTGATGGATAGCCTCTATGGTTCCTTGCCCTCATGCTATGACGGCAAAATCTGATCCTTCAATGGATATCTCCCCTACAACCGTTGCCTCACCTTCGATTTGTCAACCCCAAACTCCGGTCCTTCATAGGACACTCTAGGACCTCTGTCACCACCACGTCCTTCACTCCTCTTCAGCTCCGAAGCCCGTCGGAGCTGCTCCGACTTCATCCATTTCGATCCAGTTTTCGGAACGTTCTGATGCAGTTCGGACCTCTCTCCCCGCGACCAAATCCTTTCCTTCATCTTCACCTGGTCATTCCCATCTACTCCGGTTTGCCGATTTCACATTCTTCAGCACTTCCTGTCACTCCGACTCGTCCTCTGCCCATAGATCGAACTTGTCGAGTTTCGTCACTGTTCTGCAGCACCTTGCAATCGGTCCGATCGATACTGATCGCTCCGAAATTGCCTCCGCCGCCGGCAGAATTCCGACTTCTCGAGATTCTTGTCATTGTCATCACCAACCTCCTCCGGTTCCTGGAGTTCCTGCATTCACTCTGACGCTGCTCCTCACCTGGCCTACCTCCGTCTCCGCTTCACCCCATTCCCTCCACTATACGCTCCGTCTGTGCCTCCGGCTTTTCGGAACGTTCCGGGCTTTGGGCTGTTGTGCAACCGACACTCCGGTAGTCAGCGCTCGGCATGCAGCGCGTGATTCAAGACTTAACTTGGCAAAAATTCTCTCCGAAGTTTTTTCTTCAACAAATCTTCCTACCCCTTCCCACCTATTCCCACCATTCCTATTCCCTCCGGCTCTGGCCTTCGGTCCTGACTTCAACCAGTTCCCAATTCACCACGGGAGCCGGGTTGTTCGTCTAGGGATCCGAACCCTAGAGGGGGATACTGTTACATCCATGCACGGATAACTCGGACGAAGGTCCGAGTGCGGCCCAATGACTCCGTTCCGAGATTCACTCCCGAGTTTTCGGAGTATCGTAGGAGTCAGCACATCCATGCATCAATGCTTCGGACCTGCTTCGGACCTCGCTCCGAGCTGACCAATCACTCCGGTTGAACTCCGACTCCGGATTACCCAATTCATCCCGAACATCATTCCGAGTCGGATTGCACACCATACACCATTGTCTCCTGTGATATCTCACGCATGGGACTCGCACTCTGAGCCTGCTGTCACACTCTGGTCACGCTCCGTCTCCGGTCACGCTCCGCTCCGCATCACGGAGCTGTCAGGAGTAACCACGCGGGTTTGGATTCCGTGCTATGGCACCATCCAACTCGTTTAACAATGGTCCGACATGTTCCTGTCTTCTTACTTATTGTTCCAGTACTTCTTATCAGTCACCTGACCTCTTCTCCTCCTTTTGGTACTCAGGTTTATTGTTGCGTTCACATCTTCTACTTACCTTTATGTTATGTCCGTGCAAATCAGTCTTTCATTTTTTCCCATTTATCGGTTCTGGTCGCACTCAATCCAACTCTGACCGTGCTCCTGTCACCTCCGGACACACAATCACGCACTACATCAGACCCTGCACCACTCCGGTAATACTCCAGCACCACTCCAGCTCACTCCGGTTGATTAACGGTTCACCTGTTCCTGGACCCATCCCGGAATACATAGCTCTCGTCCAATCATGGATTGCTGAGTACTTCTTCCTTATTACCCACTTCGCTTTCATTACTTCACCTTATCTTGGCCACCTCCGGCCTCACTCCTCACCTCGTTCACCCTCTGGTCATCCTGGTTAATCCCGGAACCTCTGGACTAGTCATCCAGCCCCGACCGGTTCTCTGCGGTTCATCCATATCGCCCCGGAACATTCTACCTGAACATTCCACCTGTACTTCGCACTGGTCCTTCACTGTGATACAGGCTGTGGCACCTCCGCACTCCTTGGTACATTCCGGACTGTGATTATGTAATCACTCCGAACTCCGGTCCTCCACGTTCCTTGGTTCAGCTCCACTTCACCCACGTCGTCTCGGACCTCTGCCCCTACGCATTGGAACTCTCCTAAAGGACTGCCAACGTCCTCTGGAATGATTCCTTGCAACTGTGTCCACTCCGGCGACCCGGAGCTCCCAAAACCACCAACACTTACCACCAGTACCTTGGAACTCGTTCATCTCGACTACCAACATACCAGTTCAACATCCGGTACACTTATGCGCTATTCATCTATGCCCCATCACTCCTGCTCTCGTTCCAGTCGCTCCGGACATATCTCCGGAATCCGGAGATACCCGGAGTCACCGGAGTCATCAGACTCTCCCCGGAACGTTCGCTATTATGTCTTATCAACTCCTATTCCATTTATGCATCCCTTATCACTTCTCATCTATTGTTTCAACGCTCTCATCACTTCTCCTTGTTATCTTTTCATATGCTTCACACTTCCATCACATTCCCATCATTCCCCATCGCTTCTTCATCTGCCTCGAGGCAGATGTCATAGCACTTACATCTTATCACTCTTCTATCCATCCGTTCATCTATCAAACCATATGCTCTACCTTTCCCCTTTCCTACTTCCTATTACTCCTTATTCCCACTTCATCCCTTTTCCCGCATGGTGGTGTCTTCTTCCATGCGGTTCACTTCGTTTCATGTTGCTTCACATTGCCTCATGTTACTTATTCCCTTTTGTACAAATTACTTGTCCCTAGTATAAATACCGGTACTTTACATCTTGTACAGTATCCGAAAAATAAAAGTTATCCATGCTTCCTTCTCATGGACTGTTGCCAATCGTCTCTTGAGGTTCTGGTCTATTGCCTCTCGACGTCTCCCTCTCTATGGCCTTGCTCCTGCCTCCCTCTGGTTCCCTCTGGTTCCCTCTTGTGACTCCGGTCACTCCGGTCACTCCGGTTTCCGGTCACAACTCCGGAGTCCTCGCTCGGCCATACCAACAACTGCGGTTCAACTCCGGGTTGTCTCCCATGTCTTGGATATGCCTCTAGTTCGCTCCGGCACACTCCCTTCACGTCTTCCTCTTGTCAATCATTCTGGTTCGCACCGGAACTGCGCTGGACAACTACCCAACAACACTGGTGATGCTCTTGCGTCTCCGGTCCAGGCTATCCCAGTCCCGTCGCCATCTTCGAGCTCATACGACTTGGACCTTGGCATTGGACACTTCCCCATCTCGCAGCCCGAGGCCAGTCAGTCGGTCACCCTAGCTGAGTTGTGGTGTTCCGAGAAGTGGCTGATCTAGACATCCCTTCATCTCCGATTCGCGGCTTAGCCCGGCTCCGGTCATATGATCGGATATTCCTTCCCTCTTGGCTCAGCGATATAACACTTTATTGTTACATCCACATGCTTCACTCCCTATCTCCTTTATGCATTACAATTAGCCTGTTTACTATTTAACCTCTTAGTCTACTCCCTGTAAATCAGTTTGATTATTAAAGTTGCTTCACCTCGTTCCTCGTGAAGTAATCTGAGTCTCTGTCCGGAACCCACTGCGGACCTCACCCGCTTACTCCTGTCCATCCGGACGAAGGGAAGTATCCTCACACTATGTCTCCCTGTTGTGTAGCGCTACTCTGGTCCCCCAGTTCTGTGTCCCGCGCTCCGTCACTCCGGCGCTCCGCACTCCGACGCTCCGATCACTCCGATTCGGAGCCCAGGCCCATTGGACCCATCACACCTCTGGTCCGGACCACTCCCTTCATCCCTCTGTCTATCTCCGAAGACTAAGGCAGTACGCTCGCGCATGACCTGTCGCGTTGTGTCATCCAGCCCGCCGATCTTCATCATTCGACCCCGGTCTCTGGTTCCGTTCTGTCCGGCCCTCAGCTCCGGTTCGGAAGGTGTCTGATTGCTCGGTTGGCCCATATCCTAAACCCCTCGGCTCGGATATAACATGGTTGTAGTACGCGCGGCGAAACTTCCAAACGGCCAGCAGCCCAACTTAGCAGCGTGTAACCGTTGGCTTGGGCCTCGAATGCAGATCCGTGCGCGGAGTACCACCCCCATTGTCGCGGAAGGCTTATCCAATTCGATTATAACCACTCCACGATTCATTCTCACCACTTCGCCACACACACGCCCACAGAATTGACACTCCTTGGCCGTACCACCACAACGTAGAGAAAAAGCCGGGTTACGAAGGACTACGCTATAACCCGTACGCGTTGTGTTCAACAGTTCTGAAGATACTGCTTGCCCAACCTATACGAGGCAAGGAGATAAGAAAAGGAACCATATAGCCCAGGCATCTCGACACGGAACGGTGTTCATCTTGTGGAGCATTGCCCTTCGCGCAAGTGTAGAAAACCCTCCGATCGAAGCTTTCCTGGAAGGCTAGCCCCCCAACAAGGAAATAAATCCTCGAGGAACCTAGCGAGACTGTTCATTCCGTATGGAAGGAACTGTACCACCACCACCACCATTTTAAAATACATAACATTGCGTGTACTACAGTAGCAGACGAATCTCCGCAACAGAGAAATTTCCCTCTAGAGGACGAACTAATTTCGTGCTTTTGCCTGACTATACCACACCCGGTCAGACAACTCATGGAACCGCAGTCCGTATCACAGCGGGAAGGGGGTCTTCCGCCACTTCTTCGCGCTGTGATGTTTCTTATAGTTACACATCAACTCAAAATTCCTCGAGCAAATAAATAATTGAATACTTACCGCAATGTACGCCTCCCAAACCTCGTCAACCGCGGTAACCATCTTCAAACCATCATCCCACCCAAAGCCAGACATACCCTGCAGGTGCTGGACAGTGAGGAACACCGCTTTGAGCTGGCAAGACATGAGAAATGACGTTGTGGGTCCATTGACAGAAAGAAGGACACACCGTGCCATAATGATCTTGAATTTTCTCGGCGGTCTTCGGTGGACCTGGGCTGTCTTTTAATGCCTCGACACAGAGCTGCCACACTTGGGGCTTCCAGCCTGAATCAGACTGGAAGCCCTCGTCCTTGGCCTTGCGCATCCTGGCAACGAGCGCCGAGTTGTCGGCATCTCTCCACTGGCAGTGAGGACCCGAGTCTTTTTTGCCTTTTTTTGACATTGTTATATCGCTGAGCCAAGAGGAAGGAATATCCGATCATATGACTGGAGCCGGGCTAAGCCGCGAACCGGAGATGAAAGGATGTCTAGATCAGCCACTTCTCGGAACACCACAACTCAGCTAGGGTGACCGACTGACTGGCCTCGGGCTGCGAGATGGGGAAGTGTCCTATGCCAAGGTCCGAGTCGTATGAGCTCGAAGATGGCGACGGGACAGGGATAGCCTGGACCGGAGACACAAGAGCATAACCGGTGTTTGTTGGGTAGTCGTCCAGCGCAGTTCCGGTGTGAACCAGAACGGCTGACATGAAGATGGAGCAAAGGCGATGCGCCGGAGCGGACTAGAGGCATATCCAAGACACGGGAGACAACCCGGAGTTGAACCGCAGTTGTTGGTATGGCCGAGCGAGGACTCCGGAGTTGTGACCAGAAACCGGAGTCACAAGAGGGAACCAGAGGGAGACGGGAGCAAGGCCATAGAGAGGGAGACGTCGAGAGGCAATGACCAGAACCTCAAGAGACGATTGGCAACAGTCCATGAGAAGGAAGCATGGATAACTTTTATTTTTCGGATACTGTACAAGATGTAAAGTACCAGTATTTATACTGGGGACAAGTAATTAGTACGAAAGGGAATAGGTAACATGAGGCAATGTGAAGCAACATGAAACGAAGTGAACCACATGGAAGAAGACATTACCATGCGGCAGAAGATATGAAGTGAGAGTAAGGAATAAATGGGAAGTAAAGAAAGGGGAAAGGTAGAGCATATGGTTTGATAGATGAACGGATGGATAGAAGAGTGATAAGATGTAAGTGCTATGACATCTGCCTTGAGGCAGATGAAGAAGCGATGGGGAATGATGGGAATGTGATGGAAGCGTGAAGCATATGAAAAGATAACAAGGAGAAGTGATGAGAGCGTTGAAACAATAGATGAGAAGTGATAAGGGATGCATAAATGGAAGAGGAGTTGATAAGGCATAATAGCGAACGTTCCGGGGAAGAGTCTGATGACTCCGGTGACTCCGGGTAACTCCGGATTCCGGAGATATGTCCGGAGCGACTGGAACGAGAGCAGGAGTGATGGGGCATAGATGAATAGCGCATAATTGTACCAGATGTTGGACTGGTATGTTGGTAGTCGAGATGAACGAGTTCCAAGGTACTGGTGTTAAGTGTTGGTGGTTTTGGGAGCTCCGGGTCGCCGGAGTGGACACAGTTGCAAGCAATCAATCCGGAGGACGTTGGCAGTCCTTTAGGAGAGTTCCAATGCATAGTGACGGAGGTCCGAGACGACGTGGGTGAAGAGGAGCTGAACCAAGGAACGTGGAGGACCGGAGTTCGGAGTGATTACATAATCACGGTCCGGAATGTACCAAGGAGTGCGGAGGTGCCACAGCCTGTATCACAGTGAAGGACCAGTGCGAAGTACAGGTGGAATGTTCAGGTAGAATGTTCCGGGGCGATATGGATGAACCGCAGAGAACCGATCATGGCTGGATGACTAGTCCAGAGGTTCCGGGATTAACCAGGATGACCGGAGGGTGAACGAGGTGAGGAGTGAGGCCGGAGGTGGCCAAGATAAGATGAGGTAATGGAAGTGAAGTGGATACTAAGGTAGAAGTACTCAGCATTCCATGATTGGATGAGAGCTATGTATTCCGGGATAGGTCCGGGAACAGGTGAACCATTAATCAACCGGAGTGAGCTGGAGTGGTGCTGGAGTATTACCGGAGTGGTGCAGGGTCTGATGTAGTGCGTGCTTGTGTGTCCGGAGGTGACGGGAGCACAATCAGAGTTGGATTGAGTGCGACCGGAACCGATAAATGGGAAAAAATGAAAGACTGATTTGCACGGACATAACAGTATCCCCCCTTTACGTTCCTTGCCCTCAAGGGACTGAAGGACAGGGTAAGTAGAGGGATCCGTGGGTGTGGGAAGCCATAACAAAGATTCCGGAGTTGATGTGCAACGACCGGAAACCTAAAGGCTTTGACGGATGGAGAGGGAACAGCAAGGAGTGCACAGAAAAGGCCGGAAAGATACCGGAGGTGAAATGAAATAAGCCGGAGGGCGTGGGAGTCCGGAGAGATAACCGGAATGTTGGAAGTTGAATTGAAGAATGAAGGAATAGCAGCATCGCTGCAAGCCGAGTTGAATGATGTTGAGGAAGGAATGGGATGTGGAAGGGAAGTGAATGAGGATGGTGGATAGAAGGAGTGAATGTTGGAATTGAATGGAGAAGTCCAAAAGCGTCTGGAGGGCCGCTGAAAGGACTGAGGAAACCCGGAGTAGCTTGACGTTTGACCAGACATATGTGGGAATGAGACTGGCCAAGGTCCGGGCGAGTTTGGCGACACGAGAAGCGTCCGGAATTCCGGAGCGACAGGATGAAGCCGGAGGGGGAAGCAATCCTTTTCAAGGATTACAGCGCCTTCAACGAAGAAGGTCTTGGAAACCACAGAGGTCATCCATCAAGGATGAAAGGGTGAATCAACTATGGGTGCATCTGACTCTGGTGTTCAAAGATAGAAGACCAATCCAGTCAAAGACATGGATGATTACGTCGACGCGCAGTGTCAAAGAACTGGCACTGAAGGCACATGGTCAAGCAAGTAGTCCAGGTGATGCCGGAATATTTTCCGGTCAATACCGGAGTACTGAGAGGAGCCGGAACCCTGAAAGGAACCGGACCAATGAGGGGAGCAATTTGGAAAGGACTGGAGGGAGAGAGGCGGAGGGAAGGGAGTGCAAGACCACATGTAAGAAAACTCGCTAAGAAGAGTTTTTGTTGAAGGGCTCCAGAGAAGTACAGAGGATCGAAAACCACCGGGGGAAATGTTGAAGTCGAAAATAATTTAAACCAAGATGTCCGGGTCAACCGGAGTTGGGCCAAAGGCATTTTGAATGACCGGAGGTAAGAAGAATAAAATCCGATGGGGCAGGAGTGTCAATAGAATGACCGGAGAGTCCAACAGAGGACAGGATTGTCCGGGGTGGACATGACAGCGCAATAAAGAGCTGTCACCATGGAGACCAGCCATCAAGGCCGGAAGTGTGAAATCTCCATGGGCACCAACTGTGGCGTCAAGGAGACCACTCAGGGAAGGATAGAACGTTGGTGTGCAGGCCAAAGTGGCACTGATGCATGCGGGTGCTTGATCCTAGGGTGTCCGGTGTTGACCGGAGCTCGGAGAGCCCGGAGAACCGGAGACCGTGGGAAAATTCGACGGAGAAGAATTCAAGTAAGTCCGCATGGAAGAAAACCCGCAGGAAGGGTTTTGTAAGGGCTCCAAAAAATACAGAGGGGCGAAAGCCATCGGGGAAAGTTGAAAAATGTTTGAAGCTGTCGGATGGAGGAGGGAGGAGGAGGACATTGAAGCGGAGTGTTGGAGCGATGCCAGAGGACCAGATGGGCGACCAGAAATGCACCGGGAAGGAGAATAAAAGGGGCAGATAAAATTCGAGAGCGAAAAATAAAGAACCGATGGAGGGGTGAAGATTCCAAGAACAAGAGGACAGAATTGCTGGAGGGATTGACAGCAAAGAATTCCGGAGACGTCTGGAACATGGGACTGATGTCCAGAGATCAAATTGAAAGTTCCGGAATTTTCGGAGTTTGATCACACAGAGCAAGTGCAACCAGAGGGGAGCAAACAGCAACGGATGGTGCTGAGTGAGACCCGGAGATTAACCTGAGGGATTCCGAAGGGCCGGAATTGACTCCGGAAAGGGAACAAGGACCGGAGTAGACTCCGGGGCAAGGGTCAAGACCCGGAGACTGTTACGGGCAACGGAACAGGTCGAAGGGAGAGGATGAAAATTTTCTGAACACTGAAACAGCTTTGCCAAAGGGTTGGCGAAGGCAAATGAAGAGTTTGGAGGCAATGTGAAGCACACATCACCAGCTGTAGTCACCAGATACCGGATATGGCTGATGCAAAGTGATAACGCAACCTAGAGCTGTGATGATGATGTCCAAATTGATCTGAACTCTAACTGATAGAGGTCCGAAATTTTCGGAGGTGCTCAAAGGATAACAGCGAGCACATTGAAGCTCCCAGCTGAAACCTGAGCGTTCCGGAGATACTGCAGGGAGTGCAGCAAGCGACCGGAGGGAAGAGTGGTTGAGTTCCAGTGGTCCGGGATCGAAGGACCGGAAAACAACCGGAGTTCAGCTCCGGAAAAACCGGAGTTTGAACGAGGAGGTGGAGTATGAGCAATCCAGCTCCAAGGGGTGCCAATGAGTCGAAAAGAAAGGTGTAGAAAAAGCGGAGTGGTGGCGAGAACTCTCCGAAGGCGAGGCGAAAGTTGAGAATGCGGGCTCGGTGGAAGTAATCTGGTTAGGATTCCCCGGTGAGCTCTTATACATTTGTTCAACGTAGCTGTTGCTGCAAGAGAGATTCAAGTCGATAACCGGAATTTAAAACCAACCAATCGACTGGGCGGGATGAACAGGAGGAAGATGAAAGGGGATAAGAACGTGGACCGGAGGTCAGACGTTCCGGAAGAAACCAATCCGAGGAGCAACAAAGACAAGGTGTCGAGTTGTCAAAGGATGGTGAAGCGGGGATGCTTCTGGGTATATCCGGAGGCATTAGCCAAACCGGAGTGGTGCTCGAGAGGAACAAGGCATGTAGCCGAGATTCCGGAACGAGCGGAGTGACGACCGGAAGAATTGCGAAAGTCCGGAACAGAGGCGCGGTGGAAAGCTATCGATGAAGATGCTTCCGGTGTGCTCTTATCTGTTCAGGTCAAGCGCCGTGGCAACCAGAATGTCGTCCGGAGCGAGGACAAGGCCTGACAAGCCCTAGAACCGGAAAGAACGCCCGAGGACAAAGTCCGGGATGTGGGCGCTGGCATCAAAGCCACAAGATATCCATAGAAGGATCGGGAACTGGTGGTTGTCGCAAGACATGGCGAAGACAGCAGCCGGAGTGGAACCGGGGCCAACCGGGAAGAGTCCGGAGTGTCCTTCCGTAACCGGAAAGGCCATAACAGGATTCAAGCTTTATGCTTGAGGTGTGCGCGCACAGGGTCAAAGAAGATGTGGGGGTAGCGGATTATGTTGCTTTTCAACCTTGCAGCTCAACGGAGCGCGGGCGGTGATGTAGCAGGATCCGGGTTTTCCTGCAAGTTCGGAGACGTCGCAGGGGTGACAAGGGATGCAAATCATGTGACATTTAGTCGACAGGAAATGATCACCACCAGGGTATGGAGTCCGGATGAACCGGAGAGGGGTGGGAATGTGAACCGGCAGCAAGCTGGTAATATTCCCGTGGTCATGAGGGTCGTGAGAAAATGGGCCAGACAATAGTCCGGAATCCACCTGGGGCTGCACAGCAGCTACCAGAATGGGTAGAAGTCGTTAGGAATGGACAAATGGAGCAAACAGAGTCTGCAACCACCCGGAACCTCAGAGAGGCGACCGGAGTGGGTAGAAGTCGTGGGAGAAAACTCCGGAATGCACTGGAGTGAGTAGGAGTCATGGGAGAAGACTCCAGAGTGCACCGGAGTTCACTCCGGGCCATAGAGGCAACCGGAGTGGATGAAAGTCGTGATGGGAAGTCCAGAATTCAACCGGAATACACCCGGGGCCACAAGGGCAGCCGGAGTGCAGCGAAGTCGTAAGGGGTCATGATGGAATGAGTGGAAGTGCAAGGATCAATGGATGTTGATCACCGGAGTTGTTGTCCGGAATCCAGATACACAAGCACAGCGGTGAGAGGACTATCTGCATGCATGATGACACAGCAAGCAGATGAGGCCAGACAGAGGATCCGAAAAATACTGTTATATCGCTGAGCCAAGAGGAAGGAATATCCGATCATATGACTGGAGCCGGGCTAAGCCGCGAACCGGAGATGAAAGGATGTCTAGATCAGCCACTTCTCGGAACACCACAACTCAGCTAGGGTGACCGACTGACTGGCCTCGGGCTGCGAGATGGGGAAGTGTCCTATGCCAAGGTCCGAGTCGTATGAGCTCGAAGATGGCGACGGGACAGGGATAGCCTGGACCGGAGACACAAGAGCATAACCGGTGTTTGTTGGGTAGTCGTCCAGCGCAGTTCCGGTGTGAACCAGAACGGCTGACATGAAGATGGAGCAAAGGCGATGCGCCGGAGCGGACTAGAGGCATATCCAAGACACGGGAGACAACCCGGAGTTGAACCGCAGTTGTTGGTATGGCCGAGCGAGGACTCCGGAGTTGTGACCAGAAACCGGAGTCACAAGAGGGAACCAGAGGGAGACGGGAGCAAGGCCATAGAGAGGGAGACGTCGAGAGGCAATGACCAGAACCTCAAGAGACGATTGGCAACAGTCCATGAGAAGGAAGCATGGATAACTTTTATTTTTCGGATACTGTACAAGATGTAAAGTACCAGTATTTATACTGGGGACAAGTAATTAGTACGAAAGGGAATAGGTAACATGAGGCAATGTGAAGCAACATGAAACGAAGTGAACCACATGGAAGAAGACATTACCATGCGGCAGAAGATATGAAGTGAGAGTAAGGAATAAATGGGAAGTAAAGAAAGGGGAAAGGTAGAGCATATGGTTTGATAGATGAACGGATGGATAGAAGAGTGATAAGATGTAAGTGCTATGACATCTGCCTTGAGGCAGATGAAGAAGCGATGGGGAATGATGGGAATGTGATGGAAGCGTGAAGCATATGAAAAGATAACAAGGAGAAGTGATGAGAGCGTTGAAACAATAGATGAGAAGTGATAAGGGATGCATAAATGGAAGAGGAGTTGATAAGGCATAATAGCGAACGTTCCGGGGAAGAGTCTGATGACTCCGGTGACTCCGGGTAACTCCGGATTCCGGAGATATGTCCGGAGCGACTGGAACGAGAGCAGGAGTGATGGGGCATAGATGAATAGCGCATAATTGTACCAGATGTTGGACTGGTATGTTGGTAGTCGAGATGAACGAGTTCCAAGGTACTGGTGTTAAGTGTTGGTGGTTTTGGGAGCTCCGGGTCGCCGGAGTGGACACAGTTGCAAGCAATCAATCCGGAGGACGTTGGCAGTCCTTTAGGAGAGTTCCAATGCATAGTGACGGAGGTCCGAGACGACGTGGGTGAAGAGGAGCTGAACCAAGGAACGTGGAGGACCGGAGTTCGGAGTGATTACATAATCACGGTCCGGAATGTACCAAGGAGTGCGGAGGTGCCACAGCCTGTATCACAGTGAAGGACCAGTGCGAAGTACAGGTGGAATGTTCAGGTAGAATGTTCCGGGGCGATATGGATGAACCGCAGAGAACCGATCATGGCTGGATGACTAGTCCAGAGGTTCCGGGATTAACCAGGATGACCGGAGGGTGAACGAGGTGAGGAGTGAGGCCGGAGGTGGCCAAGATAAGATGAGGTAATGGAAGTGAAGTGGATACTAAGGTAGAAGTACTCAGCATTCCATGATTGGATGAGAGCTATGTATTCCGGGATAGGTCCGGGAACAGGTGAACCATTAATCAACCGGAGTGAGCTGGAGTGGTGCTGGAGTATTACCGGAGTGGTGCAGGGTCTGATGTAGTGCGTGCTTGTGTGTCCGGAGGTGACGGGAGCACAATCAGAGTTGGATTGAGTGCGACCGGAACCGATAAATGGGAAAAAATGAAAGACTGATTTGCACGGACATAACAGACATGGAAAAATGTGGAAGTAGAAATAGAAGGGAGCGGTACAAAGGATAGGCCAAGGAGCGGCGTAAAAGAGAGAAAATGTCGGCGGGATCAGTGTGACAGCCGCATGGAAATCAGCCCGTTGCCACCGAGCACCGCATCTGGTCCGGTTTGATCCCTAGCCAGTCGCATCAACCAGATGGCTTGATTTTGGCGGGGCCGGGCTAGTTAGCCCGTGCACCCGATCAGGCCCTTACCTATTACAATAAGGAGCTCTTAATGTTGTTCTACATCCTCCTGTACTTCAGTTTATGATAAACGTTGCTTCACCCTGTTCCTCGTGAAGTAGTCTGGTCGTTCCGCTCCGTCACTCCGCCGGAGCTCTGCTTCTATCATCTCTCTCCCTCCGACGATATCCTGCAGTAATGTTTGCCCAATTATCCCCTCTGTGGCGTAGCGTCATCCAGTCCGCCTTTCACCAGCTCCGACTCCGGACTCCGGTTCCGTTCTGTCCGGCCCGCCGCTCCGCTTCGTATCTGTGGTTAGTTCGACTGGCTCTATATCCCCCCGTACCACCTCCTGGACGACTTGGATATAACACCTCAGGAATAACGCATTGAGCCCGTGGTGAGAACCCAGCATTTAACACATTAAACTGGCCTTATAAGGTGGTAAAGGATTCGCGATGTTCTGAGTCGTCGGAAGGTGGTGGATATAATGGTGGATAGGATGTGGGTGGATGGTTGTTCGGTGGCTATCCTGCCATCGAGGGTCGCTCAAGAGTCGTTTGCAAGGTTGTATGGGGGCTCGGATTTGGCACGAGTCGGCAGGTCAAAACCGTGTGCATGGTCAGGTCTCCCCGCGAAGCCTGAGCATGCCTGGCATGCCTGGTTGCCATCCCGGCCGCGTCTGGTGCTTGTACAAGCCGTGTCTGGTGCTTGTACAAGTCGTCGTAAACGCTGGAATAGTTAAGTAACGAGTTGTTGGAAGTAGATCCGAATGAGGCAATGTTGTTTCCTAATATAATTGGGCGAACTTGAGTGAGTGGGAATTCTGAGCTGTCGCGTCTTGTCCAGACAAGCCATGAGGCGGTGTGAGCAGTTCTGCGTGAACACAAGCCTCACAGCGGTGACTTTGTAGAACGACGGCAGTCGAGAGGAGCTGGGGCAGCTTGCCGCAGTTGCTTCAAACTGCGAGACTTGTCAAAGGACAGCGGTGGAGGTGAGCTGCAGCAGCTTGTTGTGGTTGCTTAATATCAGCTGATGGTGAGCAAGCGCAGTGAGTACGAGCCGTGGCAACTTGTTGCGGTTGCTTGAAACTGTGACTAACGTAGGGAGCGTTGAACTGAACCGCAACCAAGAGTGAAAGATGGCAGAACAGAAGGACCGCGGCAGTGGATTGGATTCACGTGCAATGGCGGTGAGGAGAGGGTAGGGTACAGGTGGTTCAACATCGAGGTGTAGCGGATACCTGTGTTAAGCACGGCTGTACAAAACGGTGTTGGCTTTACGCTTATTTGTGGTCCCGCCCGCTGACGAAACAGTGTTGGCCGGCCAACGTGCGGTGCATATGCACCACAAACCCGTTCACCGCAGTTGTGTTTTACCGAGGCTTTGAATTCTTCCTCCGCCAACATGCAGCAACCATAAACCCAGTCGTGGTGACATTCAACTGCGAAAGATCCCTGCAGTTCTCACCCACTGCAGACGGGGCTTAGTGTTTGGTTTTCGCAGATTTCACTAAATGATTCTCAGGGAAGGGGACCTCACAGAAGGTAATTTAGGAATACTTTTAAAAAATAAATTGATTAATCCTTACTATCATAATATTTGTATATAGCGAAATATTGTTGGGTGCGTGGCGCAATGGCTAGCGTGTTTGGCTTCGATGCCCGATTTGCGTAATCCATACCAAAAGGCTGCAGGTTCGAGTCCTGCCGTGCTCATTTTTTTGTTTTTGTTTTTTTTTCTTTTGTCTTTTCCTTTTTTTTTTCAAGTCAAGGGGGCGTGAACCTTCATTGTATGAAAGACCTGAGACTCCAAGATAGATCATAGGAACTGGACCATGTCAGGAGATGATGGAAGTATGACTGGAGGTGAATGCAGTGTATCCGGAGGTACATATATTTCAGAAGACAAGAAAGGGAGCTGTCGAGTTGCAGGACAATGGGGGGATCGTTGCAAAAGTAGCTAGTGTTCATTTAAAATAAAAATATGCATGAGTCTGGGGCGGCAAAGTCCTTGGCGTTGCTGCCCGTGAGGAGGCTGACTACAAATGGAAGGTGTGTGTTTGCCACCCCGGATTCACTTGTGCTTGCGGCATCGGTCGTCTTGCCTTTACTTGTACATTAATCGAATTCAAATTCTCGTAGTGGGCTGCGCAGGTGGTTTCCGCGAAATCCCGCCAACCACCTTCACACTGGAACAAAAAATCAGGGAGAAAATCATTATTATCCTTCTCCTTGTTCCTCCCAATAACTCGACCAATAAGAATCTTACACCACACCTACGTAAACTTGGCATTCAGCATCCTACCCCGCAAAACAACGTACCCCCCCCCCCCCCCCCTCCCCTTTTCGGTTAGAAATAAGGTTAGAGGGATTAAGTACCGACGGCGCCGAAGCTACTTCTTTCCCTTCTTCTTCTCCTTCGCCTCTTCCTTCTCCTTCTGCGCCTTCTCCTTCGCCGCCTCCGCCTTGGCAAGCTCGTGCGCGGCGTCGTTGAGCCCGAGTCTGTTACGCGCGATCTGGGGGCGGATGCGGTGTTAGAGGGTGTCGATGATTTGTTTTAAGGTGTGAGAAGACGGGGAGGCAACAAGGAGAGGGTGGGTGCGGGAGGCTACACACAACGCAGGTGCGGGGCAGGGGAAGTCACACGACGAGAAGTGAACGTAAGAGGTGAGCAGAAAGGGGAAACAAAGCACGATCAATGCAACACCCACCTCGATTGCGTAGAACTGCAAATGCGCACAGTCGTGCGGTCCAGGTGGGCGGAGGAGACATCGTTGGAAATTGAATTGTAGGACGGTGGATCGAAGGAGAGCAGGAAGGAACACCCGGTTCGTCAGGCTACAGCGACGCAGCTAAACATGAAGCGGGCATGCGTACCTGTATTCGGGTTACTGTAGCATCAAGAGGTTGTCAGTACGCAGTCGGGGATGCAAGCACAGACAGGATACAGAAGGTCGCGCCACCTAGAAAGTAGGAAACGGGCCGCGCCACGCTGCCCCGGAAGGAGTGACGCGGGAACTCTGGGCCAACCTCAAGGCATGAGGAGTCAGGACGAGGGTAGGGGGACCGCCCCCGCACTCGAGACGAGGCTGACGGAGCAAGCACAAAAGGAATGAATGCGCCAAGCAAGCTGCGCGCCCCGCGTCCCTAGGAATGTGTGCCAAAAAAAAACCCACAACAAAACGAAGCCAAGGACAACGAGGAGGAGGAAACCAACGCACCAAAAATTGTATTCCGCTCCCCATACTCCTGCCTTGCGTCCGTCCGGATGAGGGAGCCGAAGTTGTAGTCTTTGACTTTTTTTTTGTACCTATGCGAAGGCGTTGCATTAGCTCACTCGTGCGAATGAAGCAAGGGGCCGAGTGCGTTTGGCATTAAACAAGTAGGGTGTAAGGTGGGGGAAGTGGCGTGAGAGGTGAACACGGAGGTGGGAAGGGACGTGGACGCGTCGACCCCTCAGCCGCATGAGCGCGTCAGGCGCGAGATGCAATAACAGATTAAAGACAGGGATGGAAGATGGGCTTGTGGACGCGTCCCGCGACGTCGAGTCCCCACGCATGCACGCGCTAAGGGCGTCGGCAGGCGTCGGTGCAAAAGTAAAGCCTTCCCGCCGTCGGCCGCCGATGGAAGAGCGGGGTATGCATAACCTGCGTCCCTGCGCTCACGACGTGATCGGAGCCCTCTCTACCCTGCCCTGTGGCCTGCAGCCCATGCGGTGGAGGAAACGAACCCAAATCCTAACAAGAAAACCCACTTACGACTCAATGAACACCCTCCACCGCTCCTTCCCCTCCGCACTCTTCATTCCCTCCTCATCCAGGGTGCGCAGCTTGGCGTGGTCGTCCTCTGCGAGCTCGGGGAAGGTGGCGAGGGTGTGCGTGTAGATCTCGTCGTCGATCCTAAGAGGGTTGGGCGTCAGCATCGCGTGGCAGGTGTGAGAGGAGCGGGGAAGAGCAAAGAGCACAAACTTGGTCAACTTCAACTCGCGTGGCTGCACCTTCTCGATGAGGTTCCAGTATGTCTGTGATGAGCTTCAGCGTGAATTTGAGGAATACGGAACACACACGCACCTGAGCCTGCTCGACGGCCTTGACCGCGAATCTACGTAGTCATCTCGTCGTCAGTCTTCACGGGCGTAAGGGAAGGGAGGAAGTTGAGAGGGACGCACTGTTTCTCGATCTACGATCGAAGGTAGCCGTCGGCATTCGACGACGAAAGACACAACGAAGACGCAAAACGCCAACGAACGCACCTCCATGAGATTCTGCGCCGTATTCGGGTCAAAGGGCTTGCTGTTCGTCGTCATCTTTCTGTCTGTTCGTCGGTCGGCCTCGTTGTCCGTGTGTTACACCAAAACTCAAGAAGTATCGATGGATTGCCTATTAGTAGCAAAGTCGTCCTGTTAAATTGGATCGGAGCAAGTAACACCAGCGAGGAATGAGAGTGAGAAATCAAAGAGTGAGAATGCGCTGGCCGGCTACTAAGGATAAAAAGCCGCAATTACTTTGTGAAGTCGCATTATTTTAAAAACACTTTTACTACACTTGAAAGCGGACATAAAAAAGAGAGAGACCTGCTTATATTTATATGCTTTCGTGCAAACCTGCGTTTTCCCCATCCTGCGTGCGACGTGCTCTCCCTCGCAAACCATTTCCACTTAGAGAAGATCGCCGAACGCAGCCATTTCGGGACCACCGGATTCCCGCATGCCGATTTCCCAGTCTGTTGAGGGAATAGGGTAAGAAATGGATGAGGAGGAGGAGAGGGGAACGCACAGCTGTAGATGGTGGTAACGGCCATGAGGATACCGGTGCCGCTGCCAATGGCGCCCATGAGGTCCGCCGCGACGGACAAGAGACCGAGGATGGCGCCACCCAGCGCCGCAGCGGTGGGGATAACGCGTTTAAGTTCCTTGTACATCGAGCCCTCGCGATGGCCGGCCATGACCTCAAGTAACGTCTTAGAATATGGAATGGAATACGCGGACACACATACCATCTGCTGGTCCTTGAGCTGCTTGGCGATATCCCGCGGCCCAGAACCGGAGACTTCGATCCAGGTCTTGGAGAAGAGGGCGCAGGCAGAGAGCATGAACGTGATATAAATTGCGGTGTGGATGGGGTCGACGATGGCCTCTTTCATGGTGTGCGGCGGGGACATGTAGTACGCGATTCCGGACGTGGCGACGAGCTGCTGCGAGTCTTCCATCGGCTGCACGCATTGTGAGAAAATGGCCTTGGTAATGGGAAAGACAGAAGAAATACCTCCCAAACACCGAGGAGCTTGACGAGGAAGTTGGCCGGGTAGCGCGACGCGAGCATCTGCGACAGGATGAACACATTGGAGGTCAGGGCGGACTCGAGCATGATGGGCATGTTGGAGGTGTAGAACAGCTTGATGGGGTACGAGCCGCGCTGCCCACGGAACCTGTTGCTCTTGACGGGGATTTCGATGCGGAAGCCCTGGAGGTAGATGACCACGCCGAAGATGACAGCGGTGGCGATGAGGTTCATGACGTTGGGGAGACGATCGCGCCAGAAAGCCTCGCGCAGGGCGCGACCCTTGTCGTTCCAGGTGAAGAGGAGATGGAAGAGCGCGACGATCGCGCCCTCGAACTCGGGCCCACGTCCGGTGTTGACGGTGGTCGGGGAGAAGGCCTTCCAGACGATGGATTCACAGATGTTGGTGGCGATGAAGAGGGAGATGCCAGACCCAAGACCGTAGCCCTTCTGGAGGAGTTCGTCGAGGAGGATGACGATCATGGCTGCAGAAACGAGCTGGATAATGAGGAGGAGACAGACGCCGGCGCCGAGGTCGCTGGGCTGGCCGTAGAGGCCTGTTAAAACGTGGACGGTTCCTTGGCCGAGAGCGATGATGAGTGCAAAAACTGTAAAGACTGTCGGTCACAGGTATAGTCATGAATTCAGGGAGCACACGAACGTTTTTGTGCGCCGCCAAATAGTGCCCGGTCCTCCTTAAGCCCAAAGTCGACGTCGATGAGGTTCGCACCAGCGAGAAGCTGCATGATCATCCCGGAAGTGATGATGGGTGTAATGCCAAGTTCCATGAGGGTTCCACGGTTAGATGCGAGAATGACACGCATCCAGTACAGAGGGTCGGACGAGTCGGACGACATGATTCCGTACAGGGGCACTTGCGAGCACACCAAGAAAATAAGGAGGGTCACGGCCGTCCATAGTATTTTTTGGTTGAAGGGGACCTGCAGAGGGCCACGTCAGGGTGAATTGCAGAGTATTTAGTTTCAAACGAAACCTTGCGGTCTGGGGAGGAGACTTCTGGCAATATCGGAAGGAAAGGCCGGACGAGGTTGAGGAACCGAACTGAACAAGGGTGAGTGTGCGGGCCAGGGACAAGGAGAAGACATACAGCCGCTCATGATGGGTAAAGGAGCGGAAGGAAAGACGAGAATTCAGATCACAGACGTGGCAGATGCCTTTGGACCACAGCCCACAACAACGCGAAACCTTGATCTCTCTTATCACTCCTCTCAGTCTCGCTCTCGAAAAAAGCAGAGCCTCTCTCTCGAAAAGCCAGGAAAAAAACAATGACAAAACACAGCAAGAATAATACCGCTTCGTCCATATTCTCGTGCGACTCTTTCAACCTGGTTTAACCTGGAGACATTATTAATCGCACAACAGCTACGCAGAGTACCAGAAAGCATCCGCAGAATATGGCACGAAAAGACAACGACTCGGCAACGAGTCCATGCGCCGCTTCGACGCGTGTTCCCTGTGCCTGCAGACAGCCCGCGAACCAGTGTGCTGCAAGGACGGGCATCTGTTTTGCAAGGAGTGTGCTGTGAATGATCTATGTCGGTCCATTCTTCAATCCCACCTAGTCATTTCACACATCTTGTAGTAAGCCAGAAGAAAGATCTGAAGCGACAAAAGGAAAAGGCTGAGCAGATTAGGAAAGAAATAGAAGCACAGGTCGAGCAGGCAAAGGCCGCTGCAAGAGAGCGTGTGCTCCAAGACTTTGAACGCGGTCAACTCGGGCTGGCAGCGCCTCCTTCCTCTTCGCTCCCTGCTGTTCCTTCTGGCGAATCCAGCTCAGCTGGGACGAAACGGCCATTCTCCACGGCCTTCGAGTTCTCCCCCTCTCATGTCTCGGATCTGGTGGCGCAGGCCGAGGACGCAGCCGCGCGAGCGATAGCAAAGGAGCAGGCCGAGGCGGCGAAAGGGGTTCTGCCCGACTTTTGGCTCCCTTCACTAACCCCGACATTCGGAGGCGTTGCCGCTCGGGATGTCTTGGCTGCCGGAGGAAAGTCTTCAGAACTCAAGATCGGAGCAATGTGCCGGGGCGGCGGGGACAGACACTCGTTTGCGTACGTGACGCTGCCAATTGCTTCGCTTAATGCTGAGATTGTTCTCCAGGTTGAAGGACTTGATACCTGTAAAATTCAGCTATCACGTCGAGGGTAAAGAAGGTGCTGGGCCGAAAGAAGGAAAGGACCCAGGAGAGGCAGTTTGCCCTTCGTGCCTGAAAAAATTGTCCAACAACGTTATTATGTTCCGTGCGTCAAGCTCCAGTTTTCATCCCTTTCCGAAGCACTCATCGTCTTTCAGTGATGAAGCCATGTTCACATGTTATCTGTCGTACTTGCACCGAGACACTAGTTCGCCCACCGCCTGCCGCCGCCAATCCAAAATCCGCTCCTGAAGCATCCAAGGACAATAAAGAGGAGGCTCACGTTTGTGTTGTGTGCGATACGCGATTAAAGAAGAAGGATATTATCGAACTGAAACGAGAAGGCACGGGTTTCGCGAGCGGCGGGCTCGCGGAGAGTCGTCGCGGCGGAATATCTTTCCAGGGATAATTACTGGTTGTACATGTACATTAATGTTTTATCGCACAAGCGTCATGAAGGTAAGTAAGTTTCGGATGGTGAGTTTGGGGTGGAGGAAGGAACCTACCCCTCCTCCATGGCTGCTGGTTTTGGCGGCGGTACCTCTTGTCGAACATACGCACCAAGCTCGGGACTCCACACAAACTCGTGGTTCAATATTCGCGTGAGGGTTTCAAACGCACCCACGTCGGCAAAGGGCACCCAGGTGCGTGGGTCGAGGTAGCGCGCAATGCGACCAGTCAGCGGGCAAGTTTGGGTTGGCCGCGCTAAAGTCGCTCGTGAGTTCAGTGCTTGCAAGTGAATCAGCAGGCCATAACTCACACATGGGTCGGTTCTTCCCCGCATACACCGTCACGTCTTCCCAGTTCACATGCGAGCCGAACATGGCCGTCATCGTCGCGTCCCAAGAAGGTTTTGGGATGGTTGCCCCTTGAGTGCGACCGTTGCTGGAACGCCCGGCATTTGGCGGCGGGACGTCGACGACTTGAGTTTCCTCGTGCACAACGTAGTTGCGCGCGACCTTTTCGGTCCGCATCACGGGCGGGGCTGGAGTGTACGGGATATAGGGAACACTGGGATTGGGGCGATATGGAGGTGCGTTGGAGGGGGGAAGAGAATGCTTGTGGGACGTATGAGGTCGAGGGAATGGGATTGGGTCGATATGGTGTGTTGGTGAGGGAAGCGTATGGGGTGTATGAAGTAGAGGGATTAAGGGCAGTCTGCGGGGTAGATGGATAGGAAGGCGTGCTGGCGAGGTTACTGTTGCCCAGTTGATAGGTAGGAAAAACAAAGCCGCCACTGCTGCCTGTTGTGTAACCGTAGTTGAAGGTCGGCGGCGGTGGTGGCGGGACGACCACCTTGACCTCTTCTACCCGACTCAACCACCGGACAAGAGGTCCCGTCACCGTCGGACGTACGACCCGGGCACGCCGTCGCTTTTCTTCCTCTATTTTAAGATAGTCCCGGTGCGAAGTGATATTACCTTCCTCCGCGTCGAGGGCGCGGGCTATGAGCTCCCCTTGCGATACAGTGCGAACTTCGGGACGAGCCTTCCTTGGAGCTTGCGAGGCCTGAATCGCGTTATAGGCCTAGAATATGGAAAATAATATATGCTGACCTTTTTCTCCTCGGAACGCTTCAGTCGAGTTTCCGTGAGCGAGGTGTTGAGCACGGTGTGCTTGCGCATACTCTGACGGTGCCCGATGGGTCTCTCGGCGATGGTTTCCCCCGTCGCGGCATTCACAGCGCCGCCCAACGCGACCCGGCGTTTGGGTTTCGGTACCGTAGCAGCTTGAGGGTTGAATGTTGCCTTGTTACGCGCGTGAGCGGCATCTGTCGCCTTCTCGAGCCGCGTGCGCGTCGCCTGCAACATACATCACCAGGTAAGTCGCGTCCGGGGCGGGCGGGGACGAGACGCGTGCCTTCCGCGCGCGCTTCTCTTCCTCCTGAGCGGCCGTTTCTCCAGCGGCCTCTTCGTTCTGCGCCTCATCGTCGGTGCTTTCAAAGTCGGCGTCGAAGATGTCCTCCTCATCTGCGACTCTCAAAACGGATTGAAGGTGATGTAGGGGTACCACACACCCTTGTCGTTGGTGAAATCTCCGTCCTCCTCGTCCACCAGCGAGTCCTCCAACTCCGCCATCGCGACCGCCATTCTGCATTTATTTTCATGATTTCTTGTCGTTTTCAGGCGCTAACACGACCCACCGATTACCAGCATTGCTCCTCCGCGAGCGCCGCGTCACCAGTAGTAGCTCCTCGGGGGGCAAAGGCGCGTCGACGTCCATGTCGGCCATGGAGGAGAGTCAAAGGCCAATGGGGGCCGAAAGATACAGGTGCAAATACCTCCGTCCCAAAATCTGCCTCCATGGTGCGCGGTGCCAAACGCGTGAATGCGGGCCCCTCGGTGCTCTCGCAGCTGGTTGCGCATCTAAGAGGTGCGCATTTCATTTACTGCGCCCTTCGCTGGTGGATCTTATACTTGGTCTGTAGCGCCGCCAAAACTTTCTCTGCCGGAAATCAGCTCGTTGCGCATTACACTGGCTGCTCGCAATGACCACTTTGGCGCCCGGTGCGTTTTGTTTCTTGCCACCTATTCAGTCAATTCACGAACGCGAAATCAAGCCACTTTTTGAAGGAGCAGCTTCCGCGCATCCGTTTTGCGAATCCGGATATGCAAATTCATGTTCGCAAAATGACCAAGCGGCCGTATGAAGAATGGCGCCCCGAGCTACAAATATCGTTTCGTGCGTCTCGACGCCTCGTTGGCAATAATATCTTGGACTAAAACCCTCCGCAGGCAATGGTAACACCGAAACTCTGAATCTACATGCAAAGTGGTCCACCGCAATCGTGCGCGAGCTCATGGACTTGGCTGGAGCCCCCTCTTGGGTGCGGTGGAAGGCCGAAGCGGCGCGTACTGGCGTGCCCCTCGTCCCTGGTGCCGAACACGAGCCACAAGTGTTTCCAGAGGATCTCCCGGAACCGCGCTTTACGCTCGATGAGTGGCGCGTCAAACACTCGCGCAAGGAGCGACGGCGGCTTGAACTCGAGGCAGCCGGTACGTATAGAGGGACCACGACTAAGCGGAAAGATGCAGAGGAGGAGATCGTTGCTGTGCGAGTGCCCGCTGCCCCGACCCTGAGTCCGGAGCAGATAGCGGCCGAGGCGGCAGCGGAGAAAGAAGAGGCCGAGAAGCGCAAGGCAGCGAAAAAGGAGGCGCGACGCGCAAAACTGGATGCGCCGCGTCTCGCGCAGGAGGAGGCAGAGCGGCGCGTCGCATTGGAACTGTTGTCCAAGCCAAAGACCGGGGCGGCAGCGATACTCCCATAACGTACCTTGAAATAATTAAAACATCTTTGATAACGGACCTTGCAAGGATTCATCTGCGCTTTATTTTCCGACACCCAAGTTACATTACTACAAAAAATCCTCGTACATCTCTTTGAACCGATTAGGATTACGCGTAGTTGAGCCGGAAGATATCGTTGAAGCTGGGTAGGAATCAAAAAACGCGCCAGAAAAACAAAAGGTGCAAAGGGACGTACACATAGTAGCTGCCTCCCTCGGGGATCAGATGGAAAACCTGGCTGAACTGGAGGGGATTGGGGCTGTCGTCAACCTGGCGCAGAGTGAGCGGTGGCGAACCAGCAGTGAGAGGAATGGACGGACCACCAACAGGCCAGTCACGCTGACTAGGAGACTTGCGACGGTGCCGGACGAGGGCTGCGCGTCCCTAGTGGTGACCTTGTGCTGGACCTTTTGGAAGGGCAGGGTGACCAATTTCTCTGCAATCGCGGCTGCGCCTGCGATCTGGGCGCCCTCGAAGGAGAGCATGGAGGTGTCGCGCTGTGGGATGGCGGGATCGCGACGGATCCTGAAGGGGGGAGGGTGGTTGAACCTACGTAGAGTGCGGCGAGACCAGTGCGATCCGAGTCAAAGGTCTGGTAGTAAAAGTCGATGAATTGGCCAGCAACGGTGTCTATTTCTGAGGCCATGTTTGCAGGCAGAGGGAGAGCAAGAGCGAGGATCCGATGGGGTTGCGGCAAAGAGTTGAGATTCCGAAAAGGGAAGCCATCTATTTGCCTCCAAACAGTCATGAGCACCCCAACACCTGCGTCCGCAAGCGCTTTGCCAGAAGGCATTACCGATCCCAACTACAAGCCCTTGCCCGGCAGACTGGGAAACCTCTCCGTCATCCAGCAACATGCCCTCGACAAGTTCAAGAAGGAGCTCGTGGAGGACCAAGTCTACATCGAGGGCGAGCAGCGTATGAGCGATGCAACCCTGCTGAGGTCTGTGCTGCGATTCCGCGATGCTGCGCTCGATCCTCATCGCATTGCAGGTTTCTGCGCGCGCGCAAGTTCGATGTCCCCAAGGCAAAGGAGATGTTCCTCGCCAACGAGCAGTGGCGGAAGGACTTTGGAGTCGAGGACATCGTCAAGTAAACCCTGTCGACTGACTACCATCCGACCATCTTCTCATCCCTTCCCTCTAGGAACTTTGACTTTCCGGAACTGGCCGAGGTGGACAAGTACTATCCCCAGTACTATCACAAAAACGACAAGGTGAGCTCCGCGATGAGACAGGAGGCCGAGACAAAAGTGCTCATGTGCCGTTCAGGACGGCCGCCCAATATACATCGAGCGTCTGGGCATGCTCGACCTCAAGGCGCTCTACGCCGTCACTACGCAGGAGCGCCAGCTGAAACGCCTCGTCCTCGAATACGAGAAATTCATCCGCGACCGGCTTCCCGCGTGCTCCGCCGCCGCCGGACACCCCGTTGAGACGTCCTGCACGATCCTTGACCTCCATAATGTTTCCCTCAGCAACTTCTACCGCGTCAAGGACTATGTCTCGCAGGCCTCCAGCATCGGCCAGAACCGTTATCCCGAGTGCATGGGCAAATTCTACATCATCAATGCCCCGTTCATGTTCTCCACCGTTTGGAGCTTCATAAAGCCATGGCTGGACGAGGTCACCGTCGCCAAGATTGACATTGTCGGCAGCAACTACAAGGACAAACTGCTGGCGCAGATTGACGCCGAGAATCTCCCCAAAGAGTTTGGCGGCAAATGCAACTGCCCCGGCGGCTGCTCTCTCAGCGATGCGGGTCCCTGGAACCCGTCGGGGCCCAAAGAGACCGAGAGCGGCGGGAAGGTTCTGTCGGGATAGATTTTGGATCTTGGATCCATATTGTAAGCACACACGGTAATAATTTATACTGCTATTGAGCAGTGATACCAAGTACATAGTCACGGAGCAACTGCAATACAATAGTAGAGCGTATTGGTGGAAAAAGAATTCTATACAAAGCATTGAGAGCGGTGCCAAAATTATACAGATGCGTCAGTCTTATTCGTAGTCATCCCCAACCGCGTTTACACCCTACGCGTCCGTCATCGCCGTGTCGACAACCTCGCCCACGGCGCCGCGTGGGCGCATGGAAAAGATGACATCCTTGATGACTTGCGCAATGAGCCCGTGCTGCGCCTCGACGGCGATTTTGGTGCTAGCGGATCGTGAGTACAGAACAGGACGGAGAAAAGATAAAGCGCACCTATCGCGGACGCTCTTTGCGAGCTGGTTGTCCTCCTTCTTCTTGTCTTCTTTTTCTTTCTGGTGGAATGTTATGGATGAACGGGGATAAAGAACAGGGAACGGACCTTTGCAGCAAAGTTCTGACTATCAGGGAGGACGGGGACGGCGGCGCGCGTTGATGCGACGGCGGACTGCGCCTTGGCAAGCTTCTGGTGCAGATCCGACAGCTGCGAGACCGCGTAGGCGCGGTTCTGCGGATGATGGACGCGTTAGCTGACCATTCATCCAAGCACGCGCGCGACGTACAGAAATGAGCGGGCTCTGACTGAGCGTGTTGACCCAGTACTTGTTCCACAGCATCCCGAGCAGCTCAGTGTCCAGGCTCGACTTGAAGATCTCGACCTCGAGCTGGTAGTACTGCCCTGCGTGCACACCAAAGTCCTCGATCTTGCTGAGGGGAATGCTTTGGTACTCGGAGGAGGAACCGCCGCTTGGCGGAGTGTAGTTCTCGGGGAAGGTGCGGAAGGCACCGATGTCGACTTTACCAGCGGAGACGGTGCGATTGGGGTCGACGACAACAGCAACGAAGGGGTCTTGGAACTTTTGGTTGTTGAGTTGGGTGTTGACGTCGATGCCGGAGAGCCAGCAGCCGTAACCCGGGTGCGAGTGGTACCAGCCGATAGCGTGTTCGAGGCGCCCCGCCTGCGGTGGATGAGTATGGCGGTCAAAAACTAAAACTACAAGGCACCTTTGCGCTCTTGTCGATGTACTCGACCATGTACTCGTTCGCCTCGCTTGCGGCGTTGACACGCGTCTCGGTACCCTGAACGGGGAGGGCGAACGAGTCCATGATGACGAGCGAGGTGCCCACGACCTTGCCTTGCATCAGGCCCATGATCTCGTGCGGGACACCTGAGCGCGCGTGGATGACCTGCAGCGGGTGAATCCTGGCCTACTTTTTGAACTAGAAGTAGACCAACCATCTTGATGAGGGCCACGGCAGATATCTTGCAGGATTTAAAGTAGTGTGGGCTGCGCCGAAAGGATGAGTGAATGCGCGCTCGATAAAGACGCGCGGACAGACTCCTTTGTCCATGGCTGCTCGCTATTAATGCGCTTGTTGGCCTCGACGTCGAATCTGTATATCTCATCTTCGGGGGACACCTCGAGGACGTCATTTGCTAAAGAGAAGGTTTTGAGCGCCGTGCTGCTCGAACTCGACATGGCGGCGCGTTCCAAGTCTGATCAAGGCCCGGCCACACAAAACCAAATAAGGTAGATAGGGGTTGCTTTTTTCGTTCACAAGCGTCCACAGTGCTCAGAGTCCATCGTTCAAACTCATCCCGCATGCTCATTACCCTCGCCTGCTACAAGTACACGCACTGTAAGATAATTTTTTCACCGCCTGGTAAATGGCAGCTGGAAACCCGACATGAGAGCGCGGGCGCGATTCTCTGCCCCAACGCCAGTTGCATTGGTGACAAAGTGGATGTGCATACCATACGAGCGCGGGTACGCATCTAGGTTGACCTCGATGCCAGGGAAAAACTGCATTGCCGTGGGCGTCAGGCCAATGGAGACGACGCCAGAGACGGCACTGGGGCTGTGGTCGGAAGCGGCGGGCGGGGGGAGGAGGATGCCGGGAAAGTCTTTGAGCCGCGGGAGGACAAACTCCACGAGTTGGGCGAGGAAATCGTACATGGGGGCGCCGCGCAGCTCGACCTTTGCGCCGACAGGAATGTCGGGGCGAATCCAGCCGCCAACGCTCTTCTTCCCATAGACGACCTCAACACCCTTGACCGCATGCTTTCCCGCACCCTTTTCGGTCTCGCCCGTTAATGCACGGAGCGCCATGATAAGCCCAAGCAAATTAGAGCGCGAGACGATGGCGGTCTTGAGGAAAGAGTGGATGACGATTTTCTCGAGACGGATAACGTTGGATGGCGAGTCGGGGGGCGGGGGTTTCTTGCCGAGCTGGTCACCGCCGACTGGGGGGTTGGCACGGAAGCGGGCGTAGGGATTGCTTGGGTCGTAGGTGAGCCGGATTTGGCGGGGCGGGGGGCGCGGCCCAGCCTCGTGGATGTAGGTCATGTACATGGTGTCCTCGGCGAGGGTCGCGTGGTAGTGTGTTTCCAGGCGGCAAGGCGCGAATTCACGGCCGAGGATGGGGACATGCGGGATTGGCAGCCGCGTCCGCCAGTTGCGGTGTAGTGGTTTTTTGACGGGTGGGGGACGCCCAAAGCGCGTCAAAGAACGCGCGACCCGTTGTGGCGTATGCGGCTACCCAGGACAATCAGGAAATATTCGCATATTCCTTGAGGACGCACCATGGAGAGAAGAGAATTCTTTGTTTGGTTCGCAGACTGATGCCAAATTGTATACAGATTAATATCTCATCGATCATGGTATGAACGCATTTCTCCACCAATAGACGCATAAATAATATTTGATTTCGGGAATATGTACTGAGTACACTAGCGGTCGACCTCCCTACACGACAAAGCCTCGTCAACTTCCTTGCATAGACAAAAGTACAGAAGGACTCACCCAAACACCAAGTCCATCGTCCCGATAATCGCGACCGCGTCTGCGAGGAAGTGCTGCACGCATCGTTAGTTTAACATTGTAGATTACCTGGAGAGGGTAACGTACGTCTGTAGATTGAGGGGATTACGGGCGTTCGTGTGAGTGGAGGAATGGGCGTGTAAGTAAGGAAGAGATGCACAGAAAAGAGAACACGGAGGAATCAGGTGAGTTCAACTTGCAAAAAACAAACCACGCACGTCGCATCATGAAGTCCGCACCCGCGAGGTGAGCAAAGCCCGGCGCGCGGATGGCGCATCGGTATGGGCGGTTGGAGCCGTCGCTGTGATGGAGGGTCAGTCGTCGCCGTGAGTACTATTGGTAGAAGAAGCAGAAGTAAGATTGAGGGAGGAAGTGAATAGGGAGCCTTCACGGCAGGGAATTCCACACGGTTGGTTGGACGAAGAGTCGTACGATCGGCAGGCAGTCAAAGGACGGAGCAGACTCACGAAACCAGATACACCGCCATCTCGCCCTTGGGGGCCTCGATCGCAGAGTATGTCTCCCCCGGCGGGACACTGTAGCCCTCGCTGAAGATCTGCAAACCAAGTGAGTAAAAGAGCACATGTGGACAGGGAGGGGTTCAGAAAAGACCAAGTGACGCACCTTGAAATGATGAATCAAGCTCTCCATGCTCTCCTTCATGCTCGCGCGCGGCGGTGGGACGAGCTTGTGGTCGTCGACCTTGATCGCGCCGCCGGGCATCTTGTTAATGCACTGGGAAACGAATAAATTGTGTACACGGTCAAGAGGGAGGACGCGCGGCCCACCTGGGAGATGATGTGCAGCGACTCGCGCATCTCCTGCACGCGACACAGATAGCGGTCGTAGCAGTCCCCGTTCTTGCCTACAGGAATGTCGAACTCGACCTGCGTGTTGGTTAATAAATGAAATAAAAGAGATAAGACGGGCGGCGCACCTCATCATACGCATCGTAGCCCAACACCTTCCGCAAATCCCACTGTATCCCGCTTCCTCGCACCATAACCCCGCTGAACCCATAGCTCCGCGCGTCGTCTGCGCTCACCACGCCCACGCCCACCGTTCGTTCTTTCCAGATGCGGTTCCCGGTCACGACTTCTTCGATTTCGTCGACGCGGGAGCCGAACTGCGTAGCCCACATGAAGATATCGTTGAGCAGCCCGTGGGGGAGGTCGAAGGCGACGCCGCCGGGACGGACGTAGGCGGCGTGGAGGCGGGCGCCGGAGACGCGCTCGTAGAACTCCATGAGCTTTTCGCGCTCTTCAAAGCCCCAGAGGAAGGGGGTGAGGGCGCCGACGTCCATGGCGTGAGTGAGGATGGCCATGAGGTCTGGGTCAATTTTGTCCATGTTGAAAGTAGAATGAGTGGGCAAAGAACGACGCACGGTTCAGAATGCGCGTCAACTCGCCAAAGAGCGTGCGGATCCACTTTGCGCGCGCCGGGACCTCGACGTTGAGGAGCTTCTCCACCGCGAGGGAGTAGCACAGCTCATTCGTCACTGCGGCGGTAATAAGTATTCAACCCAAGAGACAACAAATCGACCCACTCATAGACACATAATCTAGACGGTCAAAGTAGGGCAGGGCTTGGATATACGTCTTGTACTCGATGAGCTTCTCCGTCCCGCGGTGCAGCAGGCCAATGTGCGGGTCCGTGCGCAGAATCTCCTCCCCGTTCAGCTCGAGAATCATCCGTAGCACGCCGTGGGCGGCGGGATGTTGTGGTCTGGGGCGCGTTCGTTAACGTCCGTTCCACCTTGCTCTACTTGCATCGCACTCACCCAAAATTCACTACAAAAAAATCAGCTCAACCTACAGAACAAAAGGGACGCTCTACGCACCCGTAAAATGTCTGAGCTTATTATCCGTGCGCGCCACGCCCGTCTCGCCCAAAATCTCATGGGCGGTCATGCCGCGGTAGTCCTCCACGACCGGTGTGTCGGGGTCGTTGGGGACGGCGGCGTCGCGGCCGACGACGTGGTAGCTGCCGGGCGCAGCGTGGGCGCGGCGGATTTGCGGTGCTGAGAGGGCCGCACGCCGTACATGGCGCTGAACCAACGAGCGGAGCGGTGAGAGGTGCATCGATGCGTGACGAGACTGTGACACGGCTCTACATTTTCTTATCTTATCTTATCTCTAGACCTATCGCTCCGCCGTTTGCTCTACACCGGAAGACGACCTGGGCATCATCTATCTGGTGGAAATGCCCAGCAGTTCTGGTCAGGTGTGCAGAATCTACCCGTGTTGTAACAAGTTCACTGACCCCGCAATATTAGAGGCTTAGAGCTGGAGGATGTTTTGGAGTTGCCGAAGACGAGGTGCATACATTGACGCTCCTCGACGCCACCTTGAAGAGATACTTGGCTCTGTGTGCTGCATATCATGGTATGCCATTTGTTCCTACTCACTCGTGGCTCCCGCTCATGCAGTCGGATTCCAGAGCAATACCTGCAAAGCCCGCTGCAACTCGAGCATGCGTGCAATATGATCGTCGAGTCCGAGTTGTTTGCGTTTCATTCGGAGAGAATGTGTGAGATAATGTCTGAAGAAGCCCGCTCAGTGCGTTCACTCGTACGCCCGCTCTCAATTGCGACGCCACAGAATACGGATCCACATTCCCAACTTATTTTCTACCACGTCCTACTTTGCCACGGCCGCCGGCGCGCAGACTTCTTCCGCTCGAATAAGCGCTGGGTCCCGCTGCTGCCGTTCCTCATGGACCATGTGCTCGTCGACATCGACTCTGAGGTGGAAGATACCTGCTTTGGAAATGCCGGAGCATCTAATAGCCATTCGGCGACGGTGCCAATTCCCATCGAAGCGAAGCTGCGGGGTTCGTGTATCAGATTATTGTACGAGGTATGTCGATCCAGAAATTTTCTGTTCAGGATTTGCGTGAGTGCTTTGTCGGATCTCCTATATTCCTGACTGACCGAAGGCAGGAATATTCGATGACCCTTCCATCGATTATATGTTCGACCTTGTCGAACAAACGAGACAAATGCAAGATGAAACTCTCAATTATTCCGTCATCAAACTTCTCGTGAGTGTTGGGGACGAAAATCTTGTCGCATAACTTGATCTTTTTCTTTCGTTCAGGTCGCGCTGAACGAACAGTCGCTAACCAACGAGCCGGATGCTAATAGCCCTGCTCCGGCACCGTCTGAGCCCAAGAATCGTGTGCTCCGCGTCCTCATGAGACGATGGGGTTCTACGAAGACGTTCGGAGAAAACATGATATTTATGTTAAATCGGGCCCGTGAGTCTCATTCCCAAAGGTGTTTTCCTTGTCCCTCATTCCTGGAGTTTCAGAACGAACCCCAGAAGATCTATGCCTGCAGCTGCTGGTTCTCAAGATTTTATATCTACTTTTTACAACAAAAGGCACGTCCGAGTACTTTTACACCAACGACCTGTGCGTTCTGGTGGATGTATTTCTTCGAGAGCTGGTAGACCTCGACGACGAAAGCGAATCCGTATGTCATTGCTTCGAGAACATCTGCTTCAATTACTTACCACCATGGATGCAGTTGCGTCACACGTATCTTCGTGTCCTTCATCCTCTGCTCACAAAGACTCAACTACGGGACATTCTCTACAAGAGGCCCCAAATAGTATTCGCGCTCGAGTCACTCACCGGTAATTCTCGCATCCGGGATGTCAGCTCCACCACACGACGGCTGGTTGACCGTTGTTTGACTGGGGACTGGTGTGTTCAACTGCGCAAGCAGCCAGGTTCTGCCCATCGCGCTGATCCCACTTCGGATGACGACACCCGCCGTAGTGGTTCTAGCGAAGCGCCTGGACGGACGCAGTCCCAACTCACCGCACCTTCTATGTCCGCCTCTGCTCAGCTCGACAGATCTGCACCTGGGAAAATGCGGACGTTGAAAAGCAGCAAGAGCCACGAGTTCCTGAAAGGTATTCTGCGACACCGCCATCCCCGACGAGATCGACCCTCGATACCGTCCGCCGATCGAGCAATGCGAGCTCTATTAACTTGGTTGCTGGCGCTACGGTGCCGATGTCGCACAACTTACCTTTCCCGACGCGCAGAGGGAGCGTGATCACCGTCGACGAGTCTTTTCAAGCAGAACAGCAACACCAACACCGCGCGCCTCATCACAGCTATAACAGCGAACCCTCGTATTCTCCCCCATCTCTGTCACACCTGGTGCCAGCGGCTATCGTCAGCAGCCTTAGCACCTCAAGCTTGCCCTCAACCTCGACGTCGCCCACTGATTCAGTACACCTGCACGTTCAGCCGCCGACGCCGCAACGCAGATCCGCGCCGCCCCCGCCGCCTGCTATTCCCCTTGGACGGACTAATGGAGGGGCGACGATCACGACGATTCGATCATCTAATACGGTGTCTAGCCCGCTGGCCAAAACCAAGTTCTAAAGAGTGTTTACCCGTCTGTATTCATAGATAGACTGGACCATGTATATTTCATCCGACCATTTGACTTCGATATTGGGATCATTGAATTGTCCGGAGTTGCTGACCTCAGCATCAACACAGCCACAGTTGCAGGTCTAGTTCCGAAAAACTTTTTGCTTCTCTCCTTCTCCTCCTCCTCAAGACACGCCAATCGCCAAAGTGAGCGTTTATCACGACGACGCCCCTAGGCCCAAGTTCTGTGGAAAAGAATGGGTGGAAGGGGTGGATGCGTCGTTGGGATGTGGATGTCGTTTGATCTGTGCTCACCCGCAATTTATTTTCAGAATGGGCCTGCAGGAATTCCAGGTTATCGGGCGGCATTTGCCCACCGAGTCGGACCCGACTCCCAAAATATACCGCATGCGCATATTTGCCCCCAATGAGGTCGTCGCAAAGTCCCGCTTCTGGTACTTTCTCCGGTCCGTCAAATTATTTGCACCATGAAATGCATCGCTCACGTCCCGCAGCCAGCTGAAAAAGGTCAAAAAGGCCAATGGCGAGATCATTGGCGTCAACGTCGTGTGTAGCATCCCTTGCAGCCCTCAAGAGGCAGGCGGACAGGGATCTGACTTTTTCTAGATCCACGAGAAGAAGCCCCTCAAGGTCAAGAACTTTGGCATCTGGCTCCGCTACGACTCTCGCTCCGGCACACACAACATGTACAAGGAGTTCCGCGACCTCTCCCGCGCAGACGCCGTCAAGAGCCTCTACCAGGACATGGCCGCCCGCCACCGTGCACGCTTCCGGTCTATTCACGTCCATTCCCTCCTCTGCCTCGTCCAGTATTAGTGACTCATTATTCCCTAGATCCTCCGTGTGGTCGAGATCGAGAAGTCCGCCGACATCCGCCGCCCGTACATCAAGCAACTCATGACCCCCAACCTCAAGTTCCCCCTCCCCCACCGCATCACAAAGGCCCGCTCCACCTTTGTCGCCAACCGCCCTGCTACTTTCTAAGCAGGTCCTGGTGGTCCTTTGCTCGGGTAGTTACGCTTGAATGTATTGTGGTCATGCAGCACCTATGATATGGATTCTATGCGCCCGCTTGATGAGATCCGCTTCTCTTGAGTCTGCAGACCATCTGCGTCTTCCGAGTCAAAACAAGGTCGAAAAATAGTTTTCAGCAGAATTAGTGTTTACAAACTCATCCTACGATGTTGGGGGTGAAGAAGCCGAGTCCAAAGCCGCCAGCTGGTCTACCAAATCTTCCATGACAGACTTGGGTTGCTGCGGAGAAACAGCAGGGGGAAGCTGCGATGGACCGATGAGCGTTTCGTCGGTACGAGCAAATGGCCTGCGGGTTCGAAGCCTGGGGCAATACGTCGTAGAGCATCGCGCTTCCGCCGCTCTTTCTCATCGGCACGCGAGCGCAGATATTCCTCCCGTCGTGTGGCGTGCGACGCGAGAGTCGTACGACGAGATGATTCCAGCGTCAGGATATGAGGCTCAATGGTGAACTGGATAGACGAACTGTTTGATAAATAGAAAGGTCAGCAGATCGTACCTGGAAGAAACTTGAGTTACATATGGGGTCACAGAGTCCGGGAGGGGGTGAATGTCCGGGGGGAGGACTATCTGAGGGATTAGGTATCAGTTGCCCGAGAAACATGGAGCGAAACATACTGGACGCGGAACGCGGAGACTTGGGGATTTAATGAGCGGGACACGCGCCGCTGGGGCATATTGAGCTGTATAAGCAAAAATAAGGGCCAAACCGTAGAGAATAGGCTGGAATGAACGCACACTGGTCGGGCATGGTGGCGGAAGGAGAAAGAGCCGGATCAGAGGATCAATATCTTCTTATGGAGGACTTCAACCACCAACTGGCCATAAAGCTTTCTAGGGCCCTCAATACCCTCAATCCGAACGACCTGCTGGCCCAGCGAGTAACGGATATCGCCAAAACCAACTCGGTCGAAGGGTTTGTCAAAGGTGCGACTTTACAGCTAGCTTCATTGTTGTATTTTTCGCTCATATAATGCTATATTTCTAGCGGCGCGGGCGTTTGGCAAGTTTCAGGAATCTTTTCTGGCCGAGCTGCATGCCGAAATATTGTTGCATGCAAAGCAGGAGGCCACTGGGATCGTCCCTCAACCAATTGAAGGCATAACTGTCCATGACTCGGATGTCCTCGAGCCAGAACCTGCTCGCCCGGGAGGCTTGATGCGAGCAGGACACTGTGCGTGGACCCTCGAAGCCTAAGTCCTTGGTACTGACCCTCGCTGTAGCGCCATACCTTCCGGCAACCTGCGCGACCACTCGAACCCCCCACTCCGCGTAGCTCGTTACTCGGTCTCGACCGTCTTGCTCAAGAGAAGCGTGCGGCCGCCGCCAACGGGAATGCAGAGGGCAGCCGCAAGAAACCGCGGTTGGACGACGGGTCCGAACCATTTTTCAAAGTCCCGAGTTTGCCTTTACCTCGGGTCGACAACCAACGCCAAAGGGGCGCAGAAACGCCTTCGCACCCTGGAGGCTTGTCCGAGACGGGCCGCAAGAGGTTGGAGGAGTACAGACGGAATAAAGACAAACAGCGAGGTATGATTCATAGCACTACTCACTCTATTTTCTCCGCTCATGTTCCTGTGTTGCGCGCGTCGAATTAAACTTCAAGAGGGCATCACTGCTGCCAACGAGCGCCGCGACGATGGTCCGAAGGGCTTGGGCGACTTCCAACGGCGTTCAAACCGCGACAGAGACAGAGGCTGGGGCGGGAAGCGCGACTTTGATCAGCCGCAAAACGGCCGCGGCTGGGATGCCACGCCGCGCTCGGTGCGGGGGAACGGCGACGCCCCGAGTGTACGAGTGCCCAACGTTGGATGGGACTCGACTCCTCGCCGCCCCGGAGACGAAAACTCTGGCTGGGGAGCGGCCAATAATCGCCTCTGGGATGCTCCTACGCCTCGAAATGTGCGAGCCGGGAGTCCCGATGACGCTATAGGCCTCGACGCGCGGGAGTGGGAGGAGGAGCAGATTCGTCTTGACCGTGACTGGTACACCGGTGCGGAAGAGGGCGGTGTCGCTGGGGACGAGGAAAATAATCCTCTAGCCCAATACGAGGATTTGAATGCGCTCAAGACTGCCGAAATCGCGACCAAGCAAGTGGTAAGCCGTCGACTTGCGTACTCAAGGCAGATGCTTAATTTTCTTATGGCAGCGAAAAATATCCGCAAGACAGGCGCAATATGTACGTCGGGTTCAAGCTCAAAGTGTTTCGGTGCTGATTCCCTTTCCCAGAACGCCGACAACGATCTCTGGGAGGCCAATCGAATGTTGACTTCCGGTGTCGCGACGCGGAAAGCGGTGGACATGGATTTCGAAGATGAATCGGAATCGACCGTCCACGTCATGGTCCACGATCTGAAGCCGCCCTTCCTCGACGGCCGCACAGTGTTCACGAAACAACTCGCCCCGATCAATCCCATCCGCGACGCCTCGAGCGACATGGCAGTCTTCTCCAAGAAGGGCAGTGCGCTCGTAAAGGAGAAGCGAGAGCAGGCGGAGCGCGCCAAGGCCGCTGCGAAGTTGGCTGCGCTCGGTGGGACCTCGCTCGGGAACATCATGGGAGTCAAGGATGAGGAAGCCGAAGCCGAAGGTGCGTTTATTCGCTTGGGTCCTGCTCCCGGTTAGAGTCTCGACATTCACGTAGTCTTCATTTTCGTTCGGTTGCAGCTGAGGACCAGAAGCGGCAGGAGGAGCAAAAGGCCAGCGGCGCGCCGGAGGATTACCGTGGTGATTCAAAGTTTGCTACCCACTTGAAGGCCTCGTCCGGCGTGAGCGCATTCGCCCGGAATAGAACCCTCAAGGAGCAGAGAGAGTATCCTGCCCGCATTCGCGAGTCGGGAGGAGCTCATGAAGGTTATCCGGGAGAATCAAGTCGTAGTCGTTGTCGGCGAGACTGGGTCTGGGAAAACCACGCAGCTGGCCCAGTTCCTTTACGAGGATGGGTACTGCAAACATGGGCTCGTCGGCTGCACGCAGCCTCGGCGTGTCGCTGCCATGTCCGTCGCCAAGCGTGTTAGCGAAGAAATGGAGGTGCGTTCCATTCATTTACAAACCTTCCTCCAGCCCTTCTCACTTTGTGATGCCAGTGCAAATTAGGCTCGACTGTCGGCTATGCTATTCGTTTCGAAGACTGCACTTCATCGGATACCAAGATCAAATGTGCGCCTCCATCCCGCTGGACCATCGTTGATAGTTGACTCGCTGCAATATAGATATGACCGATGGTGTTTCTGCTTCGCGAGTCGTTGAATGAGGGCGACCTCGATCGTTACAGCGTCATCATCCTCGATGAGGCGCACGAGCGATCTCTGAATACCGACGTTTTGATGGGTCTTCTCCGGAAGAGTCAGCTCCTTCATTTCGTCCTCTGGCCTCCGCTCATTTTTTCCTACAGTTTTATCCCGTCGCGCGGACCTGAAACTCATCGTTACATCGGCGACGATGAATGCAGACAAGGTAGGCCTATTTCCTCTTTGTCATATCTATTTTGTTGACACCCATAATAGTTCTCTGTCTTCTACGGAAACGCTCCAACATATACCATTCCCGGACGAGCTTTCCCTGTAGAAACGTACCACTCGAAGTCGCCGTGCGAGGACTACGTCGACAGCGCCGTTAAACAGGTCCTGCAGATCCACCTTGCCCTTCCGCCTGGCGATATTCTCGTTTTTATGACTGGTCAAGAAGATATCGAGATAACGTGTCAAGTGGTCAAAGGTTTGTTGTTCTCTACTCCTCATAGCGTAGTCTGACGTCCTTTGAGAACGATTATCCCAGCTGAACGAACCCGCTCCGATGGCTGTGCTACCGATTTACTCTCAGATGCCAGGCGGATTTGCAGGCCAAGATTTTCGAGGCGACGAGCGATGGCAGAAGGAAGGTTATCGTGGCCTACCAATATCGCTGAGACCTCCCTGACTGGTTTGTGTTTCTTTTCGAATGTCTTGCCTATCTCGGTCTGACGGCCTTGGCGTTCAGTGGACGGAATTTTATACGTCGTCGACGCCGGATACTCGAAACTCAAGGTTATAATCCCAAGGTCGGAATGGACGCGCTGCAGATCACGCCGATCAGCCAGGCGAATGCCAACCAGCGGACCGGTCGTGCAGGAAGAACTGGAAATGGGTGGGTTCATTCGTTTTATAGGTGTTCTTCAACCAATGACTGAGACGCTTCAAAGATTCTGTTACCGAATGTACACGGAGATGGCGTTCAGGAACGAGCTCTTCGAGAGCACGATTCCGGAGATTCAGCGTACCAACTTGGCGAATACGGTTCTGTTGCTCAAGGGTTTAGGGCGTGAAGAACTTGCTCGAGTTTGATTTTATGGATCCCCCGCCGCAGGTGAGATCTAACTCACCTCTCAAAATCAGTCGCTCCTATACTCAACCGTCGTCCAGTCCAACATCCTCAACTCGATGTATCAGTTGTGGGTTCTCGGCGCCTTGGACAATGTTGGCGACTTGACGCCCGTCGGGCGCAAGATGAATGAATTCCCGATGGAGCCCTCGATGGCGAAGATGCTGATTGCCTCTGTCGATTATAAGATGTTCTGAGGAGATGCTGACAATTGTGTCGATGCTGTCTGTTCCCAGCGTATTCTACCGACCGAAGGAGCGGATGGAGGAGGCTGATGCAGGCGCGGGAGAAGTTTAACGTTCCGGAGAGTGATCATTTGACGCTATTGAACGTGTTCAACCAGTGGAAGAGCCATGGGTACGTCCTCATCCACGTCGCTAGATTTGGGCTGATCAAAGTGCAGGTTCCGGGATGAGTGGGCTATGAAGCATTTCTTGCACCCGAAATTGTTGCGCAAGGCGAGGGAAGTCCGTGCCCAGCTCGAGGATATCATGAAGTTCCAGAAGATGGAGCTGATTTCTGCTGGGACTGACTTCGATGTGTTGAGGTCTGTGAACGCGCGTCTTACTTGAAGTGAGCATTTCCTGATTTCCTATTTAGGAAAGCTATTGCAGCCGGATACTTCCATCAAGCAGCGCGCGCAAAGGGTATTGGGGAGTTCGTCAATATCCGTTCCGGCCTTCCTACCCACCTGCATCCCACCAGCGCGCTGTATGGTCTTGGATGTGCGTCCTGCGTTGCGCTTTCTCCTCCCACTTGACTGACTTGGGTTAACAGATACACCCACCTATGTGGTGTACCACGAGCTCATCCTGACGTCCAAGGAGTACATGACCCAGGTCACCTCGATCGACGCTTATTGGCTGGGTGCGCTCTAATCTCACGCTCCCGTCTCCCTTCTAACTCGTGCCATCATCTTTCAGCTGAGCTTGGTTCCGTGTTCTATTCCGTCAAGGAAAAGAACTTTGACGAACGAGGAAACCGGCGTCAAGCCGATCGTGAGTTTTCGAGAAAGGCTGAGTTGGAGACGGAGATTGCGCGCCAGCGAGAAGAGTACGTTTACGTGTATTTTGCAGCACTCGTTTTTTATTGACCTTGGCGTCATCCAGAACCGCAAAACAGGTCGCCGAGGCTGCAACTTGCCTGCTAAAACTAGCGGCGGGAGCTCGAAGATCATCGTTCCCGGCACACCCAGGCATTCTGGCATTGGTGCTGGTTCCAGAGTGACACAGACGCCGAGAAGAAGAGTCGGAATTTAAGACTAGTAGTATATGTATAGAAGAATTGTACCATGGTTAGATCGTGTATCCAAGTATTCCGTCCAACGGTTTCCCCAAAAGCAAGCTGTATATACAAATGCAAAAGCGGCGAATGAAAATGTACTTGCCGGTAAAAAGAATGAAAGAGATACAGAATGTGACTGACGCGTAACGACGCGTTCGGTCACGCCTCCTCTCAACCGCCATGCCGCTCCGCCAGATCGAGGTGTGCGACTTCAAGTCGTACCGGGGCCACCAGACAATTGGCCCCTTCAAGAACTTTACCTCTGTCATTGGACCAAATGGCGCCGGAAAGTCAAATCTTATGGACGCGATATCTTTCGTTCTGGGTGTCAAAAGCGCTCAACTGCGGAGTTCCCAACTAAAGGACCTAGTATACCGTGGTAGACGGCTCGGGAAGAGTGGAATTGAAGGGGAAGAGGACGAACCCGATGCGGTCGATGAAGACGACGAGGCGGAGCAGGGTGAGGGCTCCGCCAAGAAGGCATGGGTGATGGCCGTGTATGTCGATGCAGAAGACAAGGAGTGGCGTTTTAGACGAACGTGAGGCTCTTAACTGTCTGCGATATCCAGTTCTGAGCTGCTCTTAGAATATCTACCACTGGCGCCTCCGAGTACAAGCTCAACTCCAAAGTCGTGACCTACAATGCATACAATGCCGCTCTTCATGTCCCACAACATTCTCGTCAAGGCAAAGAACTTTTTGGTCTTCCAAGGGGATGTCGAAGCCGTCGCCTCCCAGTCGCCACGCGAACTTTCGCGCCTCATAGACCAAATCAGTGGCAGCTTGGAGCTCGCGCCTGAATACGAGAAGGCCAAGGAGGCGCAGGACCGCGCGACAGGAGAACGCGACGTTCAACTTTTACCAAGCGTCGTGGGATTGCCGGAGAAATCAAGCAATACAAGGAGCAGAAGGGTGAGGCTGATCGCTTCGACTCGCTCTGCCAGGAACGGGTACGCGACGCGAACGTTGATTGTATTCCGCTGCCTAATTTCGTGTAGGACCAACGCATCCTGCACCGCATACTCTTCAAGCTGTTCCACCTTGAGGAGGCGATCGAGGCTAATGCGCGCGAGATCCGCACGCAAAACAAGGCGCTCAAGAGCCTGCGCGCGGAGCAGCGCGTGCACGACGAGGCGCTGGAGACTGCGCGCGCAGAGCAGGCCAAGACGCGCACCGGTGTTATGCAGATGGAGAAGAAGATCAAGAAGGCAGAGAAGGTGCTGGATGGCAAGCGCCCCGACCTTGTCACTGCAGAGGCCCACATCGCGCATGCGAAGCGCAAGCTCACCAACGCGACCAAGGCGAAGGAAGGGCTCGAGTCTCAACAGGAGGCACTGGAGACCAAGGTGAACAACTTGCAGAAGGAGTTGGCGAGCGTGAAAAAAGCAGCCGACGCCGCGCAAGGTTGGTCCCTTTTTTCTATTTTGTTCGAGCCTAATGCTCGATATACAGAGGCCCAACGGAAGGCCTCTCAGCATAATATGGCCCTAGGCGAAGAGAGCTTGATCGAGTACCGAAAACTGTAAGCTGTTCGCTCTTGGTCGCTCTTCACATGTTTGAAATTACTTGCAGAAAAGCGGCTGCAAGTGTCCTGGCTGTAGATGAGCGGCAGTCCCTCGAGACCCTTAACCGCGAGCTCAAGACCGTCACTCGGACGCTGGGGCAGCTCAAAGAGAAGCAGACGGGCCTGGAGGAGAACCGCGAGTCGCGGACGGCGGATCTAGAAGCACAGAGCACTCGTAAGGCAGAGGTGTGTTTCTCCTGTAATTAATTTATCCTCACACTAATGATCTTGTCTCGTAGCTGGATGAGAAGATCGGTGCCTTACAGGCGGACCTCACCAAGGCGCGACAAGAGCTGGACAACCAGCAGTCAGAGCGTACAAGGATCAAGTACGGTCTCGTGTTATTTGTGTTTTGTCAAGTCTAACCTGGTCAACAGGCAACTCGAAGCGCAGGCAAATGAGCAGTTGCAGAATATCTACGCGCAGCTTCTGCAGGCCGGTGTGGACAAGCACGAGTCTGAACGAGAGACTAAGCTCAAGGAGACTCTGGCGAACCTTCAGCGGCTGTTCCCTGGTGAGCTTCGGTAGTCATGCCCGGCAACATAATCTAAACTCTCGAGCGCAGGCGTACGCGGACGCGTTGTCGACCTGTGCAAACCCGCCCAGCGAAAGTACGAGACCGCAGTCTCAGTCGTTCCTCGGCTGGAACATCGACGCCATTGTCGTAGACTACCGAGAAAATCGCGATAGACTGTATCGAGGCGCGTCCTTTTTGTTCGTGCCTTGATTTCCCAGCTCATTTGCTTCACACAGTATATGCGTAACCAACGTGTTGGTCAAGCGACGTTCATTCCCCTCGACACGATCCAGGCCAAGCCGATCAATGACAAGTTTCGCTCGTTTGCAAAGGGCGCGCGACTTGCCGTGGATGTCATCCAGTTCGAGCCGACAGTTGAGCGTGCGATGCACCATGCCTGTGGGAACGCTCTGGTTTGCGACACGATGGAGGTGGCGAGATACGTGTGTTACGAGAAGGGGCAGGAGGTCAAGGGTGGGTTTTCTTCTTCTTTGGGTTAATCCCGACGCGTTCTGAGAGTGATTCGGTGGTAGCTGTGACCCTAGAGGGGACCATTATTCACAAGAGTGGACTGATCACTGGTGGTAAAAGTACCCACAACAGCGGCAAGAAGTGGGATGAGAAGGACGTTCAAGGTTGGGCTAACGTTTACTTGTCACTCCGATCGTGTGTTAATTGCCTTTGGTCTTTTTTTTCCCAGGCTTGACCCGCACCAAAGACGGGTTAATGACCCAGCTGCGCGATTTGGCCTAAACAAAAATCGCGAGGACAGACGGATGAAAATCTCATCGCGGAGATTGGTCGAATTGAATCGGCGAACAACCCTGGCGAAAGACGACCTGGTGCGTGATCCATTCATATCACGACTGCCCCGTCTTACTGGTTCCAGAACGCGTGCAAACTCCGCCTGAACGGGTATCCGCGATGAGCTGAAGCATATTGAGAAGGAGCTGAAGAAGAATGCACCTGAGCTCAAAAAGGTGGGAGACGAACTCAACTCATGCACCTTCTCCCTGCTGACTCGCCACCTAGACTCAGGCAACATACGATACGCTTCAGAACCAGATCGGGCAACTGGAGGAGACGATCAACGACGCTGAAGACGCCACCTTTGCCGCATTCTGTCGCAAGATCAAGGTGGCTAACATCCGCGAATACGAGGAGCGCCAACTCAAGGTTGCCCAAGAGGAGAGCGAGGCGCGGCTGCGGTTCGATAATCAAATTGCCCGGCTCACTCATCAGTCCGTTCATCCACTTAATCTCATCGCTTGGCTAACGATAAAGACAGGTCTGACTTTGAGACTGAGACGCTCAAGGGGACCCTAGAACGGATAGCGAACTTGGATAAAAGCGTCAGGTGCGGAGGAAGCCAACCTGGTGAAATTGGAGCAGCAGAAAGCGGCCGCGCAGGAGGAGATTTCGGACTCGGAAGATGCAATTGGCGTTTTGCGCGAGGAGCTATCGGGCCTGCAAGAGGGACTTGACGAGAAGACGAAGAATGTCGAGCAGGTCAAACGCACGACGACCAAAGCGTCAAAGGTCCTCGACCAAGCACTCAAGGAGATTGCTTCCAAGGTCAGACAACCTGCGACTCGAAACGTGCATCATCTACTGATCATATGTCGGTAGAACGACGAAATCGAAAAATCGGCCCTGGAACGTTCTTCGATATACCGCAAGTGTCGCTTGGAAGAAATCAAGCTCCCCCTACTCCAGGGTAACCTTAAGAATGTTCCCATGGAGGAGGTACGCACTTTTCATGGCTACTTTGTTGGTTCATTTGTGATGACAGCCATTCGAAGAATCTACGGGAAGAAGTGGCCATGGATGTCGACGATGACGAGGATGGCACTCAGCAACCGCGTAAAGTGCAGGACTTTGGCATTGAGGTAAATTTTGACGCGCTAGATGATGATGATCGCGAGGTGTGTTTTACGGCTTTTCATGGTCTGTTCTGTGTTCTGAATCTCGTAGGATGGTTCCGCCGACGCTATCGCCGAGTTTGACTCCGAAATCACCAAACTCAACGCCGAAATCGAGAGAATGGCACCGAACATGAAAGCGATAGATCGGTGCACATGCATGCTCCCTCCTTATCCTTCAGAATTAATGTTGCATTTTCAGACTCGAGGATGTCGAAGCGAAACTAGCTGATACAGAAAAGGAGGCCGACAAGGCTCGCAAAGACTCTAAGACCGCTCGAGACGATTTTACCGAGATTAAACGCCGAAGGTATGTATATCTGTTCCCATTAGGGCGAAGTGTGCTACAATGATCCACAGATGTGAATTATTTAACAAGGCGTACAATCACATCTCGGATCGTATCGACCAAGTCTACAAAGACCTTACGAAGGGAAAGGCCTCCCCAATGGGTGGGGTTGCTTACCTTAGTTTGGAGGACAGTGAGGTGTGTTTTTATGCCGCTCTCGAGGGGACCTTCGGCGACTCAAGTCCCTGATCAGGAACCGTATGCTGGCGGTATCAAATACCACGCGATGCCGCCGATGAAACGATTCCGTGACATGGAGCAGCTTTCGGGTGGTGAAAAGACCGTCGCAGCGTTGGCACTCTTGTTCGCGATACACAGGTACACAAGTTTCAGCTCGTTAAATTACTTAGCTGAAAGGCGGGGTTTAGTTATCAACCTGCTCCATTCTTTGTGCTTGACGAAGTCGATGCTGCCCTGGACAATACGAATGTCGCCAAGATAGCAAATTACATCCAAAGCCAAGCATCAGACGCCTTCCAATTTATTGTTATCAGTCTAAAAGGGTCCCTCTATGAGCGCGGAAACTCGTTGGTTGGAATTTATCGCGATCAAGACGTGAACAGTTCTCGGACACTGACCCTGGATGTGAGCATCGCGCTCCCTGCATCTGTCTCATGTCTGAACATTTACTTCACAGCTCACGCAATACGACTAATTTATTCGGTTGCTCGCTTTCTCTCCTCTGCTTTGAGTTACGCCGTTGTTGTACGATGTATTTTGTAATAGTACGATATTTCGGAGCAGACACGGGTGGCTGTGCCTAGCATCAATTACATGGGCGCCTATCTGCACCGCCCAGCGCTTTTCCCGGGTTCCCGCCCTGATCTAATTCCTGACTCTCGCGCGTGGTCAATGCGCGCCCCCCGCGATCCATGGATACGAAAAGGGCACAAACGTCAGTCTCCCGCCATTTTCACTGTTTCTTCACCTTCTACCCCTACTCCCACTCGTTGCTCCATTTTTTGCGAATTTTCCGCGAATTTTGGGGATGGCAGGAAACTGACGAACGACTTTTGTTAGCCTCGACGCGCTCGCAGCCTTCATCGAGCAACAACGAGCCGTTCTCGCGCGCACCCAGTCCGACGTCCACACTCTCAGGGAACTCAAGGCCGAGGCCGTAGCCCGTGCCGATGTCGGGGCGCTTGCGGTTCAGGTCAGTGTCACTCTTCTTTTCGTTTGCTTTCGCAATGCCATCTTGCCACTTTGCCACCGCACTGTCGCCGGGTTAGCGTTGCTCGGGGTTGCGTATGCCACCCACTTTGCGATGGCGACTTTTCTGGTCTTGATTGCAATGATTACTGAATAGACTTTAGCTCTCCTCTCCCGCCTTCCGCCTCTCCGAGCGCGCCGCAGACATCCGCGGCCCCGCCTCCGCCTCTGAACTCGAGATTGGCAAGATCGACTGGGCGTTGTTCGCGCAAAAAGGTGCGTTTCGCTTTTCCGATTTTCTTCCTTTCCTTTATCGCGTATTAATTATTTTACTAGACCCACACCCCCTCCAACACCTCGCCCTCGCAAAACGGACTGCTCACGCAGCGCGCACGGCATTCCTTCCCCCGCATTCTCTTCCGCCTCCTGCTCTTCCTCCGCCTCCGCATTCTTCTGCCTCTACCACGTCTCGCACGCGCTCCGGGTCCACTGCTTCTACGTCTGCCTCTCATATTCCCCCTCCTCCACATCCCAATCCTCTTTCCGCCAATCTCCCGAAGGAAAACACCGCGACTGGGGGAGATGGGAACCCTACCAAACTCTCGTCCCTCCAATCCCTCGTCCGCACTGCCCGTCTCGCCATCCTCGATCCCGTCTTTGCCCGTCTCGCCCTCGATGCTCAAAATGATGAAGATGAGGAAGACGTCGCCATACCTGAAGCGTCTTCACCGGTACAGCCCAAGCATACTATTTCCCCCCTGCACGCGAGGCCGAAGGTGCCCAAGAATCCTGTTTGCGCCGGTGGAGAAAATGGCTGCAGCGGGACGGATGCCCCCACGCGGCCCCTCCGGTCTATTCACTCGCCGAGCGAGCGCGGCGCACAAGGAGCTGCAGGCGCGGCAGGCGATTGCGGATGCGCAGCACTCCACTCTCTTGCCCCGCAAATCGGACGGGATGGAGGTGGATGGGGAGGACGATGACGACGGGAGCAGTACGGCGGTGGGTGAGTGTCCCAGCCCGCCCGTGTCCGCGTCCGCGCTCGTCAAGGGTGGGAATGCAAAACCAAAGGAGAAAGCGATGTCCGACTTTGGGGGCAAGTACGCCAAGTCGACGTCGCGGACGGTGTCCGTAAATGACAAGGACGGGGACGCGATGCAACACGAAGGGAGGCCGGTGCGCGCGAGGAGGGGGACGGAGAAGATCAAGGCGCAGGAGGAGGAGCACGCCTCTGCTTCTCCCGCTGTGGGGGGCGGGGCGGAGGTGGGTATGAGGCGGCGGTCGAGTCGCACCGTCCCCGCGCCGGTACCACTCCGCGCAGAGTCGCCCCAGGAGCAGCAGTTGAAGCGCGGGGTGGGGAGGCCTTCTAAACCCAAAGTGCAGCCAGCGCTGGAGTCGAAGCAAGAAGAATCGACACCCGCGCCTCGCAGATTGAGTTTGCGGGTGAAGCCGCCGACGCGCCCGCCACTGAAGGAGGAAGGAGGAGGAGAGTGCGGAGAGTAGCGATGACGAAGAGGAGGAGGAAAGTGAGGAGGAGAAGTGAGGAGGGGAGCGAGGAAGAAGAGGAGGGGAGTGCTGAGGATGAGGAGGAAGCGACGCCGACACCGCAGCAGCAGCAGGTGTTGGGCAAGCGCAAGCGGCGAGAGGACAACGCCAGCGCAGGCTCTGTCTCGGCCGAGGCGAAAGCCAAGGCCGAGTCGAGCTTGTTGAAGATACGGATTAATTTGAGGCGGCGGTCGATCTCCGTTGCTGGGGAACCGAGTATGGAGAGCGTATCCGCACCGCCCAAGATGCGGACGCGGACGCGTTCTGTGCGTACAGCGTCGGGCGCAGGCGCAGGCATCTCGACGCGTACTAGGACGCGCTCGTCTGCGCCCGTCCGCGCCGCGTCTCCCCCTCCAGCAACTCACAGCCCGCTTTCCACGAATACGAATAACGCAACGCACCCGCGCCTCTGCCAACGAGAACTACACTGCGCGCGAAACGCAAGGAGGACAAGGGCAAGGCGGACACGTACAAGGTGATGTGGAGCGTGGAGGAGCAGAATTTGTTGGAGCGGCTTTTGGAGGAGATTCCCAAGGAGGACCCGAGGAGGTGAGTTTCGCCGCGTTGTGCATGCCTATTACCGCTACCTCGACAACCCTCGACATTACTATGTTCCTCTCTTCCTTCCCGGCCGCCCATTTACTCGTCTCTCTTCCACCCACCCATTTCTTCCATCCACCTACTCGTTGTTCTTCCACATCCCACTCACACACGTCAATTCCGTTTTCACCATCCACGTTATTCCAAACGGCGATCGTCGGCGCGCTCACACCCCACGCACAGATACCTGAAAATCTCGCAGGCGATGGAGGGACGGCGGACGCCGCGGCAGGTGTCGAGCCGGGTGCAAAAGTATTTGCAAAAGCTGAGGAAGTTTGGGTTGGAGGTTGAATGAAGGGCTTTGACGGCGGGGAACAAGAATAAGTAGATACCAAGACTAAGAAGTTAAGAACTACATGCTCATACAAAAGATGATGTACTTACATGTACTGTACATACCACTATTCCAAAGATAATTTTCCACTGTCGAGAGGGCGGTGCCTTAATCGTTGGGCTTCCCTCGGCAAGACTCGGCGAAACCAACTCGAGAAATCATGTTCAGTCTCTGCACTCAAGTAACGAAGCTTAGTCGAGTACAGAGTCTCAAACATTACAGGGAATCACACATGGTTCATTGGGCATGCGGGCATGGTGCATTCATGTCATGTGGATAGCGAGGAGAGTTAAGAAAGACATCATGCGATGAGCGATACGACACCGCCTGCCTCTTTGATTTTGCGCCTGTGGGTGGGTCAGTGTCAATGCAATGAAGCAAGCGGGTAGACGGACTCGGCAATGGCCGACACAAAGCGGGCCTTGACGATAACGGGGAAATTGGGGAGGAGGCCGTTCCCGAGGACCTTTCCGTAGCCTGCAGCGCAGGGTGTCGATGACGGGCACGACGGCGCCCTCCTTGCTCCCGTTCTTGATCGCGGCCGCTTTTTGGTCTGCGGGGACCAGGGACCAGAGCTTGTCGACGTTGATGGTGGGACGCCAGTGTGCGTTGCGGGTGAGATGGAAGTGGCGCATACCGACTTTCCCAAAGTAACCGGGATGGTACTTGTCGAAATTTGTCCTGCGCACGGTGAATAAAAGATGACAGCGGGGCAAAAAGGACGGACCGGTGGTGGTGCTGACCACCAGCGAGACCACGACCTCCAGGATGTTTGCGGTGCTTTCCGACACGACCGTGACCGGCGGAGACGTGGCCGCGGTGCTTGCGCGTTTTCGAAAGGTGCGTCGGCATCTGCAACAAATACTCAGCATCCACACCACATCCAGCCCCACGTCCCCCGCAACGCCTCAGAACACGTCCTGGGGGCAGTCGGGCGGCGCTGGGTCATTTTGAGGGCACCAGGCTCACCTTGAGGGGAGGAGAGAGGGTTGCTGAGCCGGAGTGATTTTTCGGGGCGATGTGTGACGACTTAGTTGTGACTGATCGTGACGGAACCCCTAACCGCCCACAAGATCGGTACCAAGCGCAATTTTCTTCAACCGCAGTTGCTGCGGTTGAGGTTTTTCACCAGTTTTTTTTTCGTGCACTGACTTTTGTTTTTTTCCACCAGCTTTTTTTTCGGGCGCAATTTTTCTTCAACCGCAGCAACTGCGGTTGAGATTTTTCGCCAGTTTTTTTTTTTCGTGCACTAGCTTTTGTTTTTTCTCGGGCGCAAGTTTTCTTCAACCGCAGCAACTGCGGTTGAGATTTTTCGGCAGCTTTTTTTTTTTTTCGTGCACTGACTTTTTTTTTCGGGCGCAATTTTCTTCAACCGCAGTTGCTGCGGTTGAGATTTTTCGCCAGTTTTTTTTTCGTGCACTAGCTTTTGTTTTTTTCGTACGTACCCATGTAAATAAATATCTGTGCTCTCTTCCTAGGTCTGCGCGTCTTCCTAGTCAACATCTTATGCTACTCTCCGCTGACCCTCGCCTTTTGCATTTCGCATTCCGCAACATCCAGCGCGTCCGAAATACATCTCAAAATACTCTCAGTGTCTTCCATCCCAACGCTGAAGCGAATCTGCAGGGATAAAACAGGTTAAAAACCAGGACGAGTGCAGGGAGCACAAACCAGGCACTCCTCCACACCATGCTCCTCGGCCCACTGCATACGATCAGGCAGATACGCAATGGCCGTAAATGCTGTCGCGAGCGTGAAGGCAGTTCCCAAGGTGGAGCCTTTGAAGCATCCTAGAGCGGAGTAAAAGATCTTGGCCGCTTCCAACGACGTGAAGGTCGCTGAGAGTAGATAACCGTAACCGAACGCGGGGAGGCCCGCCTTTCCGGCGAGGGGGTTGCGGCAGCGGTCAAAGTTCTCGCGCGTCCGATATTTCGGGTAGTGCACCTGATAACCCATTAGACGACGGTCGCAAAGGCAAGCGGAGAAGGTGCCGTACCGCCTGAAGAACTGAGTCCTTGATTCCGCCGAGCACTGATCGCGCATATAACATGTCGGCAAGTTTCTCGGCGTTGTGGTTCGTCATGGCCACACGCTGCTCGTACTCGCGTGAGTTCATTTCCAGTACGAGTGCGTCGCCCTCGAAGAAGCTATCTTCATAGGTCGCCTCCATGTGCGCTTTGAACTGCGCGTAAAACCGTGAGGTGGGGTTCAGCATTATTCTGTGCACATCCCATCAGCATCCTCGACGGCGACGAAAGAGAAGACGCACGCCCCACCCAGTACATTCGCGTTCCCGCTAAAGAGCTTCGTCAGGCTACTCACCACCACGTCGCAATACGGGAGGAGCTGGACGTTCATATAGCCCCCGACAGTCTCGTCGACGATGAGGGGGAAAGTTATAACGGTTTGCAAGCGCACGGAGCCGTATGATATCGGGGCTGCGTAGATGCGGATTCCCCGGGAAATCAGTGAAGAGTGCGGGGATAGCTGAGCGTTCGGGTATCCCTGTCTCGAGAAGTGCCTCCAGATCCTCCAGAGTCTCGTTCGTGAAAAAGTGGTACCCGGCGGAGCTGGGTAGTTCCAGGAACTTGTACGAATCACAGTATAGGAAACTAGGTGGATGGTCAACTTCTAGACAATCAACGGATTACCAGCATACTTGACATGAGCGACTTTTCGGGTATCTGGACCGTCCTCAGCGCCCAGAGTGCCCGCCAATAGTTTGTGGAACCGCCAAATGGCCTGCATCCCGGAGGCAAAGAGGTAAACATCGTCCTGGCGACGCGCCAGGTACGCCGCGAATGTTTTCGTCCCCATTGACCATTCCAGAAACGCGTGTTCGGATGACTCTCTTCGCGTCCTCTGCGGAACTGAGGGGAGAATGCCTCTTGTAATATTCGGAGAAATAGCTACCCGCCGGCGGTAAACCCAGTGTTGGCCGAAGGTCGCCAGCGCGCCTCAGCAGACAGAGCTCGGCCAGGCGTGGGGAAAGACCGTTCCCGCTGAAGGTGTAGAATTTGTGCACGCCTTTGCGCTCAGCAGTGAACAGAACAGCAAAGACTTGGTGGCCTGGTGGGGATTTGCAGAGTTCCGTCACGCAGTGTACATCACAGGACGACGAAGGAAAATGGACTCGAATGTGGGAACGGCATTCCTCTGCTTGCAAAGCCGTTGGGAACAGAAAGCAATGCACCGTTCGAGTAGGGTCGAATGCAGCGACAATTACGCCCGCCAGCTAGTTTTTTTAGCAGTTGAAACAGAACAGTGGAGACCAGACCACTTGCCTCTTTCACGAATGGGTGAATCCCAAATCGAGGATATCTAGTCTCCCTCAGGAATTCATCCCCTCTACCGATACAGCAGAGGATGTTGTCCTCCCATCTGGGGAGAGAATTGACGACAGTATGGGGAATATGTGGTGGTACACTCAAGCCTCGAGCGGGCGTGGGCTCAAGAGGTACGACCATTGAGTTGGAGGTGGGGATGGCGGCAGACCGAAATTAATTCGACGTATAAATGGCCGCAGGTTCCGTATCCTTGGACGTCATCTCCCCTTTAGCTTCGCGCAGATTACACAATGGCGCCTGGTCGAGTAGTCCGCGAGTTTGGCCAAGTACGAATATGATCTTGGACCTTCCTGGCGAGTCTTCTCAGAGAGGCGGGTGACAGGGAGGACACCGTCCATCCTTGATCCTTTTCGAAAGTCGAGCCATAGAGTTAGGCTACCTCGCGTTTGGGATCAAACCAAAACCGACGGCGAAAACCGCGCAGGATGCGCCGATACAATTAGACTGGGAGGACACGCGAACCGCGAGTGCCGACCCCTTTGATCGGGTGTACATCGTTCCCCCGTTCCTTGGAATCGTTCCGCAAGGCGGAGGCGGCCTTCATTGATTATGAAGGGCGCGAAGCGGTTCGTGTTGCTGAGAGTCAGAAACCGTGACGGAATAAAGGTTGGCGGGAAATTCTCGTGACGACAAAGGAGTGGGTCGCGCGTTGCGGTCAAGAAACAGGAAGCAGAGCTGCATCCAAAAGTGGGAGTTATCGTTCGGTGATGCATAGATATTCCATTATCCGTAAGGTTCTAAGACATGAAGACGAGTAAGGAGCAAGCCGCGTTTCATGGAATGTGAGGATTGCAATAATTCGATGGTGGTAGACTTTAGATTTGATTGCCGTTGGTTCAACTTCAGCCACCAACTCGGACTCGGATGAGCCCTGTCCGTCACGGTGAGACGCGCCCTGCATTCTCAGCACGTTACTTATGGTCTTGTAGACGCCCACGAGAGCGAATTCCGACGCGCTTTCTATCCGCCGCCATGAAAATCAGCCAGCTGCTTTGCGCACCTGAACCGTCGAGCATCCCACCACCAGCGCAGGTCGCGTCTCCGAAATTAGACTGGATATCGAACCAGGTATTAGGCCCGGTGTGTGGTCGTCTACTGCCGCATGCTATAGGAACTTACGCGGACACAAGATGAGCCTTGAGAAAGCGGTCGAGGTTCTCAATCAGACATCCCTGCCCCCGACCAACCACTGTCAGTCGCATCTACCCACCGAGCACTTGACTTCTGGCTGACACTCAACATATGGCAGATAAGGTGCGGCATCTGCAAACGAGTGGGCCACAACCGGCTGCGCTGTCCCAAAGTCACTGGACCGAAAGAGACGGTCGAGATTGGGCCCGGGAAACTGTGTCGATGTACGCAGTGCGGTCGAAAGGGCCACAACCGCAGGACGTGTAGCAGGGAACCCATTCCGTTATTCACATTACCTGTTCTCCCAGAACGCGGCTGAATTATTCTTGGAAATGTAAAGCGCACGACCATTGAAGCCGTGGGGTCCCGTCCGCATTGCACCACAAGCAAAAAATCGCGGCATCGTCGTTAATGACACACACCTCCCCCATAGCACGTCTATTCTCCTCACAAATCATGAGCGGGATGTTTCTCCTGGCATAAATCCAGTTCCTGGAAGAGACAAACGGGGAAGTCAACAACGGAAGACTGCTCCTCTTCGTCGTGGTTTACAGGGTCCATAGCGATGTAAGCTCCAATTCGGAGAGCGTTAATATTGTAGATGCTTTACGGTCGGTGGGGAGAGTACGAACTTGAAAGAAAGTAGTGGCATCCTGATACTCGACTCGGATGCGATACGCCGCCAGGTCATTCTTGGTCCAATCACTTCCGGACTTGGCGTTTCGGGGAAGATTAGTCGCGAGCTTTCGAATGAGACACTGCAGTTCAAAAAGGAAGAAGGCAAGGATAGAATAGGGGCTTATGCGGCCACCGGGATTTGATTGCCGCTCTTCGTGTCGCTTAAAAAACTAGTGATCCGCTGAGGCGCGGGATGCTCGCGAAGCGGATTCACCCGATCACAGCCACTCCTCCTCTCAAATGTGCAAGCAAAGTTTTGTTCCTGCATTGGTCCGCAATTTTAGTACCAGTCGAACCGTCTCAGCGAGGGCTTTCGTTTAAAGCTACTCTCATCGAAATCGGAGCAAATTTGAACGTATTTGAAGGCATTCTTTGCTCGAGGGACTGTCAGCCACCTAGGTCCGAGTTTGTTCTTGTTATACGCATTTTCCAGCCCCCAGCTCGTCACGTGCATTTAGGGTAAGTGCTTCGCTTCGCTCGCAATCATGGCCCCCGCCACAACGGCGTTCGGCGGGTCCTGGTCCACTTTGCCCACCTCCCTCACGCCATGGATGTAACTGAAACCCGTGAAATCCTCTCAAATTTGAACCTAACCCTTCATCTTACAGACTGGATGTTATTCAATCCATGGGACACACCCAAATGACCCCAGTCCAGGCGTCTACCATCCCGCTCTTCATGCAACACAAGGACGTCGTCGTCGAAGCAGTTACTGGCTCGGGCAAAACCCTCGCCTTCGTCATCCCAATCTTGGAGCGTCTCATCCGGCGAGACCGCAAGCTGCGGAAACATGAACTCGGCGCCTTGATTATCAGTCCAACGCGAGAACTGGCGACGCAGATACACTCAATTTTCTCGCTGTTTCTGTCCGCGCAGCCGAAGGTGCCGCTGGCCGACGATGCGGACCCGGCGGAGACGCCGGCGGCCGAATATCCGGACGCGCTGTTGCTGATTTCGTCGAACAAGTTTTCGCCTGCTCATGATGTGCAGCGGTTCACGACAACGGGAGCGGATATTGTGATAGGTACGCCGGGACGCGTGGAGGAGTTCTTGCTCGGCAAGGGGAAGAATATCGTGAGTGTAAAAGAACTAGAGGTGCTGGTATTGGATGAGGCGGATAGGTGCGTCGTCGTATACTTTCTCCGCGCCATTCCTCAAACATCGGGAATTGCTGTCAGGCTGCTTGACCTGGGATTCCAAGCCGCAGTAACGCGCATAATCACACAGCTGCCGAAGCAACGGCGGACGGGCCTATTCAGCGCGACCATGACGGACGCCGACGCGCTTTCCGAGCTCGTTCGCGTGGGGCTCCGGAATCCCGCCCGCATCGTGGTCAAGGTGCAGGCGAAGAAGCTGAGACCTGCTGGGGCTGAGGGCCCGCAAGTTGTGGAGGAACGACGAATACCTGCGAAGTGAGTATCACGCGTGAAAAGGTTTCACCACCATATTGACTTTCAACGGCAGTCTCAAAATTCACTACATTGTCTGCCACGCGTCAGAGAAACTAGTGCAGTTGACGCGGATAATATCTTCTGAAGTTACGGACCACAAATCCGCCCGATTTATTGTTTATTTTGCTACGGGTGCATGTGTAGACTATTTCTACCGAGTAGGTTCCTTCACCTTGCTCCCTTCGAGATATTTTGCTGACCAGTACTAGATTTTACAAGACCTCCTTCCCGCGGGAACGTCATTATTTTCCTTACACGGCGGGCTTCCTCCTTCTGCTCGAACACGCACTCTAGCGGGATTTTCGGACGCCCCTTCCACCCCTGACGCTCCCTCGGTTCTCTTGGCCACCGATGTCGCGGCCAGAGGACTCGATCTCCCTCAAGTTGACATAATTATCCAGTTCGACCCTCCATCAGACCCCAAAGCTTTCTCTCACCGGTGTGGCCGTACGGCGAGAGCTGGTCGCAGTGGGCGTGCGTGGGTGTTACTGGTTGGCAGAGAGACGGCCTATGTCGGTCCGTCGACTTTTCTTCTTCTCCCGTTGCATCCAGGACTTATTTAAACCGCAGACTTCCTTGCTATCAGGAAAATACCTATTTCTGAGCGGCCGTATTTCGCGGGGACTGGGGATCAGGTTATGAGTCTGCCTACGGCGAGAGAGGAAGCTGAGGACGGGGAGGAGCCCGTGCGTCCGGATGACGGAGAGGTTTCGGTCTTGCTCGGGCGTATACGGAAAACCATCCTCAAAGATCGAGCTATACACGATCAGGTGAGCGGAGCATACATGGGAAGGTGGTTGTGAGCTGATTCCCTATCGAGGCTGCAAAAGCGTTTGTGTCGTTCGTCCGCGCCTATTCGAAACACGAGGCGTCATATATTTTCCGAGTGAAGGATCTAGATCTCATTGGGGTAGCAAAGAGTTTTGGGCTTCTGCGACTTCCGAAGATGCCTGAGTTACGGGATTTGACTCGCGAAGGTTGGGAGGATGCCGTGGTCGATGTACGACTTTTATATATATCTCTCCTCAGCATGCCCATACTAATCGCTCGCTCTGACTCGACAGTGGAACGCCTTTGCGTACCTGGACAAGGCCCAGGAGGCCAAACGTCTCGTCGACGGAGCCGCTGCCGCCACTGTTCTCGATACCGAACGCGAAAAACGACGGGCAGATAGGGCGGAGAAACAGAAGGCGAATGGGGCATGGAGCGTTAAGGTGGTCAAGAAGGAGGAGCGGGAGAAGCGGCGCGAGAAGAAGGGAAAGAAGAGAAAGTGGCTCAAGACGCAGGTGACAGAGGATGCCAAGCAGAAAGACGGGGGACACGGGGATGGGGCTTTGGGCGAGGCTGTAGATGCGGGAGATGACTGGGAAGAAATGGCACGGGAAGAGCGGATGGCGAAGAAGATGCGCAAGGGCGACGTCAGTCAGAAAGCGTTCGACGCCGAGTTTGCTGACTTTTGAGCACGGGGGTTAATCTATACACATCTATCGCTCATGTTTTTTGTATGCAGACCGCTCACAGACCCCGAGCATCGCCGGTCCTGAATCGCGTCCGTTTCACGTGACGGCGAAGCTTATTGATCATCAATTCGCGCTACTTATCGCGTTTCTGCTTATAAAATATCGGTTTCTGCCAGTTCTGGCGCTCTACACCTCCCTTTCCACTCGATCAGCCATCGCAAGGCTTTCCCTGGTTTGTTTGCGGTAATCTCAAGGCTCAAAGATGCTGAATATCAAGTTAGATATCGAGAACCCTTTCTACATCTGCAATGCCGCCCATCTACGATAAACCCACTGTGGACAAGTATGATTTGGTCATGATTGGTGGAGGGAGTGGTGGATCTGCCTGCTCGGTGCGTTTTGTGCTATCTGTTGTGCTGGACTCTCAACCACATAACTTTAGAGACGTGCTGCGTTATATGGCAAGAAGGTAGCTGTCATTGAAATGAGCGGGATTCTGGGTGGAACCTGCGTCAATGTCGGTAGGTGACTCCTTTCGCATGCGGAAGTCAAGGCTACAATTCAAGCACCCCTTCGCGTCGACTCAACGCGAGAAACGCGGCAGGCCTAGATTTGTCTCGATTTCCATTGCAGGGTGACTCTATTCTGGCGCGATCCAGAATTGGTCTTGAATTTTCATCGTTGACTTCCCCCAACAATGTTCACGTCTAAAACATTTCGTAGGATGTGTCCCGAAGAAGGTCCATATATTTTCAATCCTTCGGTGAGCACGGAGGGCTAACAACATGATAGATTATGTGGCACGCTGCAGACCTGCAGGAGAAAATAACCCATCATGCCCAAGGATACCACATCAAGGGCGATGCTGCCATTCCGAAATTCGACTGGGCAACCTTCAAGCCCCAACGCGACGCGTACATCCGCAAGCTTAACGGGATATACGCCAACAACTTTGAAAAGGAAGGCGTCGAGCACCACACCGGTTTCGGCCGCCTCACCTCTGCGAGCGCCGTTGAGGTCACACGACCCGACGGGCAGAAGTACACCCTCAACACTGACAACATCTGCATCGCGACTGGCGGACATCCCATTATTCCTTCCGACGAAGAAATTCCCGGCGCCTCCCTCGGCATCGACAGTGACGGCTTCTTCGCCCTGGAGGAGCAGCCAAGGCGCGTCGCGGTCGTCGGTGCGGGGTACATCGCTGTCGAACTCGCAGGCGTGTTCAATGCGCTCGGCTCGGAGACGCATCTCGTCATCCGCGGGGAGACTGTCCTGCGGACGTTCGACCCGGCGATCCAGCAAACGCTTACGCCCTGGATGGAGCACACCGGGCTCAAGTTGCATAAGTTGAGCAAGGTCGTGAAGGTGACTGGAGAGAAGGGCAAGGTGCTGACGGTGACAACGGACAAGGGCGAGAGCCTCGAGGTCGACGCGCTCGTGTGGGCGATTGGGCGCAAGGCGCTCACGGCCGGAATGGGGCTGGAGGAGCTCGGTATCAAATTGGATGAGAAGGCTGATGTCGTTGTGGATGAGTACCAGAATTCTACCGTGAAGGGCGTCACCGCGATTGGTGATGTGCAGGGTAAGGCGTTGCTTACCCCTGTCGCGATCGCTGCCGGGCGGAGGCTGTCGAACCGATTGTTCGGCCCTGCACAGTACAAGGACGACAAGCTCAGCTACGAGGACATCCCCACCGTCGTTTTCTCGTGCGTTTCTCCTTACTCCCTTAAATTCTTACCTAAAGACTTCCAGACATCCCACCATCGGTACCGTGGGCCTCACCGAGCCCGAGGCGCGCAAGAAATACGGCGACACCGTCACAATTTGTACGCGTTTCTCTTTGCCACAGTCACCTTGCATCTAACACACTTACCATAGACAAGACCTCATTCCGTTCGCTCTACTTCTCCATGATCGACGAAGAGCACAAGGAGCCGTCCATGTTCAAGCTCGTGTGCGTCGGCCCCGAGGAGCGCGTCGTGGGCATCCACATCATCGGCGCGGGGAGCGACGAGATGATGCAGGGCTTTGCGGTCGCTGTTAAGATGAAGGGTGCGTTGTTCCGTTTCCAACTTTTCCTCAATATGCTAACGACTTGCCTCGGTAGCGCGCAAGAAGGACCTGGATGACACTGTTGCAATTCACCCGACGTCGGCTGAGGGTAAGCTTGTGTTGTCCCGACTTTTGATGAGTGTGTTCTAACGAGGTTTGCAGAGCTGGTCACTTTGCGTTGAGTAGCGAACTTTGACGTGTACGTATTAAAATATTAGAGAATGAATAACTTGAGCATGATTGGATTCGGTTTTCTCTCTCTCTCTGACCCGTCGCCGAATTTACATACTTCGCTGTGGACTGTTAAAGACGTCTATCTCATCTGGTCGACCAGAATTCTCTTGAAACCTCTCTTTCTGAATCTGTTTACAAAGAAAATATCTTCACAGCTCAGTAGCTTGAACTAAATCTCTTGCTCTGTCGGACCGAGGAGTGATGGAGCATACAAACGGCTCGGGGTGACTGGTATGCAGCATATTCAGCCACATGTCTGCTCGCTCAGTCAAAACGTGCGCACCTGACGACCCCATCCGAGTACACAGGGTCGATGTCGATTTCATTCCCATCCGCATCCTTCGCTTTCGCAATATCGAACGTCGCGAGGACAGAGACAATCGTCGACCAGACCGTCGCTTCTGCGGTATGCCGACCGGGACATATACGGCGACCGAAACTGCATAATCGAGGTCAATTATCTGACATTGGACGTTGAAAATAGGCTAACCCAAAGGTCAATATAGTGTCATCGTCATTTAGGCCGCCTTCCGCCGTGAAAAACCGGTCGGGGTTGAACCGATCGGGTTCAGGATAAATCGACTCGTCGCGGGTCATGGCCCTTGAAGCAGACTGGATTAGAGACAATATCAAAGGATCACCGTTAGGTAGGCCCACCATATATTGCTGATCACCGTCGCGCCTAGATTTCCGATAAGCGAATCGTTTCGACCAGCAATAAGCATGCATACCTTTCGGAATGTAGTACCCTTCATAGATATCCTCTGTGGTTGTTGCATGTGACACGCCTAGGGGTAGAGCCGGTCTCCAACGCATAATTTCCCTGAACAGAGCCTCGACAAAGGGCAGCGACGGTCGGTCCTCGAATTCTGGCAACCGACGGGTCCCAACGACACTATCGATCTCACTCTGTGCCTTCTTTTGGGCGTCTGGGTGAACAGCCATGGCGAAGAAAAAGGAACCGAGGGACGAGGCGGTCTATTCAAGACAGGATGAGTGAAGGATGATCGGAAATCGGGGAATTGCGCACAGTATCTGACCCAGCTGTGATTTAAAGTTTAGGATACTGTACAATGGAGCATGAGAGCCATCTACCTGCATAAGACACGGCAGCGACTTCCTGAATCATTTTCTCGTCACAGTTGCCCTGAGCTCGACCAGCCTCTAGTAGTTTCGCTACCACAGACTTGGAATCTACGCCATCTTGCTGTCAGTTCAAGGTAAGTAAACAGCTAGAAATGTAATGGCGAAACACCGACCATATTCTGTTTCGCGAAATTAAACGGGACCTGCTGCATTTCCTGGGTCAACTGGCGGCATTCTGAACGGCATGAGGCGATGATGGCGGTAGAGCCTGAGATTTACCTGCCGCAAAACCTTGAAAGCCACAGCCGGGTAACCAGCCCGGAAGGTATCGAAGAATCGGAAAGGCATTGACAGCTACAGCACCAGGGAAGAATCCTTCAGAAAGTTTCTGCACCGCTCTCTCCGACAGCGTAACAAAGTGGTCGTTCGCTGGTTCAATTTCATGTCCATAAACGGCGGATAAAATAATCGCCGCGGCGACTCTGCATAGACACGCTCAGCTTTTCCAGGACGAGGGAGGATTAAAAGCTCACGTCTGAAAAAGATTCCGGAACTCGTGTGGAGTAGCCAGCAGCCCCCGCAATAACGCATGAAACCTTCTTCATCTGGATCGGGCGGTATATCCGCGCAACATCCCGCCGGAAATGCCGTTGAAGCATCTTCCTGTGTCGCCGCCACCTGTCTCCGTACGGTATCAGCCCGGTGTTGAAATCCCATCCCATGCTTCGGGCAAGTACGTGAATAAAATAATGATAATACATTGGGCGCGAACGAATCTCACAGCTCAATCATCGGAAGAACCGGGCGGTCCGAATATATGTGCGCTCTCTTGTCCAATAATTCTGCCGCCGTTTTGACCGAATTGACAAGAATAATGTGTTGTCCAAAGGTGCGTGCATGGACCAGGTCGCCTGAGATTACCGTTAAGGAAATAGTCCCAACCACTCTCAAGACCTCGGGATCCGGACGCACCGTACTGACGTCCCCCACTCGGTATAAGTCAGCCATGGAAGTACCGTGGGGATTTCTCGGTGATTTCCTACGAAAAATCGAGGCGATGGTCCAGGAGGGTAAGGTAAGCGCGACGAATATCGCCTCCACGCGCCAACGAGCGACTTGAGCAGCAAGACGAGCAAGCCACCTAGAACCAACGAACCGCGATAGTCCATGGGTAGAGAAGGATGGTGGCCGGAAGACCCCAGTTTTTGTATTTAGATTGACGTTTACAGTTGGTGGGATTTCTTGTCGTGAAGATGGCAAACCAATAAACTCCGCGGAATTTGAGGTTTCCTGCGCGCAGAAAGCGTGTGAGTACGACAAACGTCAGACTGCGGTCCGAAAAGTCCGCTCAGGAAGTATCCTCAAACGCAGGACAGAAAACCTTGCAGCTTGATCATGATAAGGGGCGCGCTCTCCTCGAATACATTTCCTCTACATATATTAATTCCGTGGATACAATACGAACCTATGTAGTAAACCTAATGAGAGGGACCGCCCTCGCCAGGGTGGATGACCTTGTAGATATTGAATCCCAGACTGAAAAAAAACGCGCATAAGCACATGGCTGGCGAACTCGGAACGGAACGCACCAGAATATGAATACAAAGATGCCATAGGCGGCCAGGATAAGCGCGCCGAGACTCAGTGCGTTGTTGCGGTTGCGGTCCGTACGCGTGAGCTGCAATCATGAATGAGTGGGCGAGGCGCGTAGAAATAAATGGGAGGACAGCACCTGCCAGTAGAACAGTCCCGGGAGGATGAACGAGATGGTCGTGGAGCCTGTAGAGCCGACAAAGGACAGCACTGCCAAAGCGAGTGAGTCCTCGGTGGAAGAAGAAATTAAGCAGGGAGCATACCCAACTGCAAGTCATTGACAAAGTACGCGATGGTGAATCCGGTGACGACGATCGCGGCAGTCAACAACGTGTGCTTCAATGGCGACATCTCGACCCCAGCGTGGTCTTCGTCGACCTCCGACGCATCTTCTTCTTCGTCCTCCTCCGATACTACAGCGGTCCTTATGGACTTGACCTCCCCATAATGGAAGATCTTGTCAAGGCAGTTGCGACAGGGGTGCACCTGGAGCGGGTACGAGAAAAGCACAAGCACGACGATGGCGAGCTGGCCGACGGCGATGAAGAGCGACGTAGAGGGGTACATCGCTATGATATTCGCACCGACCGTGGACCCAAAGGTGAGGTACCCAAAGACCGCGATGACTTCGTACGTGAGTGTCGCAGACCCGATGGCGCCGCCAATGACCGTGTTCATGCGCTTTTGGTTGTTGTCCTTCAGCTCATTGAAGATCGGGAACAGCTGTTGTGCGGGGTCAGCACAAATGCACAAAATTTGTGAGGCGGACGACGGACGTTTTGCGAGCAGGTAAACGCGAAGACTTGTACCGGGAAGGTGGACACAAAGTTGGGCGTAAAATGGATGAGGCGGACCTCACCGCGCTCGGGCATGCCCTCGAGCGGGTTGAAGTAAACCGTAATGACGATCACAACGAGGTACGCTGATACGACGTCAGCTATTGAAACTTGCGCGCGCGTAACAATGCTACCCACCGACGGAGAACAGGGCCACGTAGCTCGTGTGTCTGAGACTGTCGAGATGGCGGAGGAACACGAGCGGCACCAGGATAATCATGAAAAGGCTGATCCAGTTGCGGCCAGAGAGTGCCCATGCGGGCGGGGTGCTTGAGGACAGGTCGTGATAGAGCGCCGCGACGACGTTCGGCATGAGGCCCTTGATGATGATCAAGTAGCTGGAAGCCAAGCATTCAGGACGCGTCCTGGACAATTTAGTTTCTGTACCTGATGGACACACCAAAACACTTCGCTGCTATTGCTGCGTCGAAGAACACCGCCGCTCGAGGAAAGGTCATCTGCGAAATTGCGAAGAAGGATGACCGTCGGTGCGGCGCGCGTGCAGCACATAGTGATAGTAGGTATAGCCCGAACACAGCGACGGATCCGCTGAAGAGACAAGTAATCATCCCAGGTATCATGCCGGCGGACGCCATCGCCTATGGTCCAGGCTTCAATATGGCGCACAAGAAAATCATATTTGGACGAACCAAAGGAAAAGTGAGCATCCCTTTGCACCGTCAGCGTCTCACACGACACATCATGCCTGGCACTCACCACTGCCAATAATGGTGTTCGCGAGGTTGCTAATAGAGCTGATCATGCTGGCCTTGCCCTCCCGGCCGACTACGCGTTTTACGGTCGTGTCGCGGTCGCCGCCCAGCAGCGCGCTGCTCTCTCCGGCATTGCTGGGGCTCGTGGCGTCTTCAAACGCGCTGACTGGCGCAGTTCCATACTTCTGTGACATTTCAAAGCCGTCCTCGTCTAGGTCGGTGTGATGTAAAGGAGCGCCCGGCGAGTTTGTGGCGGAGTGTAGTAATGTGGGGGAAGACGGTGGGAACCAAGTTGCCAGGATAGACGGCGCGGCTTATCTACTGAACACGATACGGAGCGCCGAAGATAGCGATGTGGATAAATAGGAACGTGGGGTCTCAACGAGCGTCGAGGTGCAGGCAAGGCCGTACGTGGAAGCAGAACAAAATCAATTATTTATTTTCTCAGCACGTGTCAGTCGCGTCGCGTCCGAGTCCTTCTACATACCGCAAGGAATTTTCAAGCAGTGCAAATAAGCGATTGATCTTTCACAGACATTCCTGGCTAGAGGTGAACGCGAGAAATTGTAAACATAAAAACTTGTACCAAGTTAGCAACTACTTAACGTCACATGACTCCTATAGGCTTCACAGTGACTCTCGCGTCGCCCACACTCAGTGACCTCTCGCGTCGGTCACAGTGGACTGATGGAAAAGGACAGCCCTCGCAAACGCCCCCGCGAGAACGAAACACCCAGCCAGCGCCTCAAACGTGAAAAAGCCGCAGAGCGCCAGCGCAGGAAACGCGAGCGCGACCGTGCAGCCTCTGGTCTCGGTCCCCCCGCCCATGCCCTTTCCCCCCCAGCAGTCCCAGGACCCCTACTCCGCCGAGTTCGCCATGCCCGAGCCCCCCCACGAGGACAACCTCTCCCCCGACGAACAGGCGCGCCGCGAACGTGTCCGTGCAGCCGCCCGTGAGCGCCAGCGCAAGCACCGCCAGCTCGTCAAGCAGCGCAAGATGCGCGAGCTCGGCATGGACATGGGCAACGAGATCATGGGCCCCGGCATCGACGAGGTCCACTATCGTGTCAATGCAGAGGGCCAGTACCAGCAGGTCCTGGCCCACGAGCTCCAGCAGGTCCAGGCGGCCCACTGCGCACCACCTCCAGCGCCAGCACGCACAGACCGCGCAGAACGAGCCCCCGTTCCCCCAGGGCGCACATGGCGGACAGACCTTTGCCACGACGCTGCTTGCTGTCCTTCTCGTGCACGCCGCTCCTCAAACAACATCTCCTCAGCTCGCTCAACATGTCCAACGAGGAGCTTGCGTCGCTCGAACCCGTCATCGCCGAGGCTTGGGACCGCTGGGACCAAGGGGTGGGTGTCTGTCTTCCTCGACATATTATTTTATTCACACGTTTACAGCGCCGCATGCGTTACGACCACCCCGACGGTTTCCCTCCCGGATCCGTCCCCCCCGGCGCCGCAGCGTACCCCGGACCCCCTCCTCCCGGCTACCCCACGCCCGGCCCTCCTCCCCTCTCCAACCCCAACCCCAATGCCAACGCCGGCATCACCAACCCGCACACCAACATATCCAACCCGCACACGCCGCCGCAGGGCAGCGTGCCCATGAACCCGGAGGACTTCCGTGCGCGTTTCCAGCGCGCGATTGGGTCCGCCGTACCACCGTTCCGCGCGGACGCATTTGGCAACGCGTCCGGTGCTGGGAGCGAGGGAGCCTTCCAGGGTGGAGCAGGGGGCGAGGAGGGCGAGTCGCCGAGCGCCGGGGGTAGTAGTGGCGGGGCGCAGGACGCGATCGACCCGCATCTTGGCGCGGGCGCGGGCAAGGAGGTGGAGATGAAGAGCGAGTAAGGGTGTGTCGTCTTCAGCGAGTAGGGCCGTTTTACTCCCGCGCTGTTGGCACAGTCGTCTCTTCCTCGTCCTTGCGTCTCTACTCGAGTCTTCTCGTCGTCTGTTCCGGGGTACTATCTCGCGTCTCTCCATGCCTACCTAAGTACGACCGGACAGTGCCAGCCAACGTGTAGATATCCAGATCCAGATTCTTCCACGAGTCGTTGCCCAGTATCAACCAGTAATTTCTGTACTTTGCCTGTCTGTATAACCTATATTCGAATCCATTCGTCTCGTCTTGTTTTGGGAGAATCATTTCGTGATTGACTCGACCCGGCGGCCCGCGAGGCGGCAAAATAAGCGCCCACAACGCGTCGATCGCCACCATGGACGTCGAACGGCGACCAACATGCACGCCCCTCCACAGCACGCCCAAGCCGTGGCAGACGCCCTCCAGGTCCTTCCCCCCCCTCTAGATGTCCCCCTCTTGGCCCCAGAAGACCGCGAGGATGCTGGTCTCCTGCTCCAGCCTACCGCGAATGCCTCTCCCACTGCAACAGATTTGACACCGGCACCCTTTTCGGACCCCCAGAACCACACTCCTCTCGACCGCCCTCTCAATGTCACCGATGCCCTGAGCTATCTCGACGCCGTCAAAAACAAGTTCCATGACCAGCCCAATGTCTACAACCACTTCCTCGACATCATGAAGGAGTTCAAGAGCCAGACGTGAGTTTCCAACGGCTTTACCGCCTCGGTTCCCTTTTTCACAGTGCCCAAGCATCGACACGCCGGGCGTCATCAAACGGGTATCACACCTCTTCAACGGCCATGCTGTCCTCATCCAGGGATTCAATACTTTCCTCCCTGTCGGCTACCGAATAGAATGCTCAAAGGACGCCTTCGACTCGAATTACATCACCGTCACGACCCCCACAGGAACCACCATGCAGACCACCAACAACGGCCCTGGCAATGGCCCCATTCTCTGGTCCACCACCGAGGCACGCAGGGCCACTCCTGGTGTCGCTCCGGCTCCCTCTCCTCCGCCCCGGCCGCCTTCTGCCGAGTCGAAGCACGAGAGCCAAACCATTGAGCCAGCGGTGCAATACGTGCAGAAGATCAAGCAGCGCTGCGACCCTGAAACCTACCGCCAGTTCCTCGATATCCTGTCCAAGTATCACCACAAGCCTGATACGATCGACGAGGTGCGGGATATTCTTGCCTCTTGGAAACGGCATCTGAACCCTGACCCCACAGGAGGAAGTCTCCAAGCAGATCGCTCGTCTGTTTAAAGATGCACCGGACCTGCGTTCTGATTTTCGCATCTTTATGCCGGAGCGGAACCGCCAGGTCCTCGATGATGTGCCGACATCCTTGCGGTCCGACAAGGCAAAGCAGCGGAAGACCGAAGCCGTCCCTTCTAGCTCCCTCCTGCCTCAGAAACGGAAGCGAAAGGTCGCCGCCGAGAAGGAAATAGTAGAAACAGTTCCAAAGACTGTACCCAGCAAGGTATGCTCTCCCTTTGTGTTTTGTCTCGGGCCCGACTGATCTCGATAAAGGCCAAGAAAGCCAAACACGCCCCGACACAGGACTTGACGCCGTCCTCATACAAAGCCCGCGCTTCCTCTCCCATGCGTCGTCATCCGGCCTCTCGAGTCCCCGCCGCAAACACCGTCCTGGCGGCCGCGCCCGAGGATTCCCACGCCCACGTCTTTTTCGACCGCGTCAAGCGTGCGCTGGATGACAACCGGGAAACGTATAACGAGTTTTTAAAGCTCGTCAACCTTTTCACACAGGACTTTATTGACACTGCGCGACTCGTTAAAGAGAGCCGGAATTTCCTGGGCGATGGGGAACTGATGAGCATGCTGCGAGAGATTGTGGCATGGGACGAGCGGAAAGAGAAGGAGTATTGGATGGATGAGCAGGTCGGCGTTAACTCGTGGGTTCGGCCTACTGTCATCGGGCGCAATGCTGGTGGCCGGACGACGAAAGCGGAGCAGGACATCCAGTTTGGTAGTTATAGAAAGATACCTGCCGCAGTGAGTGTCCTCCTTTTTCCCTCTTTCATCACATGTACTTGATCTTGCGTCCAGGAAGCGAATGTAACGTGTTCCGGCCGCGACGAAATGTGTCGCCTCGTTCTAAACGACGAATGGGTGTCGCATCCCACCTGGAGCAGCGAGGACGCCGGCTTCATCACGCCTCGCATGAATATCTACGAAGAGGCCCTTCATCGCAGCGAGGAGGAGCGCCACGAATACGACTTCCACATCGAGGCGGTCGTGCGCACCATCGCCATGCTCGAGCCTTTGAACAACAAGATGGCTTCCCTGAGCCCCGAAGATCGGGGGTCCTACAAACCCAAGCCGAATCTAAACGGACAGATCAAAAGCATCCACCACCGCGTCATCAAGAAGATCTACGGTCGCGAAGCGGGGCTGAGCGTCATCCACGCCATGCAGGATACGCCCGCGCTGGCCATCCCCGTCGTGCTGCAGCGTCTGAAACAGAAAGAGGAGGAGTGGAAGCGCGCTCAACGCGAGTGGAACAAAGTCTGGCGAGAGGTCGACGCGCGGAATTACAGCAAGAGCCTCGACCACCAGGGCATCTTGTTCAAGACCGCTGACAAGAAGGCCATCACGACCAAGGCGTTTGTAAACCAGATCGAGACGGCGCGCGAGGAGCAGATGGCCAAGCGCGCGTCGCTTATTGACCCGCTTTTCGCGCGGACGCGGCCGCGGCACCAGCTCGAGTTTGTCATGGACGACACGCAGGTGTTGCAGGACGCGCTCAAGTTGACGTTTTCGTTCCTCGACCGCACGCAGGCGCAGATAAATTTCAACGAGAGAAAGCGCATCGAAGGGTTCCTGCGGTCGTTTGTGCCCCTGTTCTTCATGCTCGATCCTGCGGCTTTCAACGCTGCCTTTGTCGTCGTCCAGGAGACAGGGGACAGCGAACTGAGCGACGATCTCAGCGTCGTGGACGACGGTGAAGTCTCTAGCGTTGGCAGCGTGAGCTCACGAGCGGGCCCGAAGAGCCGGAGGAATGGTACCTCTACTGCTCCTGCATCGGGGAGCGGTGACCTGCGGAAGAAGCTGCTAAAGAGCGAGCAGGCAAAATCGAGTAACCGCAAAATACGAAATTACGGTTCACCTTCCGTGTCGCGCATGGCCTCTCCCGTCCCCATGGATGAAGACACGCAGCCCGAACTGCCTTCTCCTCCCCAGAATCGACGAATCCCCCAACGGAACATCTTCTTCACTAACACCATCTTTTACTCGCTTCTCCGCCTGCTCGAGGTGCTATATTCGCGCCTCGCGCTCTTCAAAAGCATCGCCGCACGCCTTGCGAGCCCGGATTCCGCACGGGTGCCCACGGATCCCGGTTCCTTCCCCCACCCTGATTACGCGATGTCGGGCGAGCAGGCCGCACATGCGGAGCACTTCTACGACCTCCTCCTCGAGTCGTGCGAACGGCTATTTGATAACGAGGTTGAGCAGAATGTCTTTGAGGACCAGATGCGGTTTATGTTTGGGATCAAGGTATACGTTTGTAGCTTCCCTCCATTCAACTTTTACTGACCGTTAACTGGCAGGAGGCGTATAAGATCTTTACGGTCGACAAGGTCATCGGGTCGCTGATCAAGCAGGTTTGTGGATTGCTGTGTATTCCAGTCGCAAGCTGACTGCGTTCAGGTTCAACATGCTCTTTGGAGACGGCAAGAGCCAGGACCTATTAGAGGTCCTGAAACGCGAGCGAGCTCTAGCCTGCCCCACAACGCAAGACTTGATCAACAGCCGAAAAAACGCGGAGAAGGTCCTTGGGCCCGATGAGAACCTCTTCCGCATTGACTGGGTTCGTCTTGTTCTTCAGGGCCGACTGGCATCTACTCATCTGCGCACAGCTACCCGATTCCAAACACATGACTTTCCAACTCATCGGGAAGGACGATTCCAGCTTTGATGATTCAGAGGTCCTCACCGGGCGGTGGCAAACATATATCAACTCGTTCGTCTCGGTGCGGTTCTATCCTCAGTGTTTTGAAATCGTTTACGAGCCTCTTTGCAGAGTGAAGTCACTGAAGGTGTATCTGCCAGTCGCATCCGACAACCATTCATGCGCAAGTTGGTCTCGTCCCTTCTATTCAATGACGAGTTTCTCATGTCATCCAGGAACCTTCCGGACGCCGTCCGAAATTCCCCACCTAACGTGGTCACGGAGGACGGGCTGGAAATCAAGATATGCGTTCGAACATATCGCCTATTTTACGTGTCCCAGTCGGAAGACTACCTCTTCAAATTACGAACGTTCGACGACGTCGAAGCTGCGTCCAAACAGCTCCAAAAGAAGAACGCTGCGCGACAAAAGTGGTTGCAGCAGAAGACAGAGAATGTCTTATGAGTGTAGCAATATTATTTTGTTTATTTCTGTGAGCGGGGTTGGTTGAAATTTGTATAAAATTCCAAAAGGCATGGGTAGAATGATTATCTAGCGATTTAGAATAGTCTACCTGATAATTTAGTGTCTATGCCAGGCAAACTGTTTATGATTTGTCTTTGAACATTTTTTCGATGGCGGCGGTGGAGTAGGATTTGGGGCGCTCGAGGGCTGCGAATTTGATTGTCAAGCGCAAGGCTGTAGGGAAGGGCAGACAACAACGTACGAGCACCGAGGGCACGATCCCAAATCAGCTGAGCGGCAACACCGAACGCACGGGAAACACCGAAGAGAACAGTGTAGAACTGCATCTGGGTAAGTCCGTAGTGGGTCAGCAGCGCGCCAGAGTGAGCGTCAACATTGGGCCAGGGGTTCTTGGCCTTGCCGGCCTGGTAGGGGGGATTAGCCAAATAATTTATTATAAGCGTGTAGTCTTACCTCAAGGAGGATATCGGGCACAATGTTGTAGATCTGGCCGACGAGCTTGAAGAGCGGGTCCTCGGGGAGGTGCTTGAGCGCAAACTCGCGCTGGGCGGTGTAACGAGGGTCGGTCTTGCGGAGGACGGCGTGGCCGTAGCCGGGGACAACCTGGCCGCCCTTGAGCGTAGCCCAGACGTACTCCTTGACGGCCTCGTCAGAGGCGTTCTCGCCGATCTTGGACTGCATCTTGCTCAACCACAGTAGGACTTCCTGATTAGCGAGACCGTGGAGGGGGCCAGCGAGACCGTTGAGCGAGGCGGCGAACGCGAGGAAGGGGTCAGAGAGAGCGGAGCCGACGAGCTTGCCGGTGTGGGCAGAGACGTTACCGCCCTCGTGGTCGCTGTGGATGGTGATGTACAGGCGCATAAGCTCAACAAACGCGGCGTTGTCGCCGAACCCAAGCAGGGTGGACAAGTTGTGGGAGTAGTCCTTTGCCGGGTCAATTGCGGCAAGTTTTCCCTTACCGAAGACGTTGTTATAGATGCGTCCAGCAATGTTGGGAAGCTTCGCGATGCTAACAAAAAAGTTGAATGAGGCGTGGAAAATGAAACACGTCGAAGGTGCTCACAGATCCATGGAATCTTCGAAAGTAGGTCCCCAGTACTCCTTCTTGGATACACCATCTTGGTAAGCTTTGGCGAACGCAGAGTCGTGGTTAAGCTAAGAAAGTCAGAAAAAATCACGGCTAAGTTCTGACGCGACATACCGCGGTGACAGCCAAACTGAACTGGCTCATAGGGTGGAGAGTGGGTGGGCAACGGTCCAGAATTTCCTCCACGAATTCGGGGATCGCAGAACGGGCAGCCCAGTCCTTCGAGAGTTCGGTAACCTGCTCCTGGGTCGGGATTTCTCCGGTGACGAGGAGCCAGAAGAGACCCTCGGGAAGGGGCTCAGCACCGCCGGGCGCCTTGGGCAGCAGCTCCTGGCACTCGGGGATGGTTTTTCCACGGAATCGGATTCCCTCGTCTGCGGACGTCAGTCGTGACGTCGTATGAGAAGCAACGCGCAGAACAAACCTGCGTCGAGGACGGACCCGTCCCAGATAAGGGCAGGGAGACCTCTCATACCACTGCATTTTTTGTAAGGGCAAACGAAAGCGATACGGGCAAGACCGGGCGTACCCGTAGAGCTGGTCGACGATGACGGGCCCAAATGCCTTTTTACCGTGCTCAGCGCGGACGCGTTTGACCTAAGATTTTGTAAGGACCGAGAGAACGCGCGAAGGATATGCCCCGACATTCTCGAGCTCGACCGGGATGAGCTCTGCAAGACGCTCCTTGAGAGTGGTGTTTTTCGGGGCGGTGGACGAAAACCTCGCCCGTGCAAGGGCCGACCAGACCGGCTTGGTGCGGGACTGGAGGGGGTGAGCCGGGATGTAAAAAGGAATAAAAAGGGCATACAGTTCTGAGAATGGAGGCAGACATGGTGGTAGAAGCCAACCCGAAGCTACCCGGTTGAGCCAAAAAAAAATCGATGTGATCACGGCCGGTTGATCCCTTGCCTTAGCCGGCCGACTCGTGAAATAGCTGCTTCGCTTCGAACCACGATGGGGAAACGCAAACGGCCAGCAGCAACAGAAGCGCTGTTGCCGCAGGTACCACCGCGCTGCATATCTCCGCCGAGTCTCACAGGTCTCCCAGAAAAAACACTACAGACAACGCGCTCACGCCAACCCCTTCTCTGACCATTCACTTGACTATCCACATGCCCCCGATGCCGTAGACTGGGCTATTCATTACCCTACCGCCCCCGGTCCCCCAGAGTTCGCCGATGTCGGCTGTGGTTTCGGTGGGCTCTTGATTGCGCTCGCCCCCCTTTTCCCCGACACTCGCATGCTCGGTCAGTCTCGCACGCTCTCTGCCGCCGTTTCTCCGGTCTGACCTCGGAGTGACAGGGATGGAAATACGCGTCCAAGTGTCCCAGTATGTCCAAGATCGCATCGCGGCTCTCCGCGTCACCCCCGACGCGCCCTCGCACTATCAGAACATCTCCATCGTCCGTGCAAATGCGATGAAGTTCCTCCCAAACTACTTTGCAAAGCACTCCCTCTCCGCCATCTTTTTCCTCTTCCCCGATCCCCATTTCAAGCAACGCAAGCACAAGGCGCGCATCATTTCACCCACATTGCTCGCCGAATACGCGTATGCTCTGCGCCCCGGTGGGATCGTGTACACAATCACGGACGTCAAGGACCTCCACGAATGGATGAAGTCGCATCTCGACGCGTTTCCTCTCTTCGAAGGCGTCAGCGAAGAGCAGCTCCGCGCCGAGGGAAAAGGCCCTATCGTAGACGCAGTTTACACGAGCACGGAAGAGGGCAAAAAGGTCGAGAGAAATAGTGGTGAAAAATGGCTAGCTTGTTTCAGACGTATCGAGGTCGCGCGAGAAACATGATCTAGTATTCATCCATCGCGTCGTCGTCCCCTCCTCCAGTTCTCGGTGGTCCCGACCCCATTGCCCCCACGAGCCTACTGGTGCGCTCCCGCACGGCTCCTTTTATTTCGGCGTGGATCACCTTTCCCGCCTCGCAAGCCAGTCTAAAGATCTCCTCAAAACGTTCGACGTGCAGGCGGGTCTCCATCGTCACCAGAGTCACCTTGCCAGTCTTTGGCATCACGGCGACCGTAACATGTGGAATGTCGTTTTCTTCTAGCAGCGTCAAGTCCAACATTGGAGACGTAGAGTGCACACCGCCGGTAACCGCACACACAAAGTCAAGCAAGGGGATTCCCGCGTTGGCGAGTGCGAGAGTAGTTCCGTTGATACATGCCTGTAGTAGGCCGCCGTCTTGTTGAAGTACTTGCACAAAAATGTCGATTTGCGACCGCGGATAGAGGTTTGTTTGCACCACCGGTTCGAACGTCGACTTTATGGTAGCAGCCATCTCCAGTATGCGTCTGCAAGCACCGTTCATCTCCCGACCAGCCACGCGTCGGGAACGCTTACTTATCGCCGCGAGACCGTTTTCTGCGCTCCCCAGTGCTGAATGCAGCGACGCTGACCTCGACGTTAATATTGGCGCGGTCGTGCATTGTCTGGGACCGCATTTTCGCCTCACGGGGCCCAAAAACCGACACAAGAACCTGAGTTAGCCCATGGGTGATGATGGCTGAGCCGTCGGCGACGCCTTGCTGGGAGAGGTCAATGGTCACGTCACGCAGCTCATACTGGCGGCGTCCATCGGAGCGAAAGCCGCCGTCATTGAGTATTTCGACGCGGGAACCCTGGCCAGAGTGAGTGGACGAGGAAAGAAAACAGAAAAGAAAGTACCATCGTGGGAGGTTGAAAGAGTTAAATTCCCTATTTGGGAGCGCGTCGCTGATCGACGGGGTGGCTATGACGCCCCTGATTCTGACTGCTCAAACGGCGAACGCGGATGCTGCTAACCGCTCTTGTCTTGAACCCCCACCATGTCCGCCGATCTCCCTCTCCCGCCATCCCTGCTGGATACAGACCTGTACAAGGTCGGTTGCTGCATTCTGTAAAAAGTTCCTTGGTTCAACTTCAAGCGCGTTTCCTCCTCAAGTTGACGATGCAACAAGCGGTTCTGCGCCACTTTCCCGACACCGAAGCCTCCTACAAGTTCACTCTGCGCGATAAGAGTGTGACATTCACGAAGCAGGCCTTCAACATCTTCCAGGAGACGGTCGACCGTTAGTTCTGTTGCCCGCCCAACGCCGTCTCGCTCACATTTGCGGGCAGGCTTCGGGGAACTCGCCCTGACGGAAACCGAGCACTCTTGGCTGAGGAAAACCTGCCCGTATTTTTCTGACCAATATCTGGCTTATCTACGGGATTACCGCTTCAAGCCGACGGAACAAGTCCGCATCAAGTTTGTCCCCACCTCCGACGACGGCGAGAAAGGCCATGTCGAAATCGATGTCGTCGGCTTATGGGTTGACACTATCTTCTGGGAGGTTCCTCTCATGGCCACTTTGAGCGAGGTGTACTTTCAGCGCGTCGCGACTGATTGGAACTATGACGGCCAGAAAGGTTTGAATTTTGTTGAGAAAACATTCCCGATTTACCCTGCCCATCGTAGCCCTTGCTTATGAGAAGGGGCGAGCGCTGCTAGATGCCGACTGTGTTTTCAGTGAATTTGGAACCCGCAGAAGACGCTCTTTTGAAACGCAAGATATCGTCGTTGAATCCCTCGTTCGCGCCTCGAAAGAGATAGAAAGTAAAGGAAGGCTCTCCGGCACGAGCAATGTACGCCTGCATTCGTATCCCGCGGAGTGTTTATCAATCGCGCAACTCAGGTTCACTTGGCCCATAAATATGATTTGACGCCAGTCGGCACTATTGCGCAGTAAGTTTTATGCTCTTCTAGTGTTCTCAACTTATTCTCGTCAAGCGAATGGTTCATGGGCGTAAGCTATCTGGGGGTTCAAATTGATTTGATTCTCATTGTTTCCAGGTCGCAGCGCTGAAAGGCTACAAAGATGCAAACTCTATAGCCATGGATCTCTGGGAGGCCGTCTATCCGAATACCCTTCTCATCGCCCTTACCGACACTTTTTCAAGCGGAGCATTTTTCAAAGTAATTCAATTTCGCGTTTTTTTGAAGACTGCGCTCATGACCGATCAAAGAGTTACGCAAGCGACAAGCAGCGTGCCCTGCGCTGGCAGGGACTCCGCCAGGACTCTGGAGATCCATTCGAGTTCGGTACCCGCGCGAAGGAGCTTTTCGAGTCGCTCGGCATCGATCCCCGCACGAAGATGATTATCTACTCCGATGCGCTGAACATCGATAAGGCGCTGCACCTCAAGGAGCAGGCCAACGATCTCGGACTGAACGGTATGTGTTTTCTGCTCACTTGATGCCCCCGTCTTGACAAACAATTAGTTTCATTTGGAATCGGGACGTTTTTGACCAACGATTTCAAGACCACTAGCGCGGAAAAGAGCAAGGCCTTGAACATGGTTATCAAGCTATCTTCGGTCGACAATCTACCTTGCGTAAAGATCAGCGACGATTTAACCAAGGTCTGTGGTCCAGGCGATTCCCGGTCTGTTGATCTTTATTTCTCTCTAGAACACTGGGGACGCCGAGACTGTCCAAATGGTGAAGCAAATTTACAACCTCGTTTAAATACTGTCCGAAGGGAACTACTTTAGAGCAACTTTAGAGCACATAAGTCCATGTACTTGTTGTAAACCCGGAAATGTCCGACCCGTGTTTGACCGTCTTTGTCATCCTGCGCACGTGCATTTCGAGAATATTCCTCGCAAATTTTTGTGCTGCGCTCTCTGTCTCTTTCCCTCTCCTTCTTCGCGCTTTCTTTCGCGTTTCTATCAAAAAATGCATCGCCTGTCGACGACCTCTTCCCGGTCCCTTCGCCGTGCGGCCGCAAAAGCCCAGCCCGCGTTGACTCGTGGGGCCCACAAGGAGATTAAGTTCTCCAACGAGGGACGGGCAAGCATCCTCAAGGGCGTCGATATCCTTGCCAACGCTGTCAGCGTCACCCTCGGTCCCAAGGGTATGTTTAATGACACTGTACGAAAATTTAAGAGAGAGCTGACAAACTGTGTCGTTCAGGTCGCAATGTTATTATTGAGCAGTCCTTTGGTGGACCCAAAATCACAAAAGGTGGGTTGCATCTTGCAAACGCGGCCAGTCACTCACTGGTTCGTTAGACGGTGTCACGGTCGCGAAAGCCGTTTCATTACAAGACAAATTCGAGAACCTCGGTGCTCGGTAGGTCTGATGCAACGAAAAAAAGTATGGCGTCGCTCAATGTGATTCAGCCTTATCCAAGATGTCGCTCAGAAGACCAACGAGGTAGCCGGAGACGGCACCACGACGGCCACCGTCCTTGCGCGCGCAATCTACTCCGAGGGTGTCAAGAACGTCGCCGCGGGCTGCAATCCTATGGATCTGCGCCGTGGTTCGCAGGCTGCCGTCGACCGTGTTGTTCAGTTCCTCTCCTCGCACACCAAGACGATCACCACCACCGCTGAGATTGCCCAGGTGGCGACCATTTCTGCCAACGGCGACACCCACGTCGGCAATTTGATTGCGCAGGCAATGGAGAAAGTCGGTAAGGAGGGTGTCATCACAGTCAAGGAGGGCCGCACCATCGAGGACGAGATTGAGATCACCGAGGGCATGCGCTTCGACCGTGGCTATATCTCTCCGTACTTCATCACCAACGTCAAGACGCAAAAAGTCGAGATGGAGAAGCCCTACATTTTGCTGAGTGAGAAGAAGATCTCGCTCCTGCAGGACATCCTCCCGACCTTGGAGATGTGTGCGCAGGCCCGTCGCCCGCTGGTTATCATCGCTGAGGATGTCGACGGCGAGGCTCTCGCTGCGCTCATCCTCAACAAGCTCCGCGGCCAGCTCCAGGTCGTCGCCGTCAAGGCCCCCGGCTTCGGTGACAACCGCAAATCTATCCTCGGCGATCTCGCTATCCTCACTGGCGGTACCGTCTTCTCCGACGAACTCGACGTCAAGCTCGAGCACGCGTCGGTCGAGATGCTCGGCACCACCGGCAGCATTACGATCACCAAGGACGACACCATCGTCCTCAACGGCGAGGGCTCAAAGGACGCGATCTCTGCGCGCTGCGAGCAGATCCGCGCCATCATCAACGACGTTACCACGAGCGAGTACGACCGCACTAAGCTGCAGGAGCGCCTGGCGAAGCTGTCGGGCGGTGTCGCGGTCATCAAGGTTGGTGGTGCGAGCGAGGTCGAGGTCGGTGAGAAGAAGGACCGGTACGACGATGCGCTGAACGCGACGCGCGCTGCGGTCGAGGAGGGTATCCTCCCCGGCGGTGGTGTCGCACTGCTCAAGGCGAGCTTGCTGCTGGCGACGTCGTCTCCCGGCGCTGCGTCGTCCACCTCTTCCCCTACCTCCCCCGACGCCAAGCCTATTACTACCACGAACTTTGATCAGGAGCTCGGTGTCGCCATCATCCGCCGTGCGCTCACCGCCCCGGCCCGCGCCATTCTCTCCAACGCTGGTGAGGAGGCGAGTGTCATCGTCGGCACCCTCCTTTCTCAGTATGGCTCTGCGGACAAGTTTGGATGGGGTTACGACGCGAGCAAGGGCGAGTATGTCGACATGATCAAGGCGGGAATCGTTGACCCGCTCAAGGTCGTGCGGACGGCACTCGTGGACGCGAGTGGTGTTGCGAGCTTGCTAACGACGAGCGAGTGCTGCATCGTCGACGCGCCGGAAGAGGACAAAGGCGCTCCTGGCGGTGGTATGGGCGGGATGGGAGGCATGGGAGGCATGGGTGGATACTAGAGCGGTCGTGGCGGTGCAGGCGCGGCGGCCCGAGCTTCGGCGCAGGCGGCGGTGACGATCGTGGGCACCGAGTCGCGGACACTCCCAGCTAGAGAGGGCTCGGTGCTGGTGAAAAATAAAAGTATATTTTAGCTCACTCATTTACGCATACATATCACACTGGCTACTCACCGCATACTCATGGCTTTTTATGTTTTCTTATCGTAGTTTTCGAATGCACCCCCACTCCAATTATAGCATTTAAATGTATCAAATCAAGCTTGTTCAACCGGATTAATCGATTCAGTGGTTTGGCGATGACTGCAACACCAGAAAGTATCTGCTTGCTCAGATATTCTTCGGGAGCAAGCTGCACATTCCTCGGCAACCTTCGTTCATCACATTGAACTCCTAATAATTCTACGATGTATCCTCATGTCCTTTACCTCGAGAAAAGTCCAGTAAAACGACCTCAGTCTCCGCAATATCCAAGCCCTTGCTGATTGGTGCGTATTCCAATTTCAGCTTGCCTTCAACTAGACCATTGGTCGTCTCATAAGTTTGCCCTCCCCAAGTGACACCAGATGTATCGTCAGCGAATCTAGGGATGTGTCAAGACCGGGTCCGTCGGAGAGAAAGCAACACACCCGATCGCGAGTCGCTTAACAGTCATTGTGCTTGGACCCTTGCCGGTAAATTCCAGATCGAGATGAATACTGGTTCTGTTGGTGCTGCCTTGCAGGAACGCCTGCGAATTGATGAACACTGCGCGGACAAGCTCGCCTGCCTCAAACGCAGCATATCCGGCAATGCGAGTGTCGTTGACCGTGATTTCGGAGATCTGAGCCTCGTCTTTGCATCCTCTCAATTCAGCGGCAATGATTGCGGAGTAATATAGCGGCTATTGGTTGGTTAGCGCTGGCCGACTTTTATCGAATCGCTACGGACCTGGACGTGGGGAGGAAGGGGTGTGGCCAACGGCGATCCGTCCAGAATCGATCGGTTCAGTGCAACGGGTTGAAGCTCAAAGTTCGTTCAATACAAAAGCGCGGACCTGAAAGTATATACTAACCAACGAATATTTGAACCCAATGCCCTGGAAAAAGTTAGGAAATTCAACTTCAAACACCATCGTACTTACCACATGGAAAAACACCTGAGGAGAATTACAATTCAGCTATGAGAGCAATCATACCGCAGCATACCTTGGATATCCCAATCTGCGGCCTAACAATATTATCAGTTCAACGGGGGCTCTCCATGATTGCACCGCGTACGCAAAAAGGGCATAATCCAAGGCCCACAAGGCAGCGCCTGTTTGAAATGAGTGTGAAGTAGTCATTCCAAAAAGGAAGTCAAAAACCTGCGGTGTTTGAAACACCTGGTGCTCCCTGGCATCGACAAGTTAGTTGGCGGGATTAGAAGCCTTACCAGCACATACATGGCAGGCATACGAGTTGGTTTCTCCGAGAATGTAGTCCAATTTTTGGGCGTGTGTCGCGACTACGTCGGTTGAATATATTGTGAGATTGGAGCGAATCGTGGCTTTCGTCATGAGGTCTTGGAGAAGACCGCCGTTGCCAGTGCAGAAAGATCCTACTAAATTAGTTAGGATTCCTATTGCTCAACGAGGAACCTACCGGAGTAGTGATGCTCCGAGAACCTGAGCGCACAAGTTAGTGGTGGTTGCTGCCGCATGGGCAGAAGGTACACACGTAGCGATTAATTTGCCGGGGTTAGAGTCCAATACCCCTTCGGCGTAGATCGCTTGCGGAGAGAATCCAGTCGTCTTGGAAGAGGATCCAGCAAAGGATCCAATTAAGAACTTGGTGTCAGTACTGGAGAGATTCACGGCTTCCGATACATTGGTGGCGAATGTAGTCCACCTAAATTTTACAAGGTCACAATGGGAGCCGCGCCGTAGGTGAAACGCACTGTTGCACATATTCCGACGAAGTAAATGGAGCTGGCCGCAAACCGTTATTGGCGTAAAGATCTGCCTCGTTGCCGATTTCAAGAAAGTCCAGAGTTACTCCAGCGGCCTGGAAAGGGGGGGACTTAAATGCATTCATGATGGCTGTTGCCTCCAGGACCGCTGCGGTAATGTTGAATTGCCCAAAGTTCACCCCCCTAGAGTTATTCAGACGTTAAGCTGCACGGAATGCTTGCTGTCTTACCAAGTGACGTGAGTGCCTCTCGGAAGATGATTCGCCACAAGATAATACGCATTTCCAACAGTGATGTTGAGTGCCTCTGAAACTTGTCAGGGAATGAATATAATATGTAGTTTACACCAAAAACCTGGATAGGGCACAACAGCGGTAGGCGCCGGGAAGATATCTTCATTGTACTTGTGAAATGGTAAGCCAAACCCTCCGGAGAAGCAGCGCAAATTCACCTTGACCTCTGGCGAGAAATTAGTTTTATCTTCAGAATTCGCGCCGATGCGGATGTCTGGAGGTGCTCCGGTAATAGTCTTCAGATTGTTGAGGGTGTTCAAGAAAAACTGGTTCTTCGATGACGTGCCGACCCATTCAGGCCATCGATCCTACGGTTGTCATGAATGACTAGGGCGGTTCGCATTGCTCGACGCGCACCTGCTCGATCGAAAGGGACACGAGAGAGGGAGAGACAAACGGCGCCCCATCCGCAGGAGAACACGGAATTGTCACAGAAAACGCGACCGCCGCTGGCAGGAGAGAGAACCAAAGGAGGGGGATCATCTGAGTCGCCGTTCATCTCAAAAATGGTATGCGACAGTATTTATATGAGGCGGGAATTTGCTTCTTCTTCGCATGGAGAGCGGCGTCCGGGGTAATCACTTCGATGGTGCCAACTCCTGGTCTCGTGGCCCTCACGTTCGTCAATTCGACGCCTTGGCGTCATGATACCGGAGGCGTTCATAACTCGCTATCGAAATGAGCGAGCGCTCGCATTGAGTATATAGGGTCAAGCAAAGGTCAAGTGCTGTCAAGTGTATCGCCTGTATCCGGAAATACGGCGCGCAACGCCGTCATTTAAGGAGCAACCTTCATGGCACCATTGTTCGTCCACCTGAAGGAGGATATTCGGGGCGGGAGGGGACTCTTGGTTGAATGAGCCGAGGAGTTGAGCGCAAATTAGTTAAAGACTACCGCCACTGGCCCACTGCAAAATGAGGCCGAGAGGGCAACTTGGCGAACGCTCGGGCGGAATCGGTTTATTGCAAGTCCGCGACACGCAGCCGTGCGTCCGATAGATGTTGTACATAGTGGAAGCTTTTGTCAAGAGATAAAGTTCACCTCCAAACCCTTTCAAACTCCGACATCATTGCATCAGAATCTGAACTTGAACCTCGTTCTGAATCTATACATATTTTTCCGAACGACAGTCTTCGGAACGCGAGATTATACTCAAAAGGCTGAAACCGACCGTAGCCATGGCCGACGTTCGTGCATTGCTGAAGGCGAAACGGCAGGAGGCGCGGATATCCCATCCACTTGCCTCGTACAGCAATGGCCAGCTTAGGTGTATCGCATGTGGGCCTGTCAAGCACGCCTCCGCTTGGGATGGTCATTTGGGGAGCAAGGTGCGTTTGAAGTTTGCCTCTATCGTCAACGTGTCTCATGAACATTTCCAGGTGCATCGCACCACTGTCGCGCGCCTCAAGGAGGAGGATCGGCAGAGGGAGGCCGAGCGGATAAGACAGGAGGAGGAAGAACAACAGGCTCGTGTCTCTGGCAAGCGCAAGGCCGAGGAGCAGGACTCGGAGTCGGATACGGAGCCAAAGAGGCGAAAGGTCGACGATGCTCCCAGCGCTAGCAGCTCATTTCCCAACGACTTTTTCTCCGACCCCTCGCGCGCACCTCTCCCACCTCCATCCGATGATGAGGACGACGACCCCGCCCCCGCGCAGCCTGTCACGGCCCCAGACCCCTCCCTCGATGCTGAATGGGAACGCTTCCAGCGCGACGTAGTCAACGCGTCCGACTCCCGCGACGCTCGAGACACCTACGAAAACGCCACGGTAATGGCAGAACCCGAGCTCGCGTCGGACACGTTCGAAGGATTCCCTCCGCAACAAACCGACGATGCACCAGCGGAGCCAGATAAAATGGATTTGGAGCAAGCGCGTCGGCAGAAGGAGCAGGACGAGCGCGAACTGATTATGGATAGATTGTTGGACGAGGAGCAAGCTCAGGAAGAGGCAGATATGAAGGTTACGATGCTGAAAAATCGAATGGAGGCGCTGATGCGCAAAAGAAACGCAACGAAGGCTGCCAAATTAAAGGCTCCGACATGATTGTATGTACATGCTACGGGTTGTCCTCTTTTTCATCCGCATCCTGCAATCCAAGCCATTGCGACCAATTGACTCCCTTTTTGTGAACCATCATGAGGGCCAGTATGACAGGCAACCACCACAGTCCATGTCGAAACGCGACCCTCGCCTCTTTGTCGCCGTTCACTTTCCAAAATTTCCACGTTGCGTGAGTCCAAATGATATTTGGGACGAGCGACGTCAGAGCAAATGTCCATGTCGTGAGTCCAGCGAGGGGGATGAGTACGGAGCATATGGGGAAGAGGAGAACGGCGTGTCGTAATGCTACAAGACCGTTTTTCTTTGGGTTGATGACCGCTAGCATCTGGTAGCCGGCTTGGGCATACGAGGCGCGAACCAGGTGAGATAGAGGGCAGAAATGGGGGAACTGCCAACTAAAAAGCAGCATGAAAAGCGCAAGCGGTGCGAGAGTAGAGTCGACCAGCTCCACCGGGACCGACGATAGAAATGGTGGAGGGGACAGGTTCCATGTCGAGGGCATTATCTGACCGCCGCAGGCCGTCCAGCCCATTACTGGGGGAATGGCGCCGACGATTGATCCAACCTTGACAAACAACGAGTTAAAACCGAGGGCGTTTTAAAAAGAGAGAGATTATTCACCCAGGTGTTCCATATTGTTCTCCGTTTCATCCATGTGTACAATCCCGAATACAGCAGGATGTTGGAAGCGCCTAGAATGGCTGTAGTTGGGTTCGTCATGCCCCACAGAATCGCAGGGCCAGCGACACCTGTGACTAGAGCAAACCCAGCAGCATGCAGCGGTGTGATGGAACGGCGGACGAGGGGCCGGCTGCGAGTGCGAGCCATCTGCGCGTCGAAAGGTATTTCCTGGAGCTGGTTAAGGGTATTCGCAGACGCGGAACAGAGGGCAGTGCCGAGTGCAGTGGAAAGCAATACGGGGACCGTCGCTGGAAGGGGAGACATGGCGAAGCCTGACATTGTGGTCAGGACCATGAGTAAAGTGAGCCGGGATTTGGAGAGCTCGGCATAGTTTTGGAGAAGAGCTACGGGATTGCGACGGAGAGAATCGAGCTGCCTGTACGGTCGAGCAAGAGAATTGGCGCGAGAAAAGGACTTGAAGAAGAACGCCGTTGTTATTGGCGATCTGAGGGCATGGTACTGCATGCGACGACTTTTGCCTGGTAACTTGACGCCTCAAAGTCGGAGCATAAGTAGGATTGCTGCACGAAGAATTGAATCATTATGAGCACTGCTGGAGATGGGCGCGTACTTGAGCGTTGAAAAGCGTGAGCGCGTTTAGAGAGCGGATGTGACCGTTACTGATGTGATCCCAGTTGGCCTTTTCCACGTCGACTCCGCCCAGTTGCCATCGTCGAAGATGCCCGGGACCCATCTCCTGCCCCCCAATCTTCTCAAGCTCTTCGCACCTCGCCCACCACTTCCTTATACCCGTCCTGTCGACAAGGATATTGACCGAATCCGGTCCAAAAATGTCTCTGGCGTCGCACATCTCATCGCCCAGCTCCAGGAGGCGAAGACAGAGAACATGCTGAGCGCGGGAGAGACGGACGTTGTAATGGAGGAGGGAGAGGAGCCTGTATTCACCCATGCCGAGGAAGTCAAGCGACAGATACGACGGGAAGAACGCAAGAAAAAACGAACGGAAGAGTTCAAAACTGCAAAGGAAACTTGTGCGTGCATCTCCATTCTGTGATTTTCTTCTCCCCGACTAACCTCACTCCCCTCAGATAAACCCGCCGATGACCCCGAGGCCGTCGGTGATCCTTACAAAACATTATTTATTTCTCGTCTCGTAAATCCTTTTTTTCACTTGCTATCGACAGGCTTACTCACGATGACTCGTAGCACAAAACCGCCACCGAGAGTGACCTTCGCCGCGAATTCGAAGGCTATGGCACGATCGAGCGGGTAAGAATTGTCCGCGACAAAAAGGGTCGCAGCAGAGGTTATGCGTTTGTCGTGTATGAGCGCGAGCGCGATATGAAAGGTCTATTATTTCCCCTTTCCCTCCTCCTGTACACTAAGAGTTGCCGGCTCACGACTGCAACTCATTTCTTTTCTAGCTGCATACAAGGAATCCGACGGCCTCCACATCATGGGCAAGCGCATCCTGGTCGATGTCGAACGCGGGCGAACTGTCCGTGGCTGGAAACCACGCCGTCTTGGCGGTGGTCTTGGTGGTCGCCCCAAACGCGTTGAGCCTGTGGCAATGGCACCTCCCAGGGGCGGTGGCGGCGGTTTCCGCGGTGGATTTGGAGGCGGCGGAGGGCGAGGATTCAGCGACCGTGGAGGGTTCGGAGACCGTGGCGGAGGCTTCCGCGGCGGTCGGGGAGGAGGAAGCTTTGGTGGGGGCGGTGGTCGGGGATTCGGCGATAGGGGCGGGGGCGGATTCACCAGCGACCGAGGGTACGGAGACCGAGGCGGCGGAGGTGGAGGTGGGTTCGGCGGTGACCGTGGTGGGTTTGGCGACCGCGGCGGCGGCGGTGGTGGGTTCCGAGGCGGGGATAACGGGTTCCGTGGAGGGGGAGGGGCCGGAGGATTCAGAGGTCGGGACGACTTTGGTGGAGGAGGCGGGGGCGGGGGCTTCAGGTACTTTGCTGGTTTCATTCTTTGTGACAGACAGACGTTAACCGTCAACCTTACAGGGGTGGTCGCGGTGGCGGCATCGGCTACAGCGGTGGTAGCGGTTTCAACGACAACCAGAACCAATCGAATGGGTATGGTCCTCCCCCAGGTGGAATGGGTGGATTTGGGGGTCCGCCTGGCGGGGGTGCTGGATACGGGCCTCCGGGCGGCTTCTCAGGGGGAGGTGGGTTCCGCGGGGATCTCAAGCGCGAAGGACCTGGTGGGTACGATGACAGGGAAGCGAAACGGCCAAGGTATTGAAGGTATATCTGGCTTTCTCGTTTGTTCCTTTCGATTTGCTCCGAAGGTGACTGTATGTTTTCGGGTCGAGTATTTTTTGGTGTGCAAAGTGCGCGCCATTGATTCAAGTCGTGTAAGTATGTGGGTTGGAAATCCAAAGTTTGTCGTGGATACATATTTCTCCCGCTCGGTCAAGTCGGTGCGGGATTAGCACGGATTCGGTTGTCATCCGCGCAGCGATTCGTCGGACGCTGATCTCTTCTTTGGGAGCCGTATTCAGGGTCGCTCTAGTCGCTCGTCTGGTTCAACGTTGGATCGCGCTCGACCCCGTGTCCTTTATTCACGCTCTTTGACTTGCATATGGTAACTCCGTCACGGCCGCCGTCCATCTTGTGAGCCTTATCTTGGCCAATGTAGGTCCAGGAATCTTCGCGGCCAACTCTCGGCAGTATACTTGTCTCTCGGTTAACTCTACTTCACTTCGCCTATCACTTTTTTTCTTTTTCAAATTTCCGTGTAGAACGTTCGGTTACGCGAGCGGGGAGCAACGGAGGAACGGGATTGAATACAGAATTTGTCTCGAGGTACCATGTACAGCTTGCTTGAAGCCATTGTCAACTGACTATACAATTTTTGGGGGTTTCTTTGAGTGAGACACAAAGACCACTGCTCATCGAGCGCTCATCTTTTGTTGTGATCATTTTTAGCGCCGATCGCGGAAAGATTCTTTTCAGTTGATTGCCTTATTGGGCATTGGTTGACGCGCTCACCAACAAAGGATTCTTGGAAATTCTGGTCTGCGTTGCTGTGGACTGTGTGCATCTTGCACTTCCATTCCTGGTCCGATCCGTGATACGCAACTCCGTCGCACAGTGTCTCTTGTCTCCTTGGCCACGGTGGGCGATCATCATCAATCTCGAATCTAGGAACGTCATCTTCTCAACCCTTTCGGTCTGTCAAGCGCTTCGCTATCCTCATGTGGCCATTCAAAGAGACACCTCAGACCTTTGCTTTCTTTCCTTTTCATCCACCGCCGACTCTGGCCCGCACATTTCTCGCTTCCCCTCCTTCTGTTCCATAAATCTGCATACGCGTCCAAACTCTAATTCTGCGTCGGCCGTGCCGCGTTATTGCATACTGGACTGACTTGCTGGCCGCCCCTGACCGGTACGTGCTCAAGCACCAAGCTTCGTTCATCTTGTCTGACCTCGGTTGCCACAGATTTCGACCATGCGTGGACCCCCTCAGACTCTCGCTCGCGCCAAGCTCCATATTGACCCCTCCGCCGCGCCAGCTTATGTGTCGACCCCATCTCCCAGTTCTTCCACCACTCGGTCGCCACTGAATATGCGGCCCTCGTCTGCGGGCTCACAGACAACAGAGGAGGAGGACTCTGGCAAATCTGACCCCGAGAAGCCCAAACGCTCTCGCGTAACGCCAGAGCAATTGGTTCACTTGGAGCAATTTTTTTCTGTCGAGCGCAGTCCCACCGCCGGCCGCCGACGCGAAATAGGCGAACTCCTCGGCATGCACGAACGGCAAACGCAGATCTGGTTCCAAAACAGGTACTGCCGTCCGAGGTTTTTTTTTTTTCGCGGTAGCTAACAAAACCGCCAATAGACGCGCGAAAGCAAAGCTCCAGAGTAGCAAACTGAAGAAGGCGAAAGACCTGTGTCCTGATACCATGGCGCTTCCTCGCATCTCCACCACCTTTGAGAAGGAGTTGAACAATTTGATTCACGAGGATGAGTGTAAGTGCTACTACCTCTCATCCTCCTCCTCTAATAATAAAAAACCTTGCTCAGCTGTAACCTTTATTCCGTGCTCAGACCTGTCAATTGGTTGCTGGAGACGGATAGCCACGGATACAAGCCAGCGTGACCTTGTAGCCTATACGTGCGACGCTAAACGCTGCCTCACTTGGTTCATCTACAACGGGGGATTCGGGTTCAAGATGGAAATCGCGTATGACTCGATTATCGATACCGAGTTCACCCATGCGTCCCCCGGTTCCACTGGTCTGGCTTCATTTGTCCTCTCTCGGCCGCCCGTATTCTACTTGGAAACTGGCCCCGAAGACGGCTCTCTGCGTCAGTGGAAGAGGTGCACCGACTGGACCGAGGGTCATCAGGCGTCCCGCGTATTGCGGCACGACCTGATTGGTTCTGCTGTTCCACTCGTCCACCTCCTTCAAAGTTTGCAAGTCACCACAGAGCCATCGTCGCCGTATTCCCCCTACTATCTTTCCGAACCAACCTCGCCGATGGAAATCCCACCGCCACCTCTGAGTGTTATTCAGCGCTCAGAGCCCCAGTACGACGCGGGATACACTCCGCTCCCAGCCAACTTCTACCGCCGTCGGTCAGTCGCCTCCGCCAACAATCTTTCCCAACTCGTAGTCTCTGGTCTGTCGCATTACAGACGAGACCTACCCCACACCGCCCCTGCGGTGTCATCATACACTCATACCTCGTTCCTTCCCGCCCCCGTCTACACTACTGCCCCTGCTGAGCCACTTATGGCGGAGGAGCAGTCATTGGAGGACTACGGCGCATCCCCTGTATCGCATGATATGACACCGCGTCCCTACTCTGCCCAGCCGGTTCCTCCCCATTTCTACGAGAAATCTTCTCCGTTCCTTTTCAACGCGTACTCGGATGAGTGCCGTTCTGTGGATCCCGACTCCGGGGTCGCGCAGATGTATTATCAGACTAACCAGCTCGGTCTATGCTGACCGAGTGGCTCCTTTGGCCAAATTTACTGTATGTGAACTATGCACAGTTCTTTTTACTCTTGGTATCGTCGTCTAATTACTTTCCATCGTTTGAGATGTGTTTTTTCATAATTAGTGTAACTAGCTTAGTACTCGGAATCGGGGAGAGGAATACGGACTCTGTTATTATCAAGTAGCTCTAGATAATTTTGCCACATTGTTGGGAGATCGGGCCTTGTACGTAGGAGCAAGCTCAGATTTATATGACATTGGCTTGGTCCTCCATCCGTTCTTTGCTCAGTCGCGTCATGTATGTCCTTCGGACAATATTGACTGTCAAGAAAATTAGTAGACATCCATCCCTTCAGAACATGGTCACCACTTACAAGCCTATGTGAGCAAGGAGCTTGGATTAGAGTGAGTTGGTAGGCGAAAAGAGTTAAGGATTTGCCTCCATATAGCGGTCCAGGCAACGCGACAAACACGTCTGCTCCCCACTTGAGAGAGAGGTTCCAGGCTTTGTTATGCACGCTTTGTAACACCTCTCATTCGCGCTCTGTGCAGAAGTTAGCGCGGAAGACGGCTTGCGGAAGGGAGCGAGTACATTCATCAATTGTTGCGCGTTCGTACTGCGAATAATATCATGTCTTCAATCCAAAATCCGCGACATAACTGGGTTTGTGACATACAGAGCGATTTCTTGACGAACAGCAGCCATGACCGCCTCTTTCCGCGAGGCCATGTCTAGTACGCATAAGGACACGTTCCTGCGCCCAGTCTACTACGCACCAGTGGGCCCAGACGAGCTTCTGAGGAAATCCGTCATTTTGGAGGTTGAGAGAAAAGTTGATTGCGTTGATCCGACTTCAAGTTCCCGATTCGGACACTCGTCTCAGCACCGACCGTCATGGGCCAACAGAGCTCGACCGCGGCGCCGGGTGCAGCCTCGCAAGAGTTGGATTATTACCAGCTTTTGGAAGTCGAGGAGACCGCAACTCCAGACGAAATCAAGGTGCTCGAAAGAGTTATCGTGTCTTTCTCTTGCTTGACACATCTTTAGCGTTCATTCCGCAGATTGGCTCTCATTCACCATCCGGACAAGAACCAGGTACCACTAATTTCACCACAATACGGGTTAATGCTAAGGTGGTTGTAGGGGGACGTCGAAGGGTCTACGAAACGTTTTACCGCATTACAACAAGCCTATGAGGTGCATAAAAAAATATCAACTTTCCTCTTCTTCACGTCTGATTATTTCGCACAGGTCTTGAGCGACGAACAAGTAAGCCAGTTACTGACCCATCCGCGACAATAAAAATTCATTGCAGCACCCATCAAGTAGGAACGCGCCTGGTATGACTCGCACAAGGCTTCTCTCGCTCCAGAGCCCGACGACGCGACCGTGTACGAGGACATCCGCAAAGGCACCGCCCCCTCTCGCGCGCAGGACCGAGGCCTTACTGTCCGACACCTCTCGCGTTTCTTTGACTCGTCCATCTGGACCGGTGTCGACGACGGGGACAACGTACGCGTCCCATCCTCCACGCCTTTCCCATGAACTTAACGCGTAAAAACGATACAGAGTTTCTTTACCATATACCGCAGCTTGTTCGCGCGCCTGCAAGCCGAGGAGGCGCTCATATCCGACATTGAGTATCCCTCGTTCGGATACGCGGGGTGGACGTGGGCGCCGGCGGCCAAGGCCTCCGATGGAGCGCGTACATTCTACGCGGCATGGACCAACTTTGCTACAGCCAAAGACTTTGCCTGGATGGATCAATGGAATCTTAGCGAGGCGCCGGATCGACGCGTCCGGCGATTAATGGAAAAGGATAACAAAAAAGCACGCGAGGACGGGCGTAGGGAGTATAACGATACCATACGGGCGAGTAATTGTCTTGCTCACAATGCCCGGGTCCTTATCTTTCATGCAGTCACTCGCTAAATTCCTAAGGAAGCGCGACCCGCGGTACAAAACGCATCTCGCTCAGGCGCAGCCGAATCCCACATCGGGATCCGCAACTCCCGTCGGCAATGCTCCCGCTCGAACCGCCCCACGCGCCGAGTACGTGGAACAAGAATGGCAAAAGGTCGACGCGCTGCGGCAGCATGACGACCTCGAGTGGGCCGCGGCCGAGGGCGACGACCCAGAGGAATGGGAGTGCGTGGTGTGCGGCAAGTCGTTCTGGAGCGAGGCGGCATGGGACAGCCACGAGCGGAGCAAGAAGCATTTGAAGGAGGTGGAGAGGTTGAAGAAGGAGATGTTCAAAGACGATGCGGAGTTTGGGTTAACGGCCGAGGATGAAGAGGTGGAAAATGCCCCTGCAGAGATTCCGCGGAAGCCGACGCCGCCTCTGGACGAACCTGCCGTGCTGGTCGCTGATCCCTGTCGTGGCAGCTGAGCCGGCTCGGGGACCCTCTCCCGAGGCCCCGCCACCTGAGGAAGAAGAGGATGACGGTGCACAACGAAGTGGCAGGAAAAAGAAGCCAAAAAAATCTACCAACCCACCGGCAGAGCTGCTCACAAAAACCGAGCGGATGGCCCGCAGTCTTGATGTCGAAGCTGAACAAGCAGTTGAGCAAGGAGACAAACCAGGCGTCGACGAACCTAGCGTAGTAGCACCCACGAAACGCGATCTCCGGAAAGCTAGACAGGCCAAAAAGGAGGCCGACGGCGTAGGAAAGCAGGTGGGTTATTTCCATGCTCAAAGTCCGCTCGCTGACCATGAATGTTAGCTGCGGTGTAATGTATGCGCTGAAGCGTTCAATAGCAAAACCCAATTATTTGAGCATGTAAACCAAACTGGGCACGCGCGAGCGGGGCCTGTGGACGAACCGCCGGAACGTGGAAAGAAGGGAAAGAAAAATAAGCGATAGAGAGATGGATAGACTAGACCTAGAATACAAGCGTATAATATTCCGCGAATAATACATGCAACTCAGCCCATGAGCTGCGAGACGTCCTCTGGCGGGTACTTTGTCTGCGAGAATGTCAAGAGCCTGCAATGCGTTGAATATACAACCCAATTTGACAAGAATGAGTGAGCGCACCGTTTCAAACTCTGTATGTACTTCCGACTAACTTCGTCGTTAAGCACATGTGCTACTTGGTCCGAGGAGATCTTTTCGCGCGCAGACCGCTCGTGGATACTGAACAAGATAACGGTGAGTTTCCTTCCCACCACCACCGGCAGAAGACGGAGTAGACTTACCCCACCATGGTTACGCCAATGGGCCACGGCGCATTTCCGATGGACAGCCGGAGGTACGAGTCGTTAGCACGCTGATACTGCCGTTTTTGCATGTAGTGGACTATCTCAGCCATGCGTCCGAGAACGTCGGCGGGGAGGGACTGGGGTGGTATTTAAAGATGGAATAAAGACAAAGAGGTGAAGAGACGTACCCGAGCACGGAGAGATTTGAAGAGAGGCTTCAAGTACTCTGCCGACTGTACTTGGGTTGCGGCAGCCAGCTTCCCCTGCGTCGTGCGCTTTACGCTCTCTGTGGCCGGATGAGTACACAAAAATTCATAACCAGGCGCAAAACCTACCTGGACGCTCGTCCATAGCCTCGCCCCACTCACGGAGCGTGCGCTTGAGGGCAAAGTATATGATGGGATACAGTTTGTCGGGGTCGGACTTGATGAGGCCGAGGTCGAGCACAGAATTGGCTGCTTGCTCGGCCTCGTCGCGCTTCTTGCCCTTGGGTCCCTTTGCTTTCATTTCCCGCTCGACATTCTCGACGTCCTCGAGTGCCTTCTTAAAGTCATTCTGCCCACTTTGGTGATCATGACCCTTCTCCTCAATAAGCTCGAGCGCACGCAGACGCAGACGACGGTCCTTGTCGGACTCGGCGAACAGGCGGATGGGCTGACCCTTTGCGCGCAGGCGGCGGATAGTCTCCTCGTTGGAAATGTTGAATGCAGCTGCAGCGTCTGGCTTGGGCGAGTCTACGTCGCGAGCTGGATGGGGCGAATTTGTTGCCTCGCGAGAAGGGGCCTGTTCTCCAGTCGCGAATAAGCATGGAGTCAGACAGAGCGAGCACAAGCTCACTTGAATCGCCTTTTGCGCAATTGCTGCCTGTTCGTCGGCCTCTTTGCGCGTCTGTGCCAACCGATCCTCCTCCTCCTGCTTCATACGCTCGACGTCGCCCCTGCGCATGTATTTTGACGGCCGCGGCTCGTCGTTGAGGGCCTTGCGCTTTGCAGAAACCTCTCGCAGCAGAGCGTCCATGAAAGTGAAAGGGTTGAAGGAGGGTAGGGTTAGGGTTACATTGGTCCTCCGAAACACAAACCATCACTGCGTTGCTTCTCTCCAACCACGATGTCCGACGAGGAACCCAAGTGCGGCCCTGCGCCGTATCCTAACCACTCTTCGCTCACTATTGCGCAGGAAACTCGTGCTCAGAACCGCGCCCTTTGACGCGCGCTTTCCCAACCAGAACCAGACCAGAAACTGGTAATCGCTCCCGGTCTTCCCCGATAGCGCCCCGCTTATCCACTACATGCAGCTGGCAGAACTACTGCGACTACTTCCGGTGCATCAATGCAAAGGGCGAGGAATTCGAGCCTTGCAAGCAATTCAAAAGGACCTACCACTCTTTGTGTCCCAGTGCGTCTGCTCTTTTTCCTCTGCATAATGTTACTCCAGCTAACTTGGATACTAGATGAATGGGTGAACTGCTTGTCCCTGGTGCTGGCCCTCGCACGTTCTAACGGCTTCCTCAGATCTCCAAGTGGGACGACCAGCGGGAGAATGGCACCTTCCCCGCTGTCCTCGACGAATAGAGTGACTGTAGCTAAGACGCCTACGATTCACGCCGGTCGAATAAATAAATGCCGTTGAAATACGCGTGGAGTCGAGAACGGTGGCCTCGAAGTGTCGCCAAATTCTTGTCAACTCGTGCCGACGGCGAAACAGGTGGGGTTTTTCGACTTGAGCCCAGAAAGCTTGCGTTTCAGTGCACATTCGTTGTTAACTCAGAGCCGGCCATGTGCGTTTACTTTTTGACTGCGTGCTTTCGCGGTTGAGTACGCTCCGGGCTTGGTTGACTATGGTTCAAGTCCAAATCCGAAGTGGATGTCAAGCTCCGAATCCGAAGCCTCATTTTCACCGCAATTTTCTCTCTCTTTTCCAACATGATCCGCTTGCGTTTGCTGCTTTTTCACCCCAGTCATTACCGGGGAAAACGTCCAGGAGGAAATGCCATTACGCACGATTTTATACCAGTATGGGGCTCTCACTCTATGTACCCCACTAAACCCGGCTCTGTCTACGGCCAATTATCCGACAGCGTTTTCACCGCATCAATCCATCGCCAACCGCCATGACCCACATGAACTACGCCGACGAGCCTCCCCATTCTGACCTCCTCACCATCCAAGGAACGGAACCATTCCACGCTGAAGCGCCCGCCGCTCTCGTTGAATTCGAACAAACTCCTGAGGATCTCGTCTACTGCCGCAACCATGGGCCCGTCTGCGAATACGAGGAAGAGTCTTACTTTCTGAGTATCAAGTGTGGTGACGCCCACGTCGTCCGCATTTCGATGCACGATCTGCGATCGTTCCCAAAAGCAGATGTGGTCGCTGTTCTGCAAGTGAGCCTGCACGTATCACCAACTAAACGCTCCCGTTCTTCTGCAAAGTAGTGTGTCGGCAATAGACGTAATGAGATGGGCCTCATCAAGCCTGTGAACGGCGTCGGCTGGGCCGAAGGCGTCGTAGCGAACTGCAAATGGTCCGGCGTCCGACTCTGCAACCTCCTCAAACGCACCGGAGTTCGCATCAACGAGTACGGCCACGTATGTTTCGCATCGTACGCTGTGCCAGGACGACTGTTATTACGGCGCCTCCATTCCAATGGAAAAGGCGATGATCGTGAAAGACGATGTATCGCTCGCGTATGAGGTCGGCGCAACTTGATTTGACTCATTGACCCAGATGAACGACGAAATGCGCTCTGTGGACCACGGCGGTCCGTTGCGCGTCGTCGTCCCAGGATACCTCGGCGCGCGGTGGGTAAAATGGGTCGACACTATTATCCTTTCGCCTGTGGAATCGCCGAACTATTATCAACAACGCAAGTAGTCGTCGCGTCATTTTCTGCGTGCTGCTAACATGACAAGGTCGACTTGGAAGCCGCAGCGTTCCCCCAGTGGTCGAAATACCCCTCCATGACCGCCCTCAGAGACGCGCGCGAAGCCCAGCGAGAGAGAGAGCGGCGCACATCGAGAGATCCGCGCACAGCCCAGAGAGAGAGGCGACGCACGTCGAGAGCGCGAAGCCTAGAGAGAGAGAGGCGGCGCACATCGAGAGATGTGCGCACAGCCCAGAGAGAGAGTGGGGCGGCGCACATCGAGAGATGCGCGCACAGCCCAGAGAGAGGGAGGCGGCGCACATCGAGAGATGCGCGCACAGCCCAGAGAGAGGGAGGCGGCACACGTCGAGAGACGCACGCGAAGCCCAGAGAGAGAGGGGGGCGGCGCAGCCAGAGAGAGAGAGAAAGGCGGCGCACGTCGAGAGACGTGCGCGAAGCCTAGAGAGAGAGAGGCGGCGCACATCGAGAGATGTGCGCACAGCCCAGAGAGAGAGTGGGGCGGCGCACATCGAGAGATGCGCGCACAGCCCAGAGAGAGAGAGAGGGGCGGCGCACGTCGAGAGACGTGCGCGAAGCCCAGAGAGAGACTGAGGCGGCGCACATCGAGAGATGTGCGCACAGCCCAGAGAGAGAGAGTGGGGCGGCAGGTGGGTCGACATAGACTAGTTTGATTAGATTTGTAGAAGTGCGCCCCAGAAAATTGAGATGATTTGACACATCTTATAATTGCCGTATTAGGCGCTGTTAAAGTCGTCGAGGTTGACACTAGCTTCATTGCAAACTCTGAACGCGATTTTGGACTCCACGGAGTACTAGAATGTATATCGAGGCTAGAAGAGAAAAATCCTCCTTCCATTCCCTTCGACGACGTTGAGAGCGCGCGCGGTGATGCGGAGATAGGGCCCGAGAGGCAGAGAGGGGTTGACGCGAGAGCGCGGAGAGAGAGGGTCCGAGAGCGCGGAGAGAGGTTGGCCCGAGAGGGCAGAGAGATTTTATCAAATGCGGGCGGACCCGGGTAGAAAATGGAAAGGGGAAAATGAAGTAAAAGAGAACGCACCACTTCGGCCGTGTACCATGGCATGCCAAAACGGTCGGAAAATATTTTGAGGCTAGAGACTGAGGAGAAACTCGATGTGCCCAGGGCGGATATTGCCTCGAAAGGCACCAACTGGTCCATGGATGACCTTAGTAGCATCAAGAAACGCGGTGACGGCCGTGTCCTTCGCGGAAGCGCGTATGCCCGAGAACGTCCGCCGAGTCGACGCCGGCTGCGGAAGCGTGTGCAGCGACGTAGGTGCGTGTGGGATCAATGCTCATTTGTTGTGCTTTCTCTCTTGACGTTTTCCACGTTAACCTCGCCCGGGTCGAAGTCGAGAGGCGCGAGGATGTCGACAGGTCCTGTCGACTATTTGACGATGTTGAAGTCCACTGGAAGTAACAGAGGGTGGCCAGGACGCGATGGCATGGCCATTCTAGAGAAATCCGGAAAAGAAAGCGAGTGGAGGACGAGGAGAGTGACTGGAGTCGACGAAGACGATGGCGGGAGGAAGGCCGATTGTGGTGGTATGGGACAAGATGCAAAAGATGCCTATCACGTCGACGCGCGGGAGCAGTGAATTCAATTTTATTTTATGCAAACACGCGTGCGGACGCAAAGGCACGCCGGCACGCACAGCTAAGGGCGCAGGCTGAGGGCTATCAGCCGATTCATCCGTTCGTCCACGGTTTTCCCGATTGAGCACAACAAGACGCCGTCCAAATAGCAGTCACGGCAAAAGACGCGCATCAAAGACCCTTCCACCCACGACAAAGAAAGTAGCCCTCCTTCGACTCCGTCCGACTGGCGTTGGGCTTGATGTACCGCACGTCGTTGAAGTTGGGCTCCAAGTGCTTCTGTCGGAAAAGATACAGCAGCGGGTGCACAAAGTGTTTAATCAGCAACGCTCCGCCCATAGCCCGCCCCACGCTCTCCGCCGAGCGTATATGCCGCTTGGTAAACTCAAACACAGAGTCGCATATCGCAAGACTGTCCTCAATGTCGTGGAACGCGTTCCCCGTCGCGTTCGCCGCCATATCGCACAGAATCACGTCCGCCTTCCCCGCGGGGCCCGCCTGGTGCGCAATGAGGCCGCGCAGCAGCACCTCCGTGTCCGCCTCGAGAAAATCCGCCTGGATGAACTGCACGCCGGCAATGGGCGGCATGTGCAGGCGGTCGACCGCGATGATCGTGCCCCGTCCAAGTCCGCCCGAGTTTCCACCGCTTGCCTCCAAGTCTGAGATATCGAGCGGGTTGAAGTCTTCGGGCTTTGCACTCCAGTTGGTACTAGCCTCGGGGTACGGCGTGCGCCGCTCGGACATGCGCGGCGCACGCGCGTTGTCCCAGCCGAGCTTCTGCGCGACGACCTGGCTCCATCCACCGGGCGCTGAGCCGAGGTCGAGCACGACCTGGACGTCGCGGTGGTCGAGAAAGTGCCATTTCTCGTCCATCTCGAGCAGTTTGAAGGCGGAGCGCGAGCGATAAGAGGGTGAGGCTACAGAGGCATTTGGCGATGAGCGGAGTCGGACATAGGGATCTCGCGCTTGTCTAGCGAGCCAAACGGATGAAGAGGGTTTCTTTGTGCGGACTAGGGCCGAGGGACGAAAGGGCATAGACTCAGACAAGATTTGGAGCCAGGTTCGCTGTTGACCTAGTGGAGGTAGGAGAACTGCCCGATTAGACGGTGGCGGTGTCGGCAGCGTCAAAGTTGAACTATATATCGCCCCTTGGCAGCCACTCACCATGGCCATTGCAAGACTCTTCCACTACGCATTCGACGCCGTCTTACTCTCCACCGTCGCAGCGGGAGTCCGAAGGTCGAGCGGCTTCACGTTCGTACCCCTTTTCAAAGCCAGCGCACAGCTAGCCTCACCGTGCACCGTCCACACAGACCCGACTCCGCGTCCATATCAGACCCGACGCTCCGCTCGATGGCCGACAGATACCTCGGCATTGGCGAATCCATATTTGACATGATACAAGCCACTGCTGTGAACAGTACCTACTTCAGGCGCGACCCAAAGGGCTCGCGGTGACCCCTGCACGCGCGTGCGGTGCAGTGAAGACTGGGTGCGGTCATCATTCCTGTATCTCTCGGTGCATGTTGCTGACAAGGCTGTTATAGTTGAACCAGGACAGACTCTCGTTTCTCCTTGCCATGCGGCGGCATTTGTAATTTACCCGAGCTCAAGATATAAGATTAAAGATAACTTTCTCCGGTCGACCGCCTGTTGAGGGCACCTTGGGGTGCCGACTACGTTTTGCGAAGCTCGTTCTGATTCGATGCCACGGCCGACGCATGGAAATCGTTCTCGTGGATAGGCACTCGACCCTGAACGACCAAGACTGATCCCAGGCCGATATCGCAGATGACTTGGCTGCTAGTAATTGCCGATTCACAGCTGGCATATTCTGGCGCGGTCCCGTTAAGAAACAGCCAGGGCTGGTGTCCGTTCCTTCGCCGTAGCTTCGGGGACACCAGCTGAGCCTTGGTGTCGTGCGGTTCAACAGCCAGTTGGAATTGATCAGTGTTGAGCTCTCAATGAACATTTCCTTTCACCGCAACAGTAAGTATGCTATTCACACAAATGGATCCAAACTAGATGCGGTTATTCCGAATTTCGCGGTCACGCTCTGCTCACCCGACTGATCCTCTGGACATTTGGCAACGCGGAAAGATCAGCGAGAACCTCCTCCTCGCGGTTCACCTTTCCCGTTTCTGGCGCCACGAATAGTGCTGGGTCATTTTTCCGTCGCAATACACTCACTGCACATGTGTTCTTACCCTCTGCTCAGCCCACTCTGTTCAAGCGTTTAACTCATTGCTGGTGCTTCCATCGTGATCTAAAGAAGCTACTTGATTATGTAGGCATGTGTTTTGTGTCTTATCCTTATCCAGTCTCACCCACCGAACATTCTCTTCCTGGGCTATCTTTATTTCTCTGTGGTATCGTCGCGTATGGCCTTCTCTTTCTGGGGGGTTCACTTCACTGATTATCGCGCCGATAATAGCATCAGTATTGTTAACCTTTTCTCGATTCTGCACGCGCTGATAGAAAATTACGGAACAGGGTAGCTTTGGGATAGTAGTCGACGAAGCACAACGTGACGAATATCCATGCGGGCACTCGACCAGCGGACGGTTAGACAAAAATTGAACCGCGAACAAACCGCGAGAGCATCTCCATCCGGCTTGTAGAAATGAATAAGAGGCAAATCTCGCTAACCTGGACTTCGTCTGTCCCGCTCTGGCTCCGACGATGTTCTCTTCTGCTGGTGTCCTCTCCATCCTTGCCTTGAGCGCCCTCTCTGTGGCATATGATCCCACGCGCTCGGACAATGTTCGTATTTTATTACTTCCGTCGGCAAAATTAATTTAAACCCTTCATTCATAGTTGGTGGTATACTGGGGTGCGTACCTCGTCGTCACGCCCATCACCCGCAAACTAACATATCTACTAGGGCAAAACTCATATGGACAAACGCACCCTTCGGACCCCGCCAACTGGCAACAGACAATATCCACCTATTGCCAGGTACATTGGCCTTGGTATTTCTCACTTCGAATTTCGCTCACCAGCTCTCCAGGACTCCGTGATCAACGCCATCCCTATCGGGTTCATCGACGTATTCAACGGTATGATCTCATATCTTGAGGACCTGAGCGTGGTTTCTGAGTCCGTGGAGGTATTGGCGGATTGCCCGACCTCAACCTGGCCAATGTAAATGAATCGTGATCGTAGACGGCATGTGACTAACTTGCCTAAATAGATTTGTAGCTCTGCAAACGACCCCGTTTTCCCGGGAACTGGATTGGCCAACTGCCAATTTTTGACTGCAGGTATCCAGGGTTGCCAAGCAGCCGGGAAGATAATCACTTTGAGCTTGGGGGGAGCCAGCGGAGCGGCGTTCTTCACTTCGACTGCTCAGGCGACAGCTTTTGCGGACACCATCTGGAATACGTTCCTTGGTGGCTCTTCAACAACTCGCCCGTTTGGCGCCGCAGTTTTGGACGGTGTTGACCTCGACATTGAAGGCGGTGGTCCCACAGGCTATGCAGCGTTTGTGACCCAGCTCCGCTCGCATATGGCTGGCGCAAGTAAAACGTACGTCGTCAACGTGTCCTTGCCATGGACTCTAACCACTTCTTCCTCCTTCCACTTTCACAGGTATTACATTTCCGCTGCCCCGCAATGCCCCTTCCCGGACGCGGAACTTGGCTCCGTTATCAACGCGGTCGGATTCGATGCCATCTATGTGCAGGTGATTATCACCACTGATCCCCCAACTCACAATCTCACCCGCGTTGTTTTCAGTTCTATAATAACTTCTGGTACTTTTGCACAGCATCCTCCAATTCGCAGTGCTAATCTTTTAATTTTTTTACAGCTCCGTTGCTTCGTACCCGAATGGGGTGAGCTTGATGTCGGTTCAATGCCTGATTGAACTCATGTTTTCCAGGGTTGGAACTTTGCAGACTGGGACGCCTGGGCCAAGTCAACCAGTCCCAATAAGTTAGTTTTACAGTTCTCCATCCCCTGCCCCCTCAACGCCCGTCTCGCCATTTCATTATCTTTACTGACTTTGCAATAGGAACGTCAAGATCTTTATCGGAGCTCCCGCGTCCCCAACTGCAGGCGCGAATTATGTGGACGCGGCCACTCTGGGCGCAATTGTGGTTGCAACCCGCGCCCAGTTCTCCAGCCTCGGTGGCGTTATGCTTTGGTGGGTTGATCGAGTTACAGGTGATTTGATTTCTAAATTTTGTTGCAGGGATGCTTCTCAAGCCTATGGTATGTCTCGTTTCCCTCAAAGCACAAGGCGCGACTAATGGCCTTTCCAGCGAACGGAAGATTTGACATTTCGGTGAAAAATCTCATTGCGGGCGGCACATCTACCACAAAGACTACGACTACATCGAGCGCTACGACATCCAAGACGACTACTACGACATCCAAGACGACTACTACGACATCCAAGACGACTACTACGACATCCAAGGCGACTACTTCGACTACCACTATCTCTACGACCACCAGCACAGTAACCAGCGGAAGCTGCGCTGGCGTTGCCGCGTGGGTCTCCACCACCGCTTACCCCGGCGGTTCCTTGGTCACATTCGCGGGCCACCTCTGGGAGGCCAATTGGTGGTCTGAGGCCGGTAAGTTACCTAAATCATGCAATGCATCTGCTTGCGAGACTCATTTTGTTCTTCAGACAGCCCCACGGGTCCATCTGGAGACTGGGCTGACCATGGAGCGTGCACTTCCCTCGCGGCAACCGTAAAGGCCCAGGGAACTGCCGCAATTGCAGCGACGTTGACCGGCGCTGCGCATGCAACACCCGCGGCGACTGCCAATGGCAAAGCCGCAGACGCCACGGTCGAGACTGGAAAGGTGAAGTTGCAAGGGAGAGAGAATTCTCGGGTTTTTAGATTCTGATAAACAAATGTATATCTACGACATGTACAAGTTCTGAATAAATTGGGAGGGCATATGGTCACCCTTCGGCCTGTAATCGTGTGCGCAGTTGCACTTGGCAACTTGCAGGCCATGCCAAGCAAATCGGCGACGGATCAGCGATTTTTGACGTACAAAGACGGTCCCGCCGGATCAGCCTGAACTTTGGCTCAACTCCTCGAAATCCTCTAGGATGCTCTTTTCCCAGCTGCTCGTCGTCGCCGTCATGGATTCGCCTTGTGCAAAGTTTGTCCGGGTCGGCGCGTTGCTTGGGAGACTAAGCAAGCGAGTATAAAATCGGAGTCCGCGAATTGCGGTGGTCAAAGACTCTTGCTCTTCCCCGCATTGTCGATTCTTGCTTTCAAGCACTTCCAAGTCTTAGAAGCATACCTTCCTACTCCCGCCATGTCTTACGCTTTCAGCCTCCATCCTCTCGTCGTTTCTTGGTTTGCGACTCTGACGACACGCGTTGTTCCCGCCGCTTTGGCCGTCAAGTCGGTGCACTGAGCCGTCAACGACGCCATCGCAGCCGCCGATGCAGCCTGGGATGCTCAACAAGCTGCCGCCGTAGTGGAGATTTTGGACATTAGGTTGATGCTCTGAACATCGCGCTCCACATCGACCCACAAGTTCGACACCGATTGACAAGCAGATGCTTCGCACGCTAGGCGCTCCCAACTCTTCATCACTGCCCTCCCCTTCGTCATCGTCGCCATGATTTGCTTGGTGTTCGCGACTCTCTTCCGCAAGCCCTCTTCCCGATCGCAGGCACCTACCGTCGTCCTCGCTGTCAGCCAACCGTCGCTCACCCGGTCGACATTCTCGTCACTGGGTCCATTGGTCCTTATCCTGCCCAGCTCAACATCGCTCGCCGCCATCCTCCCCTCGCACCTCGTCCAAGACCATGTCGCCAAAGCTACCCCCGCCAAGCCCGCTGACGTCGCGACTGAGCCCAATGTCGCTCATCCCGTCGACCTCATTGCCGCTTATTCGAGCCAATCGTTCCTCTCGCGTCGCCCAGTTCCATTCCCGCCGCGATGCTTCAAGACGGTGAGCGCGTGCCAGCACGCCAGACTACGAACAGACCGTTAATCCAGTAACAGTTCGTTACTGACCTTTCACTCTTCAGAACATCTCACTCACGTCTGGGTTTCCCTTCCGCCTCCCCGCAAATCAGCTTCGGTCCGCCGCCTCCTCCCGCTTTCGCCTTCCCGCGTTCCTGCAACCGTTAGAAGACGGTGCGATTATATATCAGACTCGAGGGCTACATCTTCGACGAACGCGACCTATTCGACGTCCCGTATTACGTGCTCAAGCGGCTTAATCATCTATGCGACCCCCAGATCTCCAATCTCCTCTCTCGACGAGATTTATTCGAATCTTCTCGTGCGCGAAAACCTCGCCCTCGCCTACAACGCCGGCCCCACTTACGCCAGTGCGCCCGGCGGCGCGTGGTAGACGCCAGCAGCAAGACCATCAACGGACGCGCCGTCCTCCCCACCCCGCCTTGATCATGAACCCGACTCGCGCAAATTGTCGTGTCTTCGCCGGATTTACCCAGCTGGTTGGTCGTCGGGATCATCACACCGTACAGGCTCAGCAGCGCAGATGTGCGCTGTTTGGGAGCGCTGGTCGCTGCCATTGGAGAAGCACATGTCCTTCTTCGACCCTTGGTCGTGCGGCGAGGACTACATGTGTAGTGGTGGATACGGCGCGTTCAAATGACCGGATGGTCCTCTTTGCTGATCTCGGGCTTGACGTGGCCTCGGACGAAACTCGCTTGACTGGAAGAAGACATTTGGTTGCTCGGGTTGCTTTGCTGGAGTCGGACTCTTTTTTATTTCACTCCCTGGTATCGAACTAGATATTCATTAGAATCTCTCTCTGTCTCTGTATCCTGCTTGTATATTATGCCAAAAATCGCTTGACTCGGATGTCGAGCCTAGGGATTCGATAAGGTGGGGTATCGTGCCTGAGGAATAAGTAAATTGCTCGCTCAAAGCTCGATCTCGGCATCACCGGATTCGGTTGACAGGTTGATAATCTAGCTGCATTTCCGGATACCCCATATACCTCATTCTGTTCACGACCCTCATGCCCTCGCCCGCCAGCACCGTGTCCATCCAGACGCGCACGGGCCAGCCCACAGTCCTGGCCCGTTTGCAGGGCCTCTTTCCTGCTTCACCTACCACGGGCACACATCCCACACCGTCCATGCCTGAACTACCACCCATTATTTCGCCGCCCCGGTCCAGTGTCGTGGCCAAGGCCCTCAAGGTTCGAATCCTCACCTATCCTCACCTGGAATATTCAGGCCTTATGCATGGCCGTTCCCAAAGGTTCGAATAGTCACATGGAATATGCACGACAGTGTACCAAAGGTTTTTTGGACCAAAAACCACCAAGTCATCCTCTCAGTTGACTTTCCTCCCTCAATTACCAGGGCGACCTCGAAGAATTGTTGGGCAAGGTCTCGTCGTACACGGGCCCCGACGCTCCCCCTGGCTCGTTCCCGCAACTCCCAGCGGACGACCATCATCCATACCACCTAGTCGTCATGTACGCCGTCTTTGTCTTTGATGACTTTATCCCTACTTACGCGACTGTTGAAGTGCTGGTCAGGAATGCCCCTCTATGCTGGGTAGGTATCCACGCTTCTGATGTTGCCCGACCATTCACCGTCACTTCAGGCATTCCTATGGGTCTTGGTGCTGGGTTCAAGCTAATTGACAGGGAAAGGGATAGAGACGCTGACAGAGGGGAACGAGAGAAGGCGAAAGAACGGGACAAGGACTACGACCGGCCGCGCTCCAAACTTCACAAGGACGACGTTAAAGACTCTCCGTCTCATGAAGGAACTGGGTGGACTGCGATGATCGAGGACTGGTTGTGTCACGGCGCTCGCCAGGCAACTTCCCCCACCCCTTCCGATATCGGTGGCCCAAAGCCATTATCAGCTCGCGCAGCACCGAAGGAGCGCAAAGGCCCTTACCAATTACTCATTAAAGGTTCGTTACTGCAATATCACCACGTATAACCTCTCTGAAATTCTCGCAGAGCGAATGATGGGTCTATACCTCGCAATTTACATTCATCGTGAACTGCGTCCTCTTGTTAGAGGTACTCGCACTACTCACACCTCCATTATATCTCTAACTTCGTTCATCTAGGTACTTCTCGGTCTGCAGTGACCGCTGGTTTAATCGGCGGAAGAGTTGGAAATAAAGGCGGGGTCGGTATCAGTGTTGACCTGGACGGTACTTAGGCCTTCTACTCCACAGTTGAAAAGGCAACTCACTATTTCAATAGGCACCACTTTACTATTTATCAACGCCCACCTGGCTGGTGAGTATTAACCTGCGGTTTTATTTTTCAGTGTCTGATTCACCTCGTTTTTGATAGCGCACGAAGGCAAAGTAAATCACCGGCTAGCCAACTTCGCCAAAATCAAGGTTGGGACATGCCCAATGTTTAACTCTGTCGTCTTACACCTTAAATTCAGGCGGAACTTACGGTCGATGACTTTTTGACCCCAGATGATCCTCGTGTTATGTCGGAAGGTCTCAGCTTTCTATATCTCGATGCCCTGTTCTCATACTCAATCCAGATCCAACTGACAAGTTTGATTACACCTTTCTTTGCGGAGATCTCAACTTTCGGCTCGATATCTCACGGCTTCATGCGGACTGGCTGATATCTCGCCAAGGTTTCTATAGTCTTCTCTTGAGCGTACACCCACTAACCCCCATTCAAGACTACGCGCAAGCCCTTGCTTTTGACCAGCTCCGAAACCTCATGCAGAGCGGGAAAGCCTTCGTTGGTTTCAATGAGGCCCCTATTGACTTCCCTCCGACATTCAAGTACGATGTCCTTCGTACCATCAAGCAAAAGCGAAGAGGATCGAGGCTTGACCGATGGAGGCCGCCAGGAGAGCGAGCTCAACGGCTTACCGAGGTCGGCGAACACGCTGACGAGCATGAACTGGAGGATGAAGAGAGTGATAAAGAGGGAGAAGCGGAGGCGGAGGCAGTCTCCCTCTCATCTTCCGTCTGGACCTCAATGCACTCTAGGCCCGGGACCGACGGCGATGACGATTATTTCCAGCCGTCACCATCCTCGCACGCCGTTAGCGCGTTGAGTTCTCCAGGCAGTCGCGTTTCTATCTCGACCGCTGCTCTCAAAGTCAAAACGAAATGGCTATCTGTCATGTCCCCTACCTCTCCGCATAGCCCTGCCAAATGGCTCAAAACGAAGCAGACCGCATTCGTTACCCGGCACGACGTGCCTAGCGCAGTGGCCACCAGAGAAGAAAAGATCGATGTAGTCGATCGTGGCAGCTCCTTGGATGGAAATATATTGCGCCCTAGTCTCAAACGTCTGAGTTCAACGAAATCGAGTCTGCCCAGCGATGACGAAGACGAAGGAGACGACAAAGGCGTTTATGACTCGTCTCACAAGAAACGGGTACCAAGTTGGTGAGATTAAATCCCTTTCTCTCTTTCCGCATTCTAAAAATGGTTAGGTGTGACCGAGTCCTTTGGAAAACAACCGTGCAACCAGAAGCCCGAGTCAGAAGACGAGGAGCCATTGGACTTTCCAACTTTACGTCCTCGCACCCGTGTGGGTCAATTTTTCGCCAATGCTTTTCGGCCGTTACGCGCTCGAAGAAACTCCTACAGCTCATTCACCTCGGCTGTCTCTGTTACAACCTCTTCTACCACAAACGAGCCAGATGTGTCCTTCACGGACTCGTCACCATCTTCGCCTGACGTAACCGAGCAAAATGCGCCCTTTTCTCGGTTTGTTGAACCTCGGGGACGGTTGTTCCACAGTAGATCTAACGAGATGTTCAACAAACCGCCAGCGGCCACCCGCACGCTATCCAGCGAGGCCAGCGCCAAGTCTACGACGTTCAAACTCGTCCTCCAACAATCCTCCTATACCCCCTCTGAATCGTCCTCGTCGAGCCACGCTTTCACACGAAGCCGTGGCGTCACCGACGACTGCTGTGCCAAACCACAATCGCGCCGCGACACCATCCCGCTGGCGCTTCTTCCCTTCCTTCTTGAGTCATAACTCAACACAAAGCGGCTCATCTCAAGATCCTTCTGTCTCGATAGACACCATTCCGCCGCGGATACCTCGTCGAGGTGAAGTGCAGTGTTTGAATTATAATACCCTTGACGACCGTGGGATGCGACGATTAGAGGGTGAGGTTGTTCCAATCTTCTACCTCTCCCTGTTAACAATTTGCCTCCAGGTCGCAGTGATCATAGACCGGTCATTGCAGCCTATGTTGTATACGTTTAATTTATTGACACTACTCTCCGTGCATTGGAATTCACTGCTGAACTAATCAACATCTTTTAGAAATACCATAACTACATAGCGCGTCGCCCTAGTACTACATTATATTGATTTCACCGTTGTTAACCATACCCATTTTTGTATTCTCTCAGTTTGATCAACATTGGATCCTGGATTGCTTCTCCTTGTCGCAAGGGTTTCTTCCAAAGTATCTTCGCACCTTCCTTTCTCGGACGAAAGCGTTTGTTTGGCTCTGCTTTCGAAACCTTCTCTTTCCCAATATGCAAGGCGAATCACTCTGTTTTCTTTGCCCTCCTCTTAGCTGACATTGGTGTAGGCTTCAACAAGTACTACCCCCCGGACTTCTTCGACAATGTTGAGAAGAATGGCAGTCTCAATTCCTACCGAGGTATGTGCCGACTTGAATTGACTCAAACGTCTGCTCAGCTTTCCTTTAGGCAAGCATGCTCTTGGAGACAGGGCTAGGAAGCTGGACCAAGGAATTCTCATTACCCGATTTGAGCTCCCCTTCAATATCTGGTGGTATGTAACCTTCCATGGCCAGTTAGCGTGTATTGCTAATTCCAGACAGCGGCACATGCAATAACCACATCGGAATGGGTGTGCGGTACAACGCGGAGAAAAAGAAAATCGGCGCTTATTATTCAACGCCTATATTCTCATTCCGCTGCAAATGTCACCTCTGCGACGGCTGGTTCGAAATACACACCGACCCGAAGGTACGCCCGAACAAACTTGGCATTCAAAACCCACTACCTAACAGATCCGTGTCTAGAATACTCGCTATGTAGTTGTATCCGGCGCCCGTCAAAAGGACGAAGACTGGAATCCAGAAGAGAATGGCGGTTATGCCGTTCACGGTAAGTCTACTGTAAGAATGCCTTGAATACATTTTAATCCTTCTTCTAGACACTGAAGCGGCGGCGATACCTGTCGACCCTCTGGCTTCTCTGGAGAAAACGACCGACGCACAGAAGGGTCTTGTTAAAGCCCAAGATCGGCTCGAATCCTTGCAGGAGGCATCTGAACACTACAATTCGGATCCTTTCACCCTCTCCAGCAAAGTCCGAAAGCGCTTTCGAGAAGAAAAGAAAGTGGAAAAGGCGAAGGAACAGGCGGATGATAAAATAAAGGACCGCTATGGGTTGCCCGAGTCATTGAGGTTGATTGAAGACGACGACAATGCCGCTCAGGACGCCAAGGCAGAGTGGGCTCGAGGCCGGCGAGAACTGGAGCTTCGTGAGAGCAGCAAACGAAGAAAACTTGCTGTGGAAATCACAACCATTCCCACATCCTCGTCGTCTCGCCGTCCAGCCAAACGGCCCACGACGACAAATCCCATTGCGTCGTTGCGAGCACGAGTATTGGAGAACACTGCACGCCAATCAAATCCGTTTGGTCGACCGAAAGCTTTGTCGTAGTTCAGCGCATTGCTACATACCCACTTTTTGTATCATTAGAGCGAAACATAACTGTAGCTTTTTTCAAACCCATGTATATTCATCCGCGAGTCTGCAAGAAAATCGATAGCGAGGTAAAACAACAGATAGGAATACAGAGAGCAGGTAGGTAAGGATTATAACCAAAGTGCAGGTGGGATCCAGAGAAGACGGAGTATAATAAAATAGCTCGACTAACGGGGAGAGATTACGCAAGGAAACAAATAAAAAAGATAAAGACGGAGGATAATTACTATGAGTTGAAGATAGCCCATGGTTGATCCAGAGATTGCATCGGAGTGTCCCATTTCCACTGACCAGCCTGAAAATATGCAGATTCGCCACCGTCCACTTCCTTCCACACCCCTAGTCGGAGGTCGTTCGTGAAATCTTCGGATTTTACATCCGTCGATGTCAGCGCGTGCGTCGCGTCCACTTCTGAACCCGACTCCGGACTGGGGTTTGTCGATGATATCAGATCCGGAGTCTCCGCCTTGGAGCCCGCATCGTCCTCTTCGCCAAACGATGAAAAGTCGAAGAATTCAAACTCATCAACGACTGGCGGGGCACTGTCCTGTGGGACGCTCCCGTCACCCACACCCAACGACGACATGCCGCTCGCGCCCTCGTCGGTTGACGCACCAAAGCTCTTGAAAATCGTGTCCAATGTCTCGGAAAAGTCCGATGTGAGCTCTTGCCCATCGTTGCCCCCCGCCATCTTGAGCAGCTCCGTCATCTGCTCAAGGAAAGCCGCGCTGTCCTCTTCTGTCTTCACGTTCTCGACCTGCTCCGCGCGAGCTGTGAGCGCGGGGTTCGGCGGTCCTTCCCATTCCGTCTTGATGCGCTTCGGTGGCGAGGGTCCGTTTGCCACGCTAGGGCCGGGGGCATTAGACGGAGCATTAGACGGAGAAGCATGCGACTGATGCGGCGGAGAGGACTCTTCTTCACGCGCACGCTTATTGCTGTTAGCTGGGGACGGCGCTGACGCCGTTGCCGGTTCGGGCGGAGGGATCGAGGGTGGAGCAGCGGTCTTGACGGACGCCCTCCGTTTCGGCGCGGGTTTCGCCTTGGGTTTGGTCTTGGGCGACTTTGGCGAAGCCATGTCCCGGGTGGGAGTCGGGGCATTATGAACCGGAGTCGGCGTAGAAGCTACAGGGGGAGGAGTTGGGCTAGGAGCGTTTTGAGCACGCTTCCTAGGGGGAGGTCGGAGGTCGAGAGGTGGGCGATTGGGCGGCTGTTGTTGCGGAGGTAAGGAATTAGCGGGGGGCGGCGGTTGTATAGGCTGCTGCTGGTTGACTGGGAGAGCGGAAGGGCCGGGGAGGTTTTGTACTGGAGGACGCAGCTGCTGCGGCATCCCAGGAGGACCGCCGCCAGGAGGCATATTCAGACCCTTACCCACGAGACTCGCCAGAATGGTAGCAAAACTGTCGTTCATGTGCTGCACCTGCTGAAGCATAGTGCGGAGCGTATCGAGAGTGACCAAGAAGCGAGTAGCTCCAGAGGAGATCATCGCCCGCTGCTGAATAGCAGTTTGGACCTAGAAGTACATTAATGACCAAATACGATATTGATTTGAACAGATAAACTGACGATGATGACGAGCCTCCGCACCACATCCTCCTTCTTGAGGACGGCGAAGAGCATCGGCAGTTTCTGGTCCAAATCTACGCACGCTCTGTGGAGCTGCTCGAGAACGGTATTGTACTCCATGCGCTGCTCCGCGGGGACGTCTATCGGGGGCACATTTTGCAGCATTCCTATTCCCGCAATCCGTTCAGCGCCTAATAAAATGAAAACGATAAAAAAAGATGAAACATACGGTCTGGGCTATAATCGCTCTTGAGCTTTGCGATGTGTGCCATCGCGGCCTGTAGATGCTCCCGACTAGGTCGCGCGAGCTGCTGTTGCCCAGGATGCTGTGGTGGCTGTTGCCCGTTCTCCATTTGACCGTGCTGCTGCATTCCAGGGCGCATGAACGGCGGCTGTCCAGAGTTCATCATCCCGTTACCCATGGGGCCGGAAGGCGGTGAGCCACCAAACTGCTGTCCGCCGGGATGCATAGGTCCGTTTGGGTCGAGGCGCGGAATCTGGTTGCGGAAAATCCCCTGCTCTGTCGCGTTGCGAATCAGCGTCGTGCGGTTAGTCTCGATGAACTGTATGAGCGCCTCAGAGACCCTGAGACGGCGCAGCTCGGAGAGCGGAAGGTTGGCATAGGCCATGACAAGCTGCATCTGCTGCGGGTCCGCGAGAGCCCCTCCGGGGCGCATCAGATGCGGGGGACCATTTCCGCCTAGGCCCATCTGTCCCCGCTGAGCAATGGTCATCGCGTCGTTTTTCCGCCGCGAGTCCATCACCGTAGAGACGTAGACGCTGTCAAACGCCGCCAGATACTCCTTGTAAGCGTGCGCTAGATGCTGGGCAACCCCCGGACCTGATTTCGCAGGCTCCGTGTCGGTTCCCGGGAACTGGACAAAGCCCATCCGCCCACCGATGACTGCCCACAGATCTTTCTGAGCGACCTAGAGAGAAAAAACCGTTGCGTTAGAAACGTTGTCTGGTAAAAATATCAAAGTTCTCACGTTTGTTCCACCGCCCTCGAGCATAACCTGGGTGTGGAGATCGTATAGCTCCAACGGGCGCGCCTCGATCGACATCATCCGTGGGTTGTGAACGAGGTTGCGTTGCGTACAAAAGCTTTTGTACACGGTGTCGAAGCGGCCCTTTTCGAGAGGAGGGATCGGCGGGAAATGGCGCCCCTCCTGGCCCGCACCCGGGTTTTGCTGGAATGGAGCGTTCGGCTGCATTCCGTTCGGGAATTGGTGTGGAGTTTGTCCAGCCCGCGGAGGTACAGCGGCGTGGTTCTGCAGGTGCCCGTTCGTGGGGTGCGCCTGAGGTCCTCCCGGCTGGCCGTTTTGGGGCTGACCGTTCTGATTGAACGACGGTTGTGGTTGAGACGGACCCGCCTGCATCCACGATGGTTGTTGACCGCCTGGGCCGCCCGGATTCTGTTGTGGTGGCATTCCGCCGCCGCCGCCGCCCATGGGGTTGTTCCTGGCGAGGAAAAATTAGATTCTCTCCCGATTCACGCAAAAGGAAGCTAGACTTACAACTGGCCGTTCGCCTGAAGCTGGGCGCCGAGTTGGTGGATAAAGTTGAGAAGGCGATTATAGTGCTCCTTCCTGTTCTTCAGATCGGCCGAAACGGTGCGGACCTTGTCCATGAAGGTGGCATCACCGATGCGGGCACGCTGACTCGTCAGTTGGACGAGTTGACTTTCCTGATTAGTGATGATATTTTTCAGGTTGTTGGCGCGCTCCGTGAGGGCAATGTAGCTCGCACGGGTGACATGCGGCGGCTGGCCGGGCTGGGGCGCGGGTTGAGCGGACTGCTGGGAGGGGGATGGACGGCGCATGCCCTCGGTATTCTGCAGAGAGGGCGAGAGAAAGTTTTCGGGCTGCTGCGGCTGACCCATGCCGGGCTGGCCGCTGAGGGCGCCCTGCTGGTGCTGCATACGGTTTGCAAAGTTGATCGGGCCGTTCTGAGGCTGCTGGTTGTGCGCGAGGCCCATAAGCTCTAGCTGCCTGTGCGCCGCGGGGTTGTTCGGTTGCTGGAAGAGGATCGCAGTGCGGTTATTGAGGGTCTGGAGCGAAGGGTTCGATATGCCCATGTTCTGGAAGCCGGGATGCGATTGGGACGGCTGCTGCTGCTGATTGGACGGGTCAAGGAACTGCTGGGGGTTGGACTGGCCCTGCATCTGCTGCATGCCGAACTGCTGTTGCTGCTGCTGCTGCTGGTTCTGACGAGCAGCAAGCTGGTTGCGTATAAGCTCTGCGACCTGGAGGGGGAAGCGAGTGAGCGATACGTAAGACTGGTGCGGGCGCTGCCCCTCAGACTTACCTGGGGATTTCCATGGGCCCCGTCCATGCCTGCGCTCTGGGGGCGGAACTGATTCTGCATCTGCTGCATCTGGTTCCACATGGGGCCGTTGTCTGGAAAACCTGGGACTGGGGGGTGGGAGTCCTGCTGCTGGAGCTGCTGGAGATGAGGCTGGCCCATCTGCTGGGGGTGCTGCTGGGGGATGCCCGGGGGAAAGCCATTGGGCATCATGGAGTAGCGCTCTGCCATGGAGGCAGGAAGGAAAGCGCGGGGCTGGGAGTGGTAGTGGTGTGAGAGACCCGAGGTGGCTGAGCAGCCTGCTGTTTGCCAGAGTTAGGATGCCGGGATGTAGGATTTTAGAAGGGCTTTACCAGGTTAAGCTAGATAACGGCCAGCGATGCTAGGCAATGCTGGTCTATAATATTATATGCGGGGAGGAGGTGGTGGTAGAAGACAGACCGCGGTCCGTGTCAAACGGGAGATCCCGTTTCGCGTCGCTTACAACCCAGTGATGGCCGCGTACACAAAGACATCCAAAAACTATTCATCTTTAGCACCGTGTCTGTAAATTCCCCCGTCGTTTCATGCCTCCATTTTATTTTTTGGACGTTGCGGAGGTAAAACAGTACTGAAACCTCGCAAATCCTAGGGGCGATCCGCCGAAATCAGGTTCGCGACAATCGCTGAAAACGTCGTTTAAAAGTACACGGTTCAATAACAGATCATAAACGGTCGTGAATCGCGTCGCGTCTACAATAAATACACACCACAGCTCACGCCCACCGCGCCGACCCTTCTGTATGTTGCTGGTCGTCCTTGGGCAGCAGAGGAATTGCCGGCCCGGCCTCTAGTATCAGATCGTCGTCGTCGTCTTCATACTCGTCCGAATCGTCGCCGTCTAACTGCTCACCGGGCTTGGGCACCCCGCGCGAAGGGCCCACCGCGAGTATTTCGTCCTCCTCTTCCTCATCCTCGGGAGCTGCAGTAAACACTACCCCCTCCTCTTCCTCGTCGTCCACGTTAACATCCACCACGCCCCCGCGACCAAACCAGTACCGCAGCCCAACAGGGATCATCACGCCAACCACCACGGCGGACAGCCCCAAAAAGTTGCGCCACGAGATGAGATGGAAGTCCTCCGAGCTCGTCATGTCGTCGAGTCCGCCGCCAATGGTGGTGTGTATCACACTCACGCCCAGAATCCCCAACGCAGTCGACACCCAAAACGTTGGGATCGTGATCCCCACATGCGGCGCGAGGATGTTGATCACCCAATGCGGTGGCAGTGGTGCGATGCGCAACACAATCAGGAATGATATCAGGTTGTCCTAAACGTCGCATCTGAGTTAAAAAAAATGCGATGGGAAGCAAGAGCGCACGGACCTGATTACGCTGAATCTTGCGCGCCCACTTGTCGAGCATCGCCTTCCACTTGGGCAGTGTGAGCAGCGCAGGCCCAAGTGCAGATGAGATGAGGTAGCAGAGCGTCGCGCCCGACGCAACACAAACGCACACCAGCGGCAGCGCGATCGGCATGCCCCACACCGCGCCGCCCAGAATGGACATATACATCGACCCGGGTAGCGAGAACGCTTGCAGGCTAGTGGGGTGTCGTTAATCGTCGCCATATAACAGAAAAGCCGTCCACAAAAGAGAGAGAGCCAAACGCACAATAAATAAGTCACGACAAAACATATAAAGATGCGATTCGGGAAAATATCCCGATACTTCTTCAAAATGCCATTCAAATCCTGCAGCTGCGCAAACGATTTCGGAATGCGCAGCTTCGGCCGGTCGTCCCTATAAATATCGCGGGGTCAGCGGCACGGCGTCATGGCGGACATAGAACCACAGACTCTTCGAGGGTAGGAAGCGCAAGCCAGAGTATAGACCCCAGCAAAATCGTGCTAGCAAGGAACACACAGGCCATCTTGAGGGTGGCATTGAATATCAGACGGCGCGACGAGGGACGCTGGCCCTCGGGCCCAAAGGTGGAGCCATAGGAGGGCGTTGTGGGTGTATTTATCGGAGTCTGGTCGCCGACGGCATGAAGAGTGTATTCACTGGGATTCTGGTGTGCGAGAGAGAGGGGGGAGGGGCGGCTGGGGCGCATGGATTAGTACCGCG
>JARJCM010000719.1:0-26229 GCA_029233265.1 Mycena alexandri | reverse complement strand
CCATGCTGAAGCAATCTCTCAGCGGCTCTACAGAGTGGGTACCCACTTCACGATGGCCTTTCGACGCCGATACAGACCCGGAAATAGTCGCAAACGAGTAGGACACGGAGACACTCGATTCTGCGGGCAATGGATGTCCCTGCACTCCGTAAGTCATTCAGTTGCTCGCAGGTGATACGGGGTCATCTATTGCTTGTACTGAACCCCGTTCGACAGCTATTCTCCCGCCCATGTCGTGGTATTCGATGATGCGCTCGCAAGGCAAAACTTGATCATTTACTCGAAATGACGATGAATTCTCTGCTTGCGGTGCTCCAGATGGCTTAGAAACATTGGTGGCTCACTGTTGAGTGTCTATGGAGCTTCAGTGGTCAAACTGTGTCGCTGAACGAGTCCCTACATCTCTATTGGCCACCGCAAGCGAAACCCGCCGGAATTTGCTGTATCTCAGTGAAATCACCCATTTTGGCTCTGTTGGAACGCTCAGGGGGCTCTCCAATCGTATCACAGTGCTCCTGTACCGTTTTCTCGCAGCCATTGTCGATTGACGATGGAATTCTTCGGATTTTTCTTTTGTTTCCCCGCGTAAACTTTGTTATACATCCCTGTACTCACTCCATATGAGCTAATGTAGTTGCATCTGTATTTTATGTTGGTTCTGAACTTTATTCAACCTCTTTTCACCCCTGGAATCCCCAGAAATTGCCTGAACTTCCCCAAAAGAGCCGAATTGGGCGACGTGTCAATAGGGGCAGTCAGAGTAGCCGATTATGGGCGATTCTGACGCCGATTATGAGGTCGATTATGAGTCGATTATTGAATTACTTATCGTGAGAGAATCGCCGAGAATCGTCGGAAATTCATAATCGGCCAGAATCGTCGAATCGACTCTGGAGTCGATTCGACAACAATTGCCGATTACGATTACGATTCTCGATTGTTTGTCTTCACCCGGTCACGAAAATTTGACAAGAATCGGACCGAGAATCGGGGCGGTCAGAGTTGAGGCGATTCTGGACCGATTCTCGCACGATTCTATTACCACAATCGACTCAGAATCGGCGCCATAATCGTCGTCAGAATCGGCCATAATCGGCTACTCTGACTGCCCCTAATATTTCGAGCCTAGCACCGGTATTGAATTCGGATTTTGTTGTAAGTGATTGAATAAAGGACTAATAGTCGATCAAGCAGTAAAACACGTCCTAGACGCGCTAAAGGAGGTTCGACACGGTGGATGTTTGGTTGTGCGTGGTCAACACGTGACACGTTGGAGGGCTATCGTTAAGAACCCCACATCAAAAAGCAGACGTCAGATCAAGGAATATCCTGAGGTACGAAGGTTCAAAGGAATCTGATCTACTCTGCCTCTGGGAGACTACGTTGGGGCAAACATTGGGCAAACAAGGCGACATTCAAGTTTTTTCTCCTTCTCTCTCTCGGAGTCTCCGGTTTGCTACCTCACAAGGCACATTGCTACGCCTCCTCAAATCAGAAGCCCCAGTTCACGTCCGGCAACTTCTTCGGAGTTCTTACTCCGAGATTTCTTTTTCTTTTTCCAACCTGCGTCCACTAGACCCCTTCGACGACAGGCTCGTCCGTTCCAACGTAAGTCTCCTTCCACCGCCTCTTATCTGATGAAAAAAATCAACTGCAAATCATCTTCGCGACGTGCTTCGGCGCGGTGGGCGGGTTTCCTTCGGGATCCATTCAAGTCTCTGATTCCTCCTCATCCCGCTGAAGTGTACAGTGAGCAGCATGCTGATGCCCTCCTCGTTAGATCAATACCAAGACCTATCGGTGCTTGAACTCTCAAGCCTTGGTGCAATCTTACAGCTTAGGGACGGACGTGTACCACGAAAATCGCGTCGAGGGAGCAGCGACGCGCGCCTGAAAAACCCGTACAATACTCGCTCTCTCCTTGCAAGCCGCCGACCTAGTGGGAGAAAGGCAACAACGGCGACGACGCCTTGAAGCGTTGCGCATCGTCCATAGCGAGCATATCTGGAACACGACCCAACTACGTTCCCTCGGAATCCTTTAACATTTCTCTCCTAAAAGTTCAGGCGCTCGTACACTCTTGAGGTTGAGGTCGACATCTATACTCCGGATCAAGGCAGGCTGAATAGGAAGGAAGACGCGCGTGAGAGGCGCCGCCGACATCCACACCTGCAGTATCTTTGCTGTTCCCGGCGGCCCTCAGTCGTGTTCGTGGATTTGGGGATTCAAGCTCATCCCTGGCGCACCGTCTAAATGTTTCGTCCCTCAATCTGTAATTTTTTGGAAGTGATCGATTCCGCCCAATACTCTCCTCGCAAGCATTCAATAGTCGGACCGGCTGCATCTCTCTATATACAATTATTCCTTCATTTATTCAACATCATCTTCAAGTTGAAAAAAAAAAAAAGACCACAAAAACACTCAATCGAGCAACACCTCAACTCTCCAGCCTTCACTCTTCCTGCGAACCGCCAATCGTCGTGCTGGCATTTATTGCTGGAGCATTTGGCGCAGAGGCAGGAGGTGCTGGCGCATTGGCTGCGTGGGGACGGTTTGCGCGATAGCGACGAGGTTTGGTCCGGATTGGTATAATCTTCTACGATGGAATCAAAGGTGGGGTGCAGGAACTTGTGGACCAGGGTTTTGATATTTACCTGGCTTGGGCGTGTAACACAAACATCGAACTGAACGTTTTCTGTGCAGCGAAAGTTATGCGAAAATAAAACATAGGGGCGTGGGAATGTCAAGACGCGAGGCGTCACGCGTGATGCTCGCGCATTTGAAGCTCGCAGATCCGTAGAGTCCTCGGGACCAGAGCATCGCAAGAATATTCCTCCCCTTCTCCCTCATGGTCGTCCTGGTCTTGGACAACGGCGCTTCCACAATCAAAGCTGGAATAGTCGGGCAATCCTCCTCTAACGAGCCCTGGTAAACTGAGCTTCATATCTCCCGCCGTCGCTCGGTGCTCAGACCCCCGAATTCCAGGCTGATTCCCAATGCTGTGATACGCTCGAAGGGCGATAAGGCGATATATATCGGCCATGAATTGGAAAAATGCAAGGATTACTCTGCCTTGAGTTATCGCCTCCCATTGGAAAAGGCAGGTCAATTGAAGTAGGGTTGTCTGATATCGATTTAGAATGTGAATCCAGGGATATGTTGTGGACTGGGACGCACAGAAGGCTATCTGGGATGGAATCCTTTCGGACGAAGTCCTTAACGTGCACGCCATGCGGTTAAATATTGCTTTCTCACCCTTATGTTGTTCCCAGATCAACCCGACAGAGTCTACGCTCTTGATCACGGAGCCATACTTCAACCTCCCGAAAATCCAGGAAGTTTATGATCAATTCATCTTCGAGGAGTATGAGTTCCAAGCGCAGTTCCGCTGCCCTCGTCAGCTGCTTTCACCACTCGGAAGCGACCGTTCACTCATCAGGCTGGCTAGCCGCATTGCTTATCCCACATGGCACTTTGTTCGACAAGCCTGGTCTTGCGACGCCTGAATGCATGCTCATCGTCGATTCCGGTTTTAGTTTCACCCATGTAGTCCCTAATCGAAGGGAAAGTGGCCTGGACCGCTGTTAAACGGTTGGTCCCCTCGGATTACATTTCTGAATCTCACAGTCTTTTAGCCTCGATGTCGGTGGCAAGCTCCTAACTAACCAGCTCAAAGAGCTTGTATCCTTCAGACAGTGGAACATGATGGATGAGACTTACATCATGAATCACGTCAAGGAAACCTGCTGTTTCGTGACGCAAGACTTCAAGAGGGACCTCGAGACCTGCCGGTGAGATCCATCGCGCTCCATGTTCACTGTTGTTCAAAACGCGGTTCTAGCAATAATCCCAAGACAAACTCCATCGTCCAGGAATACGTCCTTCCAGATCTAACCAAAAGCAAGGCGGGGAAGATACGCGAGCCGGACGATATTCCGCTCGACACAGATCAGGTACTGACCATGGGCAACGAGCGCTTTTCCGTGCCGGAGATCATTTTCCACCCAGACGACATAGGTACATCGTGATCAAGCAACTCATTAGTCAAACTTGACCTCTCTTGCCACAGGTCTAAATCAATCTGGACTGGCTGAAACGATTGCAACGTCGATTTCTCTCCTCCCAGACGACCTTCAAGGGATGTTCTGGGCAAATATCGGTCTTATTGGTGGCAATACCAAACTACCCGACTTTCGGCGGCGACTGTGAGGATGATTTTTCGTCGCTGATATTCACTCTTATCTCGCCCAGAATATCCGAGCTGCACTCCCTCGCACCTGTTGGTTGCGAAGTGCTTATTTACCAATCGTCCGAGTGAGCAACCCAAATCTTATTCCACTTTGCTGTCCTGCTGATATTCACATTCAGTCCCGTCGTCGACACATATCACTCCGCCATCGCCTGCGCTTCGGATTCAACGTTTGCAGAGCGTGTAGTAACGCGCGCGGAGTACTTGGAAAGTGGCAGTCTTGCCGTCCGCCGTAAATTCCCCGACTGGCAGCCACCGCCACCGCCGCTGCGCGAACCCCAAACAAAGGAAAAGCCTAGAGAGGGGACCAAGGAGCGAACTGCGCGCGATACTCCTAAGGAAAAACCAAGGGAGACTGCTAAAGGAAAGGGGAAGCAGCGCGAAGAGCCTGTGGTTCTACCACCAAAACAAGAACTCGTGCAGCTAATGCCGTTGTGGCTCCTAGGAAAAGATGAAGTCATGACACATGTACGATATAGTTCAGCGTTGGCCCTTGGACGCAGTCATGATGGAAGGTGACCACGGACAGGTGAATTTCTTGGACAGTATTAATGCAGCTGGTGTTCGTGAACACATATGTAACCTGCTTGCCGGGAGTTGGATGGTCGATGCGTAGGAAATCTCATCGATAGTAGTTGTTTCTCTCTGTCTCTGTCGTACAGTCTACATGAAATCCAGGGCGGGACGACATGCATGTCAAATCCTGAATCTCACACATATATGTGTGTTTCCGACTGCACACATGACTGCGCACTACATATGTACATCCAGAATCACTTACAGAACTAGAGAAATGAAAGTGAAACTAGTAAGGGCCCCGACCGTGACCAAATCAACATGATCAAACCCTGCAGAATTCGGACCCCCACCTCCCGCAGAGACAGGCGCTCGGCATCTACCAATATTAGAGGAATCACGGTCTGAAACCAAAGAAAAACACCCAGTCCGTGTCAGCTCGGGATGACCAAATTGCAGAACTGATCGACGCACAGCAGGTATCGCCATCGGCTTAGCAGATGAGAATAGTGAGAATATAGACGGAGTGAGAATATATAACATACGGCAACAGCCATCGCCATCGGAACATGGGAAGTCTCCCTCATTGACGCATCCGCTGCAGCCGTTGAGGCTACAGTAGTAGCTGAATTCGAATTTAGAAATTTATTGAGCAGAATGTAATTGTTTCATGAGAATATCTGAACGTACGAAGGGCCATAGCCACCCGACACTGGAAAAGAAAATAAAGTGTCAATTTCGGATGACGAGGGAGGATTCAAACATGGTGCTAACGACTGCAGCAGCTAGCTCCAGTTGAGCAACACAAGGTGTTGCAGCAGCTATTTCCAGTTGGGGGCAACAGGTGGTGGTGCCGGTGCACGGACTGTACCCAGGGTAGCAGGAGACCTGGCGCAAGCCGAGTAAGCCCCTGATCATAGTCTGGGGCTTATTCCCGGTGTTGAAAGGCTTGTGGGGAGCTAGACGGCTCGAGCGCAGGGCATCGGTAGCCTCTGCGGCGCCATTGATACTCGAAGGAGGGTTGCGACTAGAAGAACGCGAGAGAGGGAGATCATCCGGGAGCGGCAGAGTATGTCTGTCGGTCAGTGTCGTGTGGGTGCACTCCTTTCATGTATGTATCCTAGTTGTTGTTCTGGAAGGTATTTTTTTTAGACGACAGATGGGTGTTTTTCGACTTGGCAGTCACGACGATGAACTAAAATTCTCCGTTGTATCAGAAAAATGTCAGAAGTATACCTTTGTTCCGCTTTCAATTCGGTGAGCAGCGCTGGGCTGATGGGCGCTGTGTACAAGGTCTCCTCCAAAACATCGAAATCAGTGTCAGCCCGTCCAGTGACACCGGAACCGCAAGGAAAGCTACGAGAGATCCTCCCACGAAGATAGGCAGTGAACTTGAAGTAGGGTGATGGAGCCTATTTACGAGAAATGGCCACCACGAAATTGAATTTAAGTTCCCGTGCTCCACCGCTCGAGTTCCTCAAGTATTAAGAACAGGCACGGCCGCCCAGTACTAGTGAACGGTAACATCTCCTCGCGGGCCCGCGATGAGATCGTGTGCAGGAGTTGGAGGGAGTAAAATTTTGAAATTCGAATTAAACCGTGCATGTAGTCTACCGCCTCTTGGCCTGCCTTCTGCTGTCCGCTGTGAAAATGACGCATCTCAGTCAGACACAGCGCAAAACAGAATATTGCAACGCGTACCTTTGGTCTTGGCCTTCTTCGGCCGTCCCCTTGCCTCTCCGTTTCCTGTCCTCGACATCCTGCTTCCGCTGCGCCTCTTTGGAGTCTACAATCCCCATTTTGGGGAACTCCCGCGCAATCTGGGACAGACTGATAACCTTCGGGTAGTAGGTAGCCATGGCTGGTCCCGTCAAGTTGCCGCGCAAGTATTTGGCGCCGGTGCGCAGATTTTTGGGGTTGTACGATGTTTGGAATATTTCGCATCGTAAACGAGTGAGGGCTTTTAGTTTTGAGGACAGCACTCGAGGTGCGGCGGCCATCCTGGGGTTCGTAGCCCACAAGCGTGGGCAGGCTATTTTGTTTGGTATTGGCTACAACCTCCGATCACAGCACGACCAATCACCTCCAAGTCGCTCAAAAAGGAACAAAAAACGACATTTCAACCCGAAACCGCCAAAATGATATACAGGCTGGTCTAATCACACTGTCACTATCGCTACTGCTGCCGCTACTTTCGTCGTCGTCCGTGCTGCTTTCCTCGTCACTCTCCTCATCTGCTGATTTTTTGACGCTCCCTCCCGCCGCGCATCGCTGCCATCTGGCCAGCGATCGTGTCCTCGTCTGGGTCAGAGATCTCGTCTTCGTCGCCCTGCTCGTCGGCAGTGAGTGCAGAGACATCATCGATCTTCATCTGCAAGGAATTTTCTCAGCACACGCGAAATATAAGAATCTACAAAGAATACGGACCACAATGTCCCGCTTCACCTCCTCACCGACAAATGAGTCGCTCACGACATAGACACGCCATGTCAGAAGACCGTGGTCTGGGAGCTTGGAACTGGATTTTGTACGCGCGGAAGTCGGTTGAGTTGCCTGTGCGGCGGAACGGTACTTCGCTGATCTTGAGCGGTGGAACGACGACGCGGTTTGACTTGTCGTCCGCAAGGATGAGCCACCAGTTGGGTTTCCGCGTCTGTATCCCAAATGAGAGGTACTCAGGTGAATGAAGAGATAATGCAAGAACGCACCCCTGGCCAGAACGGTGCGTGTGCACCGCCAGAGAAGGTCTGACCTGGCAGCAAGTCCTCTGCGTCCTTTCGCGAGTTCAAAAAGGTCATTTCCCGCTCCTCCGCCGCCCGCATCGCCCGCTTCGTTTCGTCTGCGTCCAATTCCTCCTCCGTGGCCGGCTCTGCATTCGGAGGGGTAACTCGGAGTTTAACTACAAGATATACAATAGATGAAGGCGTAATTATCCGCTCCCCCAATAACTGTAAAAAGGTTAATGTGGCGAGCGAAGTAAGATCGAGTCGACCAACCTCGGAAAGTAGCATCAACGATCTCGACGCGCCCCCACTGATCCAGTGCCTTACGCACATCCACCACACGCCCGTCTGATTGCTCCTCTAATTTCTCGACGAGAGCTCCATAGTTGCTATCATTTGCTGCGAATTCGCTGATCTTTATGTCAGGCAGCTGCGCGAGGGGATGACGGGGCGAGGGAGCGGGGGGAAGGGCCTGTGCAAAGAAGGCGTGCAGGCGCATAATCGCGAGTGTTGGGGTCAGCCAGTTGCGGGATTGTGAGATTGTGAGCATGGCGCTAAGTAGGAGCGGGGTCTGGAGAAGGAGCGCAGATTGTTCTGTACCGCAAGTCAATTATGAGTTAATGATTGAAAGAAAGGAAAGTACCTTTTGCTAATCTTTGTCCTACATCGATCCGTAACAGATATGCAGAAATGAGGACCATCGCCCGCCGCCGCCGTGCGTCCTCGCCCGCGATCCCAGCCCACGCCGCATCGCCGATTGCCGAACGGACTTCGACTTCGAGGGCGGCTGTGCTCTCCTTGGACGCGGCAAACGTCTCGAAGGTGTATGCAGAGGCGAGAACGCGTACAACGTCCGCCTCCGTAGACTCCTCGGTAAGGTTTGAAAGAACGCAGCGGCCGAAAGCGCTTGGATGCCGTCCTTGGTCTTTTGGCGGTTACCGAACCACCAGCGACCGACGAGGGCGGGAAGAACTCCGCCCACGAGGATTGCGTACACCCCAAGGACCCAGATATTGTTGCGGCCTGCAATGATCCATGCCGGGAGCGCATTCCCATGGTAAGTTCTTGACGGCCATCCGATTGCCGTACTTTTCGAGGTTCTCGCGGATCACTGGGTCGGTGAGACTGAAAGTGCAGTCAGTGGACTGCGACGAGGCAGTCGACGGGGACTCACGATTTGTATGCTTTGGTGAGGTCGACGAAACGATTTTGAATGATCTCAACGGTCTCGTTGACGGATACTTTAACCTTGTCCGGATGCTGAGTAAATACGTTAGCATTTACCGTAGAACGGACGCAGAACAATTAATTAAGATTTATGTATCCAAAATTGCTCGCCATGCAGACGCGTTCCCCCCAGGGGCCACGGAACCGTGTAATCATTCGGGGAACAGCGCACAATTGCATCCCGAAGCAGTACAATGCCACGTCGCCAATTTCGGGCTAGCAGACTGGACACGTATGCTAAAAGTACTCACTAGAGTTTACTGAGTTTCTTGAAGTGGCTCTTGATCTCCTTCTCGCTCAAACCGGGGGTAATACCAAGAATTTCGAACGGGTTGTAGACCTGGTTGTCCATCTTTGCGCCCGCGACCTTCCAGCTGAGGTACGCAAATGCGGACCAGCCGGCGATGACAAACGTCATTCTGCAGCACGTTCAGCGGTATTCACGGTACAACACCGACGGAGGGACTCACTTCTTGCCAGGAAGATGGAGCCTCGACCCGCGAGTGCGCTTCCGCTGGGCAATACACGGGCCGCATTCGCAAGGAGTGGGTTGGTTGGCCGTCCGGGATCGGGATGGAATGAGGGAAAAGGTGAGGGGAGTGAGGACGAGGGCCAGGAAGGTGATAACAAAGTACGCGGCCATGTTACCGGCCTCGTCATAGTGGTATTCGTTGGCCATTGCGGCGCGACGAGGAAGGGGAAAGAGGAAAAGGCAATTAGGGCTTACCTAAGCACGCGTTCGTGTCAAGATCACGGTAGCTGAAACGAGAAATATCGACTCAACGTTAGCCACGTCGCACAAAGAACATAAATACTTTTCATTGACGATACGGACTACGTAGCAGACAGCGAGAAAATATTATCCGAATGGTGGAGATCTTTGCTCCAGACAAGTACTGATACAAGGAAATGTGTTTGGGATGTACGGCGTGGATGGTGAATGGATGGTGTTAGATGCAGAAAACAGGTTGGCATGGATACATACAAGCAAAAAGCAAGGAAAGTCATAAGCGATTGTTGGGTTTTATAACCAACCAAGACACAAGCAACAAATTGCCCGGCTAGCAGTTCAGAGGTTCGTTGGCGGGAGGGGAAGAGTTGAAGAAATTAGTACGCTGGGAAGCTGCAGAACTGCGCGTTTTCGAATTCGGATGGTGCTGGCGGAAGTAGTGTTGCTGATGGGGAGGTCGTTCGTGACCGAGCCCCATGTTCTTCTGCTTCACCTTACGCTCCCGCCGAGACTCCTTCCTACTTTTGGTCGGAACATCGTGTTGAAGGGGAGGGGGATTATGCGCCGCGTTGGTGGGGGTACGGTCGCCGTCGCGCGCGCGGAACGGGTGGCCAGACTTGGAAGAGGACGCAACGTCCTTGTCCTGCCACATCATGCTGCTCAACGGAGAGTTGCGCAGCACGTTCCCCAAATCTGCGGCGGAAGTGGTGTCGGAGCCCCAACCCCACCGGCTGAGATTTAGGTGTTTTCGGGATTGGTCGGTCGGCGACGCGGATAATTGGCTGTCGGAAGGTTCGGAGTCGAGGAACGCCGAGTCCAGCACATCGTCGAGGTCGATTGTCTGACCAGACAATTCGGGGGAGGTGGTAAGGTCCGAAGACGACAGGAGTTGGAACGAGGGCTGAGAGATGGGAGGAAGGGACAGGGTGTCGTGAGGGAAGAGAATGCCTGGGACTAGTCTGGACGCAGAAAAAAATACTTGAGATCAAAATATAGCTGAGGAAGCATAAAACGTACTCGGCCAAGATGGGAAGTAGATTTGCCTCTTCCACGACCTCGAACGCGGGGGTGAGGAGACGGCACAGTCGTATGGGTATCATCTATAACAGCACGAATGGTATCGCCAGGGATGAAACTGCCTGTCCTCGGGCCAGTGCCTCTGGAAGACGAAACACTGGGGGCATCCACTTCGTCGTCCAAGTCATCGGGATTGTCAGAGTCCTCGAAGAAAACTCGGCCCGACAAGATATCAGCCGGCTTGGGCGAATCCAGATGACTGAGGGATCCGAACGGCCGACGATTACGGGGACCAGGACTGGCTGAAGGGCTCATGGTCGACATTGGGTTGATGGAGGAGACGCTGAAAGGTAGATTGAAGAGCCGCATGGCGCGTTCGTTGGGTAAAAGATCTTCCCCGACGAGCTCTTCGTCAGTGGTATCACCCTCGAAATCCTCGTCTTCCTCAGTTTCCATATCTTCGTTCTCGCTGTCTTGACTCGGTGGCGAAGCACTAGTCTCGACGAGAGCCGAATTGACCTCAAAGTCCACGTCCAGCAAACCGCGACCCTCTCCCAAACCGTTGGAGAAGATGACCTGCCCATCCCAACCTTCTGTCACTTCAAACGGAAGATTCTCCAAGTCCCGACGCAGACGAGGGATAAGTCCCGCCAACGTAGCCTCAGACACGCTGTCCAAGTCGGATTGGTCTCCGTCTTCCCCCCTCTCGTCATTTCCATCCGTAGGACCCGAATTATCATCGTCCTCTTCAGAATCAGTGAGGTTGGCAAAGAACAAGTCGGCGTCAAAGCTCGACTCCTCATCCTCCGCTTCAGACCACCCAGTCGCGACTTCCGATGTATCCGGAGCCGACTGGTAATTCAATCCGCCTCGCCGTCCTCTTCAGCCTCTTCCTCCTCCTCCTCATCTTCATCTGTAGCGTCGCTGTCTACATCCATCTCTACATCACTGGCCCCAACGCTCAACTTGCGGGGCCGAATGACCCAATTATTGTGCGGATTCCTCCTCCGCTGCCCTTCTTCCCCCAAAAGTTCGCGCCGGACACGAGATTTTTCCGCGCTACGACTTTCCTCGGCAACAATAAAGCTCTCCTCCTCGGCCTCCATGGACGAGTCAGTGTCAAATCCCGACAGCGACACCGCATCCGACTCGGATGACGAAGACAGCGCGGAAGCCGACACAAAGGTCGGAAACTGCACCGACCGCGCATCGGCGTTGGGGTCGTGAAAGTGATAGTGATTATCGACGTCGCTCAGTTCAGAAGAGGACTCGCTCGACTCGACGCGCCGCCGCTTGGTCGCCGCAGACTTTTTCACGGTCGTGGCCTTGCCCTTGAGTTTGGCTGGGATGCGGGGGGTGCCCGATTTTTTCGGGGCCGCGGGTCTGCGTTTGCGCGGGCCCTGTGACGGGTGATAGAACGCGAGAGCATCGTTGTTTGATTTGATTCCGCGTTGACGGGAGGACGTCGACTTGGGCGGTCGTCCTCTCCGCTTGGAACGGGGGGATATGGCGAAGGAAATGAGGCCGGGGGGAGAGGAGAAATCGTATATGTTCCACCGTTTGCTACGGAGGCGGACGTCGTCTGTCCTACATTCTTTGATTTGCTGAAACTGGCACGTCGTTTTCCGAGCATGCTGGGCGGGATTGTGAGCCTGATTTTCAAGGACGGAAGCTTGGGGGTGACTGTAGGGTATGCTGTCGACGAAGAGGCAACTGGGCCAGCAGGAATACTGCTGCTGCCGGCAGTCGCATTGATTGTACGAGGTTTGTTGGCACAGGTGCATTCTCCGTCGCACACCGGGCAGATATCGTTGTCCTCGTCGTCCTCGCGCATGGGTGAGCTTGCGGCGCCGCCTACGGTATGGGGATGAGAAGGCGGCATTGCGGGAGTCGGGTGTTTTGGATGCGCTGTGAGAAGGACATCAGTCGGTACTCGTGTGATCTCGACGACGACGATGCGCGCGGGCAGAATGAAAAGACAAGACCCTCAGGGACGATGGAATGGGTCAAACGAAGGTGCAGGAGCCGAAGGGAGCGCGCTGGGACGCTTGCTGGAACGCGCACGGCGATTGCGTGTGACCTGATTTTTTTGCGAAAAATTTGAAAGACCACTCACAGCTGAGAAGAAATTTGGACATCTGTTAGCGCAATAGGACATGAGTAGTGGGATGAAAGATCCAGGATGGATTGCGGATGTGGGGAAGGTGGCCAAGGTTGGCCACGAATGCTGGTGGTGGAAAGCAGAAAGCTCGAGGCGACTAATTGATGTGGACTCATCACTCGGCTCCGATCAAGATCGACCCTGCAGCAATATCCGCACGGACTTTGCTCTTTGTATCCTACCTAGAATACTAATCCTACATACATGTACATGCTCGAAAGGAAAAGAAATATAGAAAGGTAGAACGAACATCTATTCACTTTTGCGCCCCACCAAACCCAAACGCGCTCGGTGTCGCAGCTCCCGTGTTTCCGAACGGCGAAGAAGCACCAGTAGCAGGGGGCGTGCCAAACGGCGAGGCACCCGCTCCGAACACAGACCCTGCAGCAGCAGCGGGCTTGCTCCCAAAGACCGACGGAGCCCCAAACGGCGAGCCCGCGGGTGTGGTCGACGACCCAAACGCTGACGGCTTGGCGCCAAAAGGGTTGGAGGTCGCGGCGGCGGCAGGACTCGCGGTGGACGTCGATGCGGTATTGTTGTTCGCACCACCGAACCCGAAGCTGAACGCAGGCGCAGGAGCCGCATTGGTCGTCGTAGTAGCCGCAGGAGCGCCAAATGCCGGCGTCGTTGTCTTGGAAGCTTCCTCCGCAGGCTTCGCTGCACCACCAAACCCACCAAACGCACTCGGTGGTTTCGCAGCACCCCCGCCAAACGCCGACGGTACAGTAGTGGCAGCAGCGGTGTTATTCCCCGCGCCACCAAACCCAGACCCACCCCCAAACGCAGAAGTCGTCGCCCCCCCAGCCGCACCAAAGTTAAACCCAAACCCACTCGGCTTCTTCTCCCCCTCAGTCGGCGCTGCCCCTGGCGTCGGCGTCGGCGTCGCAGCATTCGCCCCAAACCCAGCACCAAATCCACCCCCTGCCGCGCCCGAAGGACTAAAGCTAAACGTCGGCGCAGTTTGCGTCTGCTGCCTCTCCGGCGCAGGCGCAGCGGGCTTCGCAAACGAAAATGCACCACCACTTGGCGGCGGCGCGGGTTTCGCATCCGACGTCCCCAGTGCACCCGTCAACGACGAGCTGGCGGTCGAAGGGGCAGCAGGAGGCTTCGCCGCCGCGAACGTAAACTTCGGCGCACCCGATGCAGGCTGTTGTTGTTGCTGCTGCTGCTGTTGGGCGGGGGGCGCAAACGCCGACGTAGTAGCAGGAGTCGATGCAGCAGGCTTGAACGAAAACGCCGACTCGGCAGGTCTTGCCTGCTGCTGTTGCGGGGGAACACCAAAAGGCGACGGTTTTCTCCGCCGACTTGAACGAGAACGTCGGTGCCGCCGCATCCGGGCGCGTGGGATTGCTGACCGTAGGTTGCGCAGGCGCAGGCGCCCCCATCCTCGACAAAAGCGATCCAGCCCCACCACTCTGCGTTTGTCCCTGGCTAGGATTTGTTGTTGTTGCTGTGGTACGGCAGGCGGCGCGAACGAGAAGCTCGGCGCGCCACTTGCATTATTGCTCGAGGCGGCAGGCGCGGAGGGCTTCGTAGTCGCACCAGGCGTCACTGGAGGCGCGAACGAGAACGACAGCTTGCTCGTCGTGGTGGCATTGTTATTGGACGGCGCACTGAAACCAGAAGGCGCAAAAGGGTTCGAAGCCGGCGTTGCAGAAGGTGTCGGGGCGAAAGGATTTGAGCCTGCCGCAGCCGGGGCCGGAGCCGGAGCGGACTGCGGGGGTAGCTGGTTTGGCGAAGGGATTCGGAATGGACGAGGTTGGCGCTGCTCCACTGCCGCCAGGAGCCACGGGCGTGAAAAGATTCGGCGGCTGGGATTTTTCCGGCGTCGGAGCAAACGTCACCGTTTTCTGAGGCAGGGGCAGTGGCGGGCGTCGGTCCACCCAGGCTGAAAGAAGGAGTTGAAGTGCCCGACGACGGGGCAGCAGCAGGAGTAGGTGCGAGGGGCGCGAACGAAATCGCAGGCGGCTTGGGAGCCTCCGTCGGTGGCTTCGTCAGCGAAATTGTTGGGATGGATGCCGAAGCCGCCGCAGTTGCCGCCGTCTCCCGCTCCTTCTTCTCCCTCTCCAGTCGCTCCTTCAACTCCCTCTCCTTCACCTTTGCCTGATTCGCCTCCCGCATTTTCATCATCGCCTTGGCCTCCAAATCTTGCTTCTCCCACTTGGAGAAAGTGCGCCTAAGCGGCGGAGCCGCGATACTATTCGTGCTGTCCGCGAGCCCATTCGCATTGGCGCCGGTCTCACGCACGGCGACGACGCGGCGGCCGTTTCGTAACCCTGTCTTTGTGGCAATTTCAGCGCCGACATGCAGGGCATTCGCCTTGTCAAACGGATTGACACGCATGCCGACGTCAGCGGCGATAGACTGCCTGAAGTGGGCTTTAGGCCGGAGCTGCTCTTTGTCCGCCGCAGGGCTGGGGGCAAACACAGGGAACGGCGAAGCAGGCGAGTCCCAGAGGAGGTTTCTTCCCTTTGGCTACGGTGGGCGTCGGGGTTGCTGGCTGTATAAAGACATAGCTACTGCATAAAGAAAATAAAAGAAAGAGAAACGACATACAGCTTCGGGCGCCGCAGGTGTAGACGGCATACTTCAGGTTCTTGAGTGCCTTTCGGCGAGTCCTGCCAAGCGAGGAGGTGTCGACTCTTGAAGTCCTTGTACTCTTCCTCCGTCAACCAGGTTTCAATGCAAACCTCAAGATTGGCGTTGCGATCCGGGTGCTGAGAGTCCAAGGGCTAAAATGGGCATCACGATTTGTGCATTCAGTTGTAAAGAAAATGGGCGGACCATTGTAAACCGACGAGCAGCTTTCTTTACCAAAGCCTGCCTCAGTCGTTGTCCGTTGGCGCCGATCTTGTACAGCACGCCGTTGCTCTCCCACTGCTCTCCAATCGTCCGACCTTTGCCCTTTGAAACAGAGCCCTCCTCGACTGACTCCTCCCCCTCATCCTCGTCCCGCACCTCCTTGCTCTTCTTTCCCCGCTTTTTGTTCTTGCGAGTATTACGCGCAGGCGTTCCGGGGCTCGCATCAGCGTCGCTCCCCTCATCTACATCCCGGTCGCGTTTCTGGCCGCGCGAAGGCACCTGAGTCGAACCGTCCGACTTTCTCGTCCGGCGTTTGCGCTTCGTTTTTTGCGCCTGATCATTCCCTTCAGCCTCCTCTTCTTCTCCACCGAAACTCGATCCAGCGTCGCGTTTCTTCCCGCGGGCGATCGCTGCCCGAGATTCTCTCCACTCCTCGTTGTCGACGTCCATGTCGTCATCAGCGTTGTCTTCGCTGGCCATAAAGACATCCTGCTGTTCTAGGGCGACTTTGCGGGCGCGTTTGCCACGCACGCGCCTCCCAGGCGGGCTCGCGCCCTCGTCCTCCTCGTCCAGGTCGTCCTCGCGCATCACCCTTTTTTCGCCGCGTTTTTGCCGTGGGAGCCATTCGGCATCTTCATCGCATCAATGAATTCGTCGCCCTCGACGCGTGTCTTTTTCGGATTCTCAGGCACATCCGATTCAACGTCATATTCTTCAAGAGCGCGTTTCTGATGTTTTCGCGGGCTAGAGTTGTGGATGTTCATGTTATTGAGACTGCCGCGGCGCGAGGAACTGGTGGTTTGGATTTCATCGGCGAAACGGACTACAGGGGCGGCCGGGACAGGATTGGGTTTGGGATTATACCGTTCGGCGAAATTTGGCGTATATGAAGACGATCTGGGCCGGGAATAAGCTTGAGAAGAAACCTTGGAGGCAGAGACGTACGGTGGCAGGGCCGCTGGATGACGCAATATATCTGTTGTCCGGCGCCAAAGGATTGAACCTCCCTGGAGGCCATTTATGGGTCCGTTGCTCGGCCACGCGGGCTCGGAGGTACGGTACGGGTCTGCCAAGTGCAAGATTAGATTACTGCGGGAGTGAAATGAAGGAGAAACAAGACGTACTCCGCTGCCGGATGTCTGACTCGACCGGCGCCGCGCGTCGATCGGCCTCTGCATACAACTCATCGACGTCAACCCTGTGAACCCTGTTATTTGCGACCTCCTCCTCGCGGCGCGCGCGCAGAACCGCAGCGTATGCGACATTGAACGGGGCGATGGTCGTTGTCGGGAATGCCGTGCTGTCTCCGCATAGACCTGAGTATATACGCGTCAACAAACGCTTAAAAAACACATAAAGGACTCACAAGCGATAGGACTTTTCACGCCATTTTAAAAGGGCGTCCCAAGCGCGGACTGCACCGACATAGGCTGCGAGGAGCAGGACGAGGAAGAATGCGGTTTTGGAGAAGCCGGACCATTTCGCGGGGGGCTGCTGGCGGACGGGGAGAGTATTTGAGCCTAGGATGTCGGAGGACTCGTAGTCCATGGCAAACGAGCGGGGAAATAGCGCGTTGCTGTGGTGAAGGTCAAGATACGTTTTGGTTGCTGTTGTTATTTCTCCCAGCTTTGTCCAAACAAGTCAACATCCGCTTTGACCCTCCACTATTTTGTCGCAGAGTCCTCGGGACCAAGAGCATCATTCGACATCGTTAAACGGACTTCTCACTGGGCTTGGACCGGGCCAAACAAAAATAACCATGTCCTCGACACGCTTTGAACCCTCGTCAATTAAGAACAAAGTCAAGCGGGAAGAGGTTTCGCGCAAGACCAAAAAGGCCAAGGGGCAGCAGAAGTTGCAAAAAACGGTTGGCGCAGGCAAAGGCAGAGGCGAATGACCCCGCTGCTAAAAAAGTATTCAATTGTTGGGTTGACCTTGGATTTTATTCATTTTGTGTGCCAGAAACGACTAGCGGAAAATATACCCCGGACGCTTGACAACACCCGAGAATTCGATCCCTCGTTCCTCACCGCCGACCCTTCCTCCTCCGCTGCCCAAGAGACCGCCGATGACATCGCAGCGGACCCCTTTGCCTCGTACTTTTCCTCCGAAGCAGACCCGAGTGTGGCGCCCAAGATATTGATCACAACGTCGCCGAAAGCAGGAAAAGGCGACCTACGAATTTTGCGATGAACTCGTCGGCGTGTTTCCCGGCGCCGAGTTCATAAGGAGGAAGAAGGGGAAGGGCTTTGAGTTGGGGCGCATTGCGGGGTGGGCTGCAGGGAGGGGCTACAAGCACATGTGCGTTGTGAATGAGGATTCACAAAAGCCGAGTCAGTCAATCTCTTCTTTGTATTTCAATTCGGCTACTTGACGCGACGACAGATGCGATAACTTTAATACACCTCCCTAATGGACCGACAGCGTATTTTCAAGCTGACCTCGGTAGAGTTGACGAAGCAAATTTATGTGCGTCCAACTCAAACTTGGTCGCTCCAAAAAGTTGACTTGGAAAAAACAGGGCCACGCACGCGCAACGCCCCACGACCCCGAGCTCGTCCTCAACAACTTCGTCACGCGTCTCGGCCACGCCGTCGGGCGCATGTTCCAAACCCTCTTCCCCGCCCCTCCCCGAATTCCAAGGCCGACAGGTCGTCACACTACACAACCAGCGCGACTTTTTGTTCTTCCGGCGGCATCGGTGCGTCACGCCCTCTTTTCCTTCCTCCCTTTCATTCCGGGAAAATTAAATTGTTTTGTCGCAGCTACGCCTTCCGCTCCCCCGAAAAAGTCGCCCTCCAAGAGATCGGCCCCTCGCTTCACGCTGAAGCTTCGCTCCCTGCGCAAGGGCATCCCCGCGGTTGCAGCGCTTCGGGGACGACCCGAAGCCGTTGGTGTTTGAGGTTGGCACCACGGAAGAAGGCGCGGACGCAGAGGAAGGAACTTTACATGGGGAGGGTGCAACCCCTTCCGGCGGAGGACGCCGAAATAGTGGGGTGACGGCGCAGAGACTGCCTCGGCAGTAAAGTCCAAGCCCGTCGTCCCGCCGACGACGGACGAGTATCTGTGGTCGTGGAAGGTTCGTCTTTCTTTGTTTTTTAGGAATACAAATTCGAGACTGATGGATACTTTTCCTGTAGCCGGAGCTAGAAACCACGAGACGGACGTTCTTCCTGTAGTTGTATTCTTTTCGTGCGGGAAATCATTCCAGTTTGAGTTGGAATCATCGCGTAACTTTGCTGCGCTCGGAGGTTTGGTGGGTTGAATGCGCTGCGGTCGCGTTTTCCTGAAGCGAATTCATTTTCCACGTCTTCGCGCCGCGTGCATACTGAATTGTATCGCGTCGCACCTAACATAAACGTAAACAACGCGTCTACACACGCGCTTTCTCATTCAACCACCACCTCAGTAATTTGGATCTTAAAGTCAGCCCAAAGTCGTATGTTTTCTTGAGGAATCTTTCGATGATCTTTGGCTTCGCGAATCGTTCGGACGAACCACCGTTAATCCCCGCGTTCACCTGACTAACCTCTAATTTGAACGGGCTTAGTCCGGCGTTAACCAACAAGGGCACCAACATCTACTTGCTTTAGCCCTCGCCGTATGAACGTCGGTGAAACCTCAGCCCCACCAGCAAGAATGTCTCGCCTCTTTTGCACGCCTCTTACTGCCTCCGCATCTGTATTTTTACGTGTCTTCTCGATGCATTCGTCCCATGTCCTTCGCGCGGCGAGTCGCGCCGTCCTCGTTTTCCCCAAAGTTTCTCCGTTCTTCTGGGCGGACAACGCGGGCCTCAAATGCCCGCCCCAGGAACCCACAACGATCACGAGTCCGTGCTGTCTATCCGCTAATCATTCACTACTTCCGCCACGCGTTCCACACATTTTGGGTAATTTACTATAAAAGCAATACCGCATCCACCTGTCATGAAACAAGCCAGCTGTTCTCTCTTGCACCATGTCTTCCTCCTCCAAACCAGTGAACGTATCCCCTCTCAGTGGCTCGAATTTTAACCCATTCGCCACACATCCATTCACCTCGTATTCACCGCCCGCGCCACGGGCACCTCCGCCACCCCGAAACCCCACGCCGTCCCACAGCCATAACACCATGGGCCGCATGCCGCCCAAACCACCAAAAATCTCCCCCACGGCAGGGACCCCGCCCATCGCGCCCGTCTTTGTCCCCTACCGCCCCGAGGCACCACCACCAGACCTCAGCCAGGTCTTGAAGAAGCGGCCGTCGGGCTGGAAGAAATGAATGACCTCATCCTCCACCAAATTCCATTTTCTTTCCGAGGTAATTCTCAATCCCCGAGAAGACTCCATTATTCACATGTTAAGCAGCGTCGGGTATCGGCGGACCGCACGCGCGCACTGGCAGCGCGAACGCGAAACGCGTCCTGGAGGGGATGAGAGTTGACCCGTCGTGGCTCGAGCACACACGAATATTAACGGACTGAATTCGCAACTACTACATATACCCCGCATGCACGTCACTTTCCCCACAATCTTCAAACCAAATTTCCACTTTCAGGTCGAATGTCGAGTCCTCCCACTTTCAGGTCGGCCTCCGGCTCCGTACGTTCTGAAGCATCTCAGCAAGGCTGATCACCATCACCTCCGTTCTTATGTCGAGTGGATAGGCGAAATGATGCCCCTGGGCCCTGGACGTCGTGTGCCGGAGCTTGAGCAGCGCGCTGAGATAACTGAGAGTCCGCGGCTCGAGCTGTCAAGCGTACTCAAGCGAACGTTGAGTCCCTGAGGAGCCTGACCACTTTTCGATTCAAATTCCGAACTACGGGTTACTCACGGGTCCCCGCTCTACAGCAACAAAAGCTTCTACGCTATCCGGCGCCTACAGTAACCCGTAAATCGCGGGACGGCGAACTGCGGGTCGTTGCCAGTGCAGGACTAAATTTCTCAGGTTTTATTTCAAGCACCCAGAGATTCTCAAGTTCGCTTCAGATCGGTGGGCCAAGATCGGTGGGCCAAGTTCTCGCCAAGGGTGTGATCGTGGCTTCTGGAATTTTGATTTTTGAATCAATCAACACAACTGGACAAGGATAATAGGCATCCATGGTGGCGTCCAGGGGAAAAAACCCCCCCGCAAGAGCTAGGTTATTATGAAAATCCGACGGCCATTGCTCTCTAGACAACATCTTACGAGGGCAGCAATTGCGGCTTTATTTGTTGTCTGTTTTTTTCCCTTCAGTACTGGAAGAATAGACTCGAAGAACCGACGTAAAATAGTCGTCACAGCGTCAAGCAGAAATTCTTCAAGTTCGCTTCGAATCGTCTGTTTTTTCCCCTTCAGTACTGGAAGAATAGAGAATCGACGTAAATTAGTCGTCACAGCGCCAAGCAGAAATTATTCAAGTTCGCTTCGAATCGTCTGTTTTCCCCCTTCAGTATTGAAAGAATAGAGAACCGACGTACAATAGTCGTCACAGCGTCAACCAGGAATTCTTCAAGTTCGCTTTGAATAGTGTGCTATTCTCGCCAACCAATCTGGGTATTAATTGAAATCAATCGACCGCACCAAGAGAGAGCCGCTTTCCAACGCGGCGAGTCAGCGACCAGGAGCTCTAAAAATTATTCCGGGAAAAGGTGGTTCCGGAGGTCGAACGACCCAGGGCGCTGCTCTACGCAAAACATCTTGTGATGGCAACAGCTGAGGCTCAATTTCGTGGTTGCGGCACGCTGACTTGTGCTTTTTCCATGCTGATTTTTGGCATTGTGGACTGCAATACACGTCTGGATGGGTTTTGAGTGGCCGCTGAGGATGGAAGGATGAGTCAACAGACCGTATTGCAACCCCCGCATTGAAGCAACTTCGCACAAATCCTGTTTCGAGTTTGGGGCACCCTTCGCTCTCGTACTTTCGGAGTAGCGGCCCTCCAACTGAGCCGATCTTCACCGCGTTCTCTATATCTTCTCGCGCCGGGGATCAATACGGCGCAGTGTATTTGTCGACGGCTGCGCTCCAAGTACCGAGCAAACTGGTCCACACCACCTTGGGCACAGCGTAACGCGACGTTGGACTGTCAAATTGGGCTGCAAGAAAAGGTGTCACCAGTGCATAGGAATACATACAAGGGAGGGACAACCGAACTGCAGGCTGCCGCGAAGTATGCCGGATCGATCTGTTCGCTCTCGACGAGTTTCCTCAGAATCGTGCGTTGGACGTCACGTAAGAGGTCGCTTTGCTTGCGAACGCTATCGCCGTTAATATTGTCCTCGAGAAATCTTTGCTTGCCTGCGTCACTGCTGAGTGGCGGAACAGCAATGCGCGACAGCCTCGCGACCTCTGGATCCCACCTCTCCACGCAACACAACTCCGCGCGCTTCTTGCAACAAACACCATAAAGCTTTGCTGCCGCGGAGCCACAGGAACATATGCCTTCGTCGGTGTACGGCTGCGTGGTGGCATGGCAGGTATGCAGCGGGATTCCGGAAGCGCATGGACAAAGCCGCGGTGGACGAAGTCCTCAACGAAGTGCGACTTGGAACTTGTTAGAGAGCTAGATGGGACTGGTGTTTGGAATGACAAAATATCCTCTGGTCGATCTGGGTCATTGTCCGGCGGAATGCTATGTGTACCACCAGAGGATATCCTATTTCGCCGGATTCCGCCTCGCACTGCCTCGCACAGCCCAGGATGACGTAGAGTGGATTTCCGGGAAGAGGATCCGGAGGAGCTATAAATATGTCACACCCGTAACGGTGTGACATCGCGTCTCTGACCTCGACCACAACCACCCACGTATTCTACCATGTCTTCCCTCGCTTCCTCGCTTCCTCTCGTCCTTTCCAAGGGCCCCAGCTCTTCATTACTCAAAGTCCTCGTCGTCGGAGCAAAATTGGTCTACTTCCTGGCGTCGAACGGCGCGTCGGAGAGCGCGAACGCGAACGAGATGGAAGTCGCGACCAAGTCCATCGCGCCTTTCCTTTCGCCCTCCAACACGATACTTGTTGCCCCCGACGCGTCGTTTTCTCCGTTAATCCTCCTCGGATGTGTCTCTACCATCGGGGGTCTCATCGCTGTCGTACAGCTGAACAGGAAATCCACCCTTCGCATCACAGCCTCGTCCGGCGGCGGCGACGACCACGAAGACGAAGAAGCAGACAGCGATGACGACAATGACGCGAACGTAGTAGGCGGCGACAACGACGCGGATCCGATGCATCATCTCCAGGACCGCCAAGGCGGCGAAGAGCCTCCTCCACCGCCTCCCCCCGCTGACGTCGCGGAGCCCGACCGCAAGCCACGTCCCTGGAACATCTGGGTCATTCTTTGGCGGCTTATCAATGTCTTCCTGCGCATCTTCCCATTCCTGCACTTCCTTAGCCCGTACTTCTTCAAGTACTTCATGTCCCAGCCGCCGGCGCCAGCGCCAGCCTGGTTTCAAGATCGCCTAACGGAACTCGCCGTTGCAACAGGCCTGTGCCTATTCTTTCGGCATGCTCCATCACATTTCTACCCTGGTTCATCTCGTCCTCTTCTTCGTCAGGAACTGGTGGCACAGCGCGCTCGGCCTCTGTGCCGCTTTCTCACTGCTTCTATTTGTCCCGGAAATATTTGTCCCGGTATTCAATTTGCTCGGCTGGCAAGTTGCGCAGCCCTTGTGCTTCTTCTTTAGCCCATCCTGGTTGAGCGTTATCACCTCTGATTGGGTGCTCATCGTACGTGCCTTGTTCCTTCTGACCTGATATCAGCTCACTCCTCTTAAGGCCGTTCACGCTATTCCCAGCCTGATAATCGGTTGTTTCCTTTTCGCCGTTCGTGGTTTCTCTTCCCCGCCTTCTTTGTATTTCTCATCCCGATCCTTCACAGAGTCGCAGATTCCGCCAATGGTTTTTGCAGCGTAACTATACCAAGCTCGTCGTCGAACTGGCAATCGCATTGGTCTTTCGGTGTCTCGTCTAGTCCTCCAATCTCCTTCAACTTTTCGACGCCAGTGTCAATACACCCGTTATGCCCTGCAACACACAACACACAACATATCCGGCGCATTCCTATCCCACAGTCAAGATACCCATATACCCGGCTATTCCTACATTTCTATCCCGCGGCAGTACCACCACGCCTTAAACAGCGTTTTATGTGCGTTCTGCTTTTTCCTCTGTTGCAGTCAGCTAAGGTCCTTCTCCAGACCCGTCCTCGCCCTATACCCTCCACATCACTATGCCGCCGCCGCAGGACCACCAATCTTTATATGTGCGTCTCAATATTTCTTTGATGCGCTTGTCTAATTCATCACAGACCCATCCTCGCGATATACTCCCACATCACTATGCCGCAGTAGGAAATCAGCAGTTTGGCGTTTTTTTATGTGCGTCTTGCTACTTTCATCGTCCCGCTTGACTGACCTCCTTCTTCGCAGACCCGTCCTCGTCATTGCTATCGGCTCTCGAGGAACCCCGCGCGCTCAAACAGTGTTTGTGTTATGTTCGACCCATTATCTTTTCCTGTTGCCCTCAACTGATGTCCTCCTCCAGACCCATCCTCGTCGCGCAGTGCTTCCACTCCCTAGTTCCCGTGCAGTGCCGGTGCGTGTATCTTGCTCATCCTCGGTCTTCTTCTGACGCCATGAACAGGTCATCGTTCCTCTCTTCGTTCGCTCGCGCGCCACCGACCTCCAACTCTGACTCGTCACCTCGTCTCATGTGGGCCAGAGAATTCCCATATCAAGTAAACTTTTACCGCCCTCTCAAGGATTCATCTTATCGACGTATTGTCTACAGCCGGATCCGAATACTTCGACCACCTTATGGCCATCGCCTTCACCGTCTCTTCTCATCATCTCAACGGCCAGAAATGTTTCCCATTTACGAATCTCTTGCTTGAATCTTCCCTCGCGTCTCACTGCGAGGTCTCAGCCGGATGACCTGATAGTTTCTGCTGGGATTTGCCCATATATCATTATCTGACTTCCATTTGTGCTTGCGGCCTCTCTCTTTCATATATCCGGCGCTGCTTGCCTAGATTTCCGTAGTTCATTTTTGTATCGCGTGCTCATGGATGTACTTTTGATAGAACGATTTCTTTTTTTTGAGGAAACTGGAGTGAGTTGCCGCGCGATTTTCCTTCAGTCTCCGAAATTTTTGAAGCTTCAAAAAATCACTCAGGCTCGATGGCACTCTTACTCTTTCAAGACCATGATCATCGCGCGGACCATCTTTCTCCTGCCTCAAGACATTTCCCATCGGCCGGTGCAACTGAAGCAGCGTCCACGTGCTGAAACAAATAAACCACGACAGCGCGTCGCGTTTCTTCCGTCATCAATATCGGCCCTGTGGCATGGGCTCAATAGGAGCGTGTCTTGTAAACCCTTAGGTCTCTCAATTCGTAGACCACCGACCAGTATTACTTCCCAAGTTTTCATGGAACTTGGCTGAACTTGGTGGGAGTCCCAGAAAGGCAAGTATGATGTCACACCATATCTTGGTTCCTCCGTCTTTCGGTCGAAGCGCCGAAATGAACGAGGAAGCGTTCAGTGAACATGCGCCCGTCAACCTCGAGTCGGCCCCGCTTGTTGTCCACAGATCCCCCAGGCCCTCTGTATTTTCTCGTATCTCCCAAACCATGTCCCAAGCAATCGAAAGGCCTGCGCCTCCCACTTCATTGGCTCCTCCAGGCTCCCCGTATGACCACCATGGCCAAGACGAGGCAGTCGACGGCTCAGAAATGTCGCGCGCCCGAAATCGCCCGGCCGCATCGGCTCTTGTTGAACGTCTCAAAGTATCCCTCGTTCTTGAGAACGAGGGGTCTGTGGCCCGCGATCATTTAGCTTGGTGAGTGTAGGCATGCCATGACCGCAGAATCATGCCGACATCTTTTTTATCAGTGAACGAACGTTTCTAGGTCAGTATCTTCCTCATTGAAGCCACCACGGTTGTATATCCTCTTCCTCCTAGCATACGTCCGAACAAGCTTAGTGATCGCGTCCACCGGAGTCGGTAAGTGGATGCCTTCCGGTCGACTTACTTTGGCGATTAGTTAAAGGTGCATCGAATCAGCCCTGGTCCAGTTATTTACCATTTCCTCCAACACCACGACTGACAACAAGCTGGCCTTCGTACCGACTGCGCGCCGCATCCAAGCTTGGGCTCGCCCGCTTGGGGCAACCATGGTGTGCTTCGGCCTCGTCGTTCTCACCCTAGGTCAGTCTTCGTCCGCGCCCGACAACTGCCACAAATGAACTAGCGGGCAGGCACAATCCGCTACTTCAGAATTCAGTCGGCATTAACTCAGGGATTGTTCCCCGTTGCGCGGTTCACGGCGGCCTCAATCACATTCATCCTGGGCACTATCATTGTCCTCGTATTTGCCATATTGCTTTCAGCAAGAGGTTGACCAGGCCGCTCCGACTGGATTTACAAGCAGACAAAGAGAAATCGAGAGGTGGTCGTCTCACAGCAGGGAAGGCATCCTCAGAGAGACTGATTGCCAGTCAAGCACCGGTTTTTCTTGAAACCACGCAGCGCATCTCAATCAGGCCGGCGGCATACACCATTTTTCGTAGTCTTTACAGATTTATCATTGAGTAAATGGATATAGCTGATTAGCTCTCGCGCTTCAGTCTGCCTGGCCATCTTGTGCCAGTCCTATCGAGCATGGCTATACCGTTTTTCGAAGTTCGTCGGCCCCACGAACCCACTGACTCTTCGAGAGATCGTACCTGGCGAAGGTCTGCGGGCAAGCAAAAGACTAGAAAAAATGCACGCACTCGGTCTTTGGCCAAGTAAAAGATTTGAGGTTAACCTCCCGAAGAGCAGGAAGCCGGGACTGCGTTAGCAAA
>JARJCM010000718.1:0-26254 GCA_029233265.1 Mycena alexandri | reverse complement strand
GCCCGATTTTCTTTATCTTGTCTTCGGAGATCTTACACGCGCGTTAGGCCGCAAGCAGTCGCAGCGAAATCTCAATCCCAGCCTGTTGCCTCACCGCCACCGTCGGCGGGTCCAAGCAAAGAAACCACCACCAGGTCGAGCAAGAGGCGACGGAGCTCTCCTCCGGCGGTGGAATCAGAGGAGAAACCTGCGAAACGCACGCGCGGACGCGTCACCGAGTCCGAAGCACCCCCCGCGGAGGAACCTCGTGCACCTCGACAGCCTGCGCGTAGACCCCCAGCCAAATCAACCGCGTCCTCCGCGCGATCCATTCGCCGGACCAAGAAACGTTCTCCATCCCCGCAGGAGGTTCCGGCGTCCGAGGTCGATGAAGAGGAGGACGTCGCAATGCTCGTCGACCCGGAACCAGAATCGGCTGTTGACCCTCCACCGCAAGATGTGGAAGACGATAGGGCGATTGAGGCACGCGCTGAACCACCCAGGAGACTTTACCCTCCCATCGCGCGCGCGCCGCGAAACCTCTAGTGACAAATGATTGACGATTTTGCACCCATGGACGTGCCATCTCTGTCAAGGCGCGACTGCGGGCTCAAAATGCTACTCGAATGGCGAGACCCCCGTCGCTGGGCCATCGACTACTCCCCGTACATCCCCTCGGAAACCCGGTCCCGGACGATCATCCAGCGGAATGCTCAACAAGAACACCAGCTCACTTCTAACATTCGACAAGGGTGCGCTCAAAACAGTCAAGGAAAGTTCAAGGCTCCGGCCGTTGAGGAAGATAGAGGCGAGGGTGCATCCGGGGTATTAGACGATGGAGATGCGATCGTGGCCAGCCCTTTGGCGGAGCCTCCGACCAGCGATGAATTGTTGAAGCTGGGAGGGTTCGATCCCAAGGCTGCGGAAGCGCTGGACGATTTCGAGGATGAGGAGGTCGCGTCTCCGACCGCCGAGGAGACCCCGAGTAACCCGAATCAAGAAAGGTTGTTGTTCAAACTGCACGCTCGCTTTTTCTGACCAACGATTTTCCCAGTCTACCCTCGCCAAGAACAAATTATTCCCTCCTGGCACGTCGGTGGTCACGTCAGTTTCGAACAAGCTTGCCTCGGTCTGGCGGCGCGCGACTATTTTCGGGCCATTGTTTGTACCTCTAATATTCGCACAGCACACAGTTCTGAGCGTCCTCTTCCCTAGGGGTCTTGGATCGGATGGTGTCGCCGACACGCCTTCAGAGTCGTGCGCTTATTTAATTTCGCAGCAAACCTGACCTGACCTAACCATGCATAGGAAACCGTTCACGCTCAAGCTTGATGCCACCGTCATTCTGCCCCTCGACCTTACAGACATTCATCAGTCTCTCGACAACAAATTCAGCGAGACGACCAACGGCCCGACGGGAAAATTTTATAAGGGAACGAATGCAGTCAAGTTGCTTGATACCGTCCGCGCCGGTGGCCCTTCGGCGAGAGTGGTCCTGCGAGAGGATGCCACAGATGAACAGAAGAGTCACTTCGCCCGATTCCGCTCGCGTTTAGACGAGGGTGATTTGGTGCGCTTCATTTTTCGTCTTCGCTTTTGTCATTTACCAACAGTACCCCCAGTTCACGATGATGATTGGAAACATATTCCTTGGCTTTGCTTCGTCCAACACGCCGCTAATGCAACGACTCAACCTCCCACCGAGCCTGGTCTCCTTCACTGATAGCGTGTTCCTCACAGAACTCCACATCGAGAACCTTTCAGAATATCTCGACGCTGTCGACACGGCAGACACGAGCAGGTGGTGATCGTGATGTTTCTCAAATACCTATTGTACATAGCGAATAACCACAATGCAAATGCCGCTGCTTGTGAACAAGTTGTGTATAAGTACAGAAGATGCAAAGAACTAGGCGCCTATGGCTACCGACGGAGCAGCCTCAGCAACCACGGGAGTCTCTGCCTTGGCATCGCTCTTTGCCGGTGTGGGTTCCGCAGTGGGATGGGAGAGCTTTGCTTTCTTCTTCTTCTTGAGCAGAGCTACAGTACCAAGTAAGAACAGATGCGAATGAATCGAGACAAGAGACGTACCAAGAGAAACCGCGCTTTTGACACCGTCTACGAGGTCCCTGCTCTGCTCGAGGTACTCGGTGTCGTCGAAGCGGTGTTTCTTGCCAGCTAGAACGGGAGCGTCCCTCTGCGGATCCCGACACCCGAGACGGGCCAGCTTCGGGAGCACCCGCCTTGGACGGCGGTTCAATCCCCAGCTTGCGCTCCAGGGCCTCAAGCTTAGCCTTCTGCGCATCCGCCTTGGCTTGGAGGCGCTCTGGCTCTGACTCGAGGTATTCAACAAGCCTAGAAAAGGATATAAGTTGCGTGAAAGAAGCAGTGGCGAATAGGACGGACTTCTTTGCCTCCTTTATCGTGTTTAGGCGCCTTCCGCTCAGATCTCTGCACGAGTCGTTGTTGCTCGTTTTCTGGCTGCTCATCCGGCCACCGGCGGCGCGGAGCTGGGACCCGAAGCCTCCCTTGCCGCCGAGAAGGCGCGGGGGTGAGGCGGAGGGTTACTAAATACGAGCCATCGGACTGCAGGGACGACACCGGGGAGTCTAGGGAAGGCAAGACACCATTGTGGGTCGAGAGCGCAATAGAGGGCGGTAAAGACGGGTAGCGTTCATAGAGCAAAGGTAAAACATCCTCCAAGGTAGTGGTGGACGAAACGGCGAGCGACAAAGTCGGGAACGGGGCGAAGGTTGAGATGAGCAAGGACGAGGTCATGGTCAGTGCGGCAAGTAAAGCTTTGTTTGGTTTGGGGGCCTTTGGATGCAAACAACACCGTTCCCATCAAATCGTGATGCCCCTCTCCGTCAATCTGTTGAAATCTGGAAAGGCTGTACAGGCTGTTGCGAGCTCACAAAGCCTAGAGAAAGTATAAAGGTAGAGTTACAGACATGTAGTACTCTACCGAATTGCAACAAGGTTCCCCAGTTGCAATTGTCAGGGGCCTACTTTAACACAATCTGTATGTACCAAGTTACTGTACCATTTCGTTCAATTCTCATTGACTGTGACCCGTGACCGCAAAATTCGAACTTTGGTTTTCGTATATGGGGGAGGCGGACCGTGACACCAAGAAAAGTTCGTATATTTCCCACGTGCCTTTGAGCTGGAAATCCTTCCAGCTGGCAAGGAATTGGGTGGACCTGGTGGTGGGAGGAGGAATTAATGTAAGTTCAACATGCAGTGGTTGAACCTCACCTTTTTGCATTGGTTTTTGAAGCAAAAGTTGAAAAAATGTGCCGCGCGCGCGAAATTTGATTTTTTCGCCTATTTTGTGACTTGTTTCGCAAGTTCGAAGATCCCCTCAGTGACTCGTGACAAGTACGAAAAAGTTCGTATATTTCGGCCCCTGTGACGCGTGACATACGAATTGATTGAAATGGTACAGTATGTACCGTCATGAAATTCCAACCGCAGCCACTGGAGCCACATCGCCCAACACTCCTCCCCGGCGGGGGTATCAGGCTCATCCACCACGGAGTATATCTTCGCTGAGTTGCTTTCCCCTAAACACTGCTTCCGACACATCTGTGACTCCCCTCTCCGGGCTTCCCTTGGCCCAGAACCCATGAAGCTCCTGCCAAGGGTTGTCTGAAAATTTGGAAATTTGAGGCCAAATTTCTTTTGAACAAGCCCATCATGTTCTCGAGCAATAATGCAGAGTCAAACAGGTAAATCATCTAAACAGTGTGCTTCTCAAGATATCTAGCAAGACCACGGAGAAGCATAGAGAACTAGCAGCTGTTTTTTCAAGGCTTTGACACTGGGAACAAGGTACAAAATGAGGGGGCTGTATATTGCCGGTATATCTGGAAACTTACTGTACTTAGTGACCGGGAGCCTATCCTAGAGATGGCCAGGACACAGCAGAAGTGGAGGACTTGAAACTCAAAAATCTGCAAGTTGAGCCCACTAAGCAAGATGGTGGGAGTCGCAAGCAGAAAGAGCAATGATGGGGAAGAACGGGAGTGCTCCTCCGTGTCTCCCCGCTTCCTTGTCTTTCACTCAGGCAGGCTCACAAGCTCACCTTGCCTGAGCTAGCAGGAAGTTTGCGCCAGCAGACACGGGCTGGATATTGATGAGAGTTTAAGCAACCTTTTCGACTATTTGGTAAGCGCGCCCTTTGGATGAAGGTTTCAGACATGAGTATTAAAAAGAGTAGCAAGCAACATTTGAGACAACACCTCTCCACAGTTCGACCGCAAAATGAAACGACACCGTAATACAAAGCTCTACAAGCAAGTCGTTCTAAAGGGATGCAAACCTCTTGCCCAGGATGGACTATATCTTCACCTCTAAGATCAAAACGACGGAGATGCCCACGACGCATGGAGAGTGCGGCAAGCAGCACCTCATGCGCAGCCGCCAAGGGAGCCCCGATGGGAATGATATCGCATCTCTAGACTCTCGAGATTTGGCAGCAACTCCGAAGAGGAGCTCGCGAGCGCGAGGAGCAAATCCACCAAACATGTCGGTCCTATGCATAATTCAAGACGCACGAGGGAAGGCACAATGCGAAGACATGGGACCAGTTCGCTGAAGGCGAGGTCTTGACATCCACGGCCGAGACCCAATGTTTGAAGTGGCGGCGAAGACCGTTCCAAAAAGAGTGAGAAATCGGGGGCAGAAATGAAGTTGAAGGAAAAGAAGAGGGTCGTTAGGTCGGGCAATGAAATGTATTCGAGGAAGTCATCATGGCTCTGAAGAACGTTTGTCGTAGTCCCAAACTTCAGGCTACGGATATTGGGGAGAATGGCCTTTCCTGCCTCGCTGTCATAGTCGACAAGGGTTTCGACATGGTGAAGAGCAAGTTCCACCAGATTGGGGGCGAGACGCAGAAGGTCGATAATCTGGGCGATGCTGACATAGGAAATATCATAAGGGTCCAAAGAACCGATTTCCGAGGTTTCAAGGCGAGGGAAGGACCCAGCGGTAATGAATGGGCCGAGGTCAGGTTCCGTGGCGTAGATCTCGAGGTTTTTGAGCTGCTTGGAATATTCCCCAACAATGGCAATCTCGTTGTCCAACTTGAATTCTCCCTCAACAGCGACCGATAATGGGTAACCACGCGCGCGCTTGAGCCATATTCGCAGGAGCTCGTCGCAAGGACACCGAATGTAAACGGCGGCCCATAGTGCTGGATTGGACAGTGCAATGTTGGTCCATGCATTGCAGATGTTGAGCAGGAACATCGGCGCAGCGTGAGGGTCTGCAGGTGGCTTCGGGGAGAAGGAAAGACATTGCAAGAATATCTCGGACGATATCTCGAGCGGCAATCGAGCCACCGGGTCTCGTATAGCGTTGAGTTGACGGTAGGCAGCCTTTTTACTGCGCTCCAGCTGATCGAGTACCTTTTTCTGCCGCTCGATCTCGGCCGTGAGGTTATCGATGCGGGCCTGAACCTTTTGGACGGACATGCTATGGTAATAGGTGGGTAGAATTTGAAACGACAGCAGTGGCCTTCGTACAGAGTGCAGAGAGTGCAGTTGACGGCGGACGCAGGAAAGAAGAGAACGGGTTGTGCCGGCAGACGCGGGCCGGCACCCAAACATCAAGCTTCAGAGACTGCAAGCAAGTTTCGTCGAAAGGATTTTATTCGAATTGTAATCGTGTCTATTCGTGAGATGTGATACAATTCGTAAGTATGTGAGTGAGAGATGCGTAAACTACAAATGAGGTGGCGTGATCATGAAATGCTTGACTAGAGTCGTCAAAATAGTGGAAATGCCGAAAGATAGTAGGTAAATTATTCGATAATAAGAAAAGGAAACAAAACAGGCGGACTTCACTCCCATTCACCCCCGCTGGCGAGCTGTGCGAAGATCCCCTTGCGGTGCATAAGCTGGTCGTAGCTCCCGTGCTCTGCAACGCGCCCTTCGTGCACAACGAGGATGCGGTCGCACATTTGCATAATGGGCAGCTTGTGCGTGACCATGACCGTCGTTCGGCCGACCTTTGCGCGCCGGATGGTTTCGAGTACGACCGTTTGGTTGGCCGCGTCAAGCGCGGACGTGCATTCGTCGAGAATCAGAATTTTCGACGGGCGGGCAAGGGCGCGCGCAATCTGTAGCCGTTGGGCTTGGCCACCAGAGATGAGAGCTGCGTTCTCGCCGACCATCGTGTCGTATCCGTGCGGTAGAGACATGATGAAGTCGTGGACACTTGCGGCTTGCGCAGCGCGGCGCACGTCCGCGAACGTCAGCTGGGTGTTGCCGTACGAGATGTTCTCCGTTATCGTCGCGTCGAAGAGATTAGGATGTTGGCTGACGACCGAGACGTTATGCCGGAGATGTGCGACGTTGGTGGAATGCAGCTCGTGGAGCCCGATGAAGATCTTGCCGCCTTGGGGTTCGTAGAGCCGTTGAAGAAGAGCAGCGACCGTGCTCTTTCCCGACCCAGAAGCACCGACAATGGCAACACATTCCCCGTCATTAATCTCAAGATTGATATTCTTGAGGACGGGAACGTCGGAGCGCTCGGGATACGCAAACTGGACGTTCTGAAACGTGATAGGGCCGTCCAGAGGCGGGCACATGATGCCGCTGGACTCGTCGGTCTTGGTCGAGAGGCTAAGAAGCTGGTTGAAATCTCTTGCGGCCTGAACAGATTTGGCGATCTTTTGAGCTACAAGGATGATTAATAAACTGTTCGTAGGCGAGGAAAGAAAAGAGAAAAGACGTACTGAAAGCCATAAGCTGCGAGCCGATAGTGACGGTGAAGACCACCAGGTTCATGACCTGCACCATTTGCAGGTACGAGTAGGTTCCATGCGCCACGAGTACGGCGCCGACGTAGAAGAGTAAGGCCTCAGCGAGGTAGATGAGCCCACTCGCTACGCCATACGTGCAACCCTCGACGAAAGCGCCCTTCACACCAGTTGAGAGCGCCCTGTCAGATGCTGCGTCGAACTGCTTCTGGAAAATGGGTTCGAAGCCCATGGAGCGGATTCCCCGGACGTTTGAAATCGCCTGTGGTCGGCGTTAGCTCAAGAATTCGAAAAAAGAAAGTGCAGGAAAGTACGAACATCGTAGTACCCCTGCGCAACCTCTTCACGCGCACGCTTATTCCTAAGCTCGCATTTCGCAACAAGCCCCGTCTGCACAGCCATCGCGAGCGCAAAGACCGGCGCAATCGCAAAGCCGACAAGCGTAAGCTGCCACCCCTTCACAAGGGCCCACACGAGCCCAACACCAAGCATGCTCGTCACGACCGCCAGCTGCCCGAGCACGACCGCGATCATATTCCGCGCGTCGTCCCCGTCCTTGATGAGCACCTGCACCAGCCGCGGCGGCGCGTTCTCCGCCTTGTCGAACCACTTCTTGTCCTGTGCGAGCACGCGCTCAAAGGACGCCTTGCGCACCTTGGTGATCCACGACATCGAGGTCGTCTCCATCACAAAGTATTTGAGTCCGATGAAGATGCCGTCGAGCGCGGCGGTGCTGAGCACGATGAACCCGTACTTGTTGATCATGCTCGTGTTGTTCGCACCGATCGCGACCTGGTAGAAGAGCTGCGAGAGCAGGTATGAGAAGATTGGCGTCATGGCGCCGCTAATGAGGCACACGAGGACGCCAAAGACGACGAGCGGTTTGTAGGGCACCGTTGGGTAGAGCACGCGAACGAGCTGCCACACAGAGAGCTGCGACGGCGGCTGCTCCGACTCGGGCTCGCTCGGCATGTCGATCTTGATGTCCGTCATGGGCAGCACCTTGGCGTCGTCCCAGCGCGTGCGTATCGTCGGCAGGCGAGAGGCGTTTCTTCTCCGCGACGTCGCACGCGTCCCGCGACGTTCCAGCTGCTTCTCATCCTCCGCTTCTCCCTCCACCAGCGGGGCAGACGAGTTGAACGAGAAAACAGTCGACGTCGGTGTGAACTGCAGGCTGAAGCGGCGTGTAGACACGGTGACCGCAGGCGATGGCGGCACGGGGGGCTCATACACACTCGACGACCGGCGCTGTCTCGGGATTTCCAGCCCAGGTACAACGACAGCGGTCTCCTGTGGCGCCTCCTCCGTGCGGACGACCGCCGACGGGAGCTCCTTGGGACCGGCAAGGTCCGCGACGACATCGAACATCCAGTGCCCGAAAGTCGTCTGTAGAGCAATGCTCGAGTGCGCCGCGAAGCTCGGCTCCTGCTTCTCGTCCTCTTCAGGAATCGGCGTGTACGTGTGGCGTCCTGATGCGTCGACCTCTTTTTCGGGGAGGTAGCCGCCGGTGGCGCCTTGCGACGCCATCATGCTGCTAAACTCGCCCGCGGCGGTCTCGAGGTCGTAGCGGTACCCCTGTTCGGCAACGACGCCGTTCTTCAGGACGTACACAAAGTCGCTGGAGCTGATTTGTGAGAGATCGTGCGTGATAACGATGGTGGTCTTGTTCTTGCGCCAGCGCTTGATGGCCTCGAAGACGAGGATGCGGGAAGTGGGGTCCAGGGCAGATGTTGCTTCGTCTGGCAATTGCCGTCAGTAAAGTGAAATAAATAAAATAAAAAGACCCACCAAGAATCAATACAGTCGGATCTCGTAAATGCGCTCGCGCAATCGCCAGCCGCTGCTTCTGCCCACCACTAAGGCTCGCCCCGTGCGTGCCAAGCATCGTATCATACCCAGCCGGCAGATCGCGAACAAATTCGTGCATCAGCGCGCTAATGCAAGCCTGCTTGACCTCCTCGCGCGTAACGGGCCGCCCGCCCGCACCAAGCGCGACGTTGTCAAACACGCTCATATCAAACAGGATGCACCCCTGCTCAACGCCCGCGACGTGCCGCCTCCGCCACTTCTCGTCGACAAACTTGATGTCCTGGTCGTCGAGTTGAATCTCGCCCGCCTGGGGCGCATACAGCCCGAGAAGCAGGTGCGCGATAGTGGATTTGCCGGAGCCGGAGGAGCCGACGATGAAGGTCGTTTCGTATGCGGGGAGGAAGAGGGTCACGTCTTGGAGGACGGGCACAGTGGGGCGCGAGGGGTACGCGAAGGTGATGTTGTGCAGCGCGAACTCGCCTGCGCACCGTGCGGGGCGGATTTTGCGCAGGCTGCGGTTGACTCGTTTGCGTAAGGAGCGTGTGGAAGAAGACTTGGAGTCGGGGGTGAGGGGGACGTCGCCAAAACCGTCGTCATCGCTGTCGACGAGGGTAAGGAGGGAGACCATTGCGAATTTGCCTTTGGCGAGGGTGATGAATTGCGGGATGCACATCTGCATGTTGCTGGTCGCGATGAGGCACGCCCAGAACACGGCCATGACATCGCCGGGCCCGATCTTGCCGTCTCTAACAAGCTTGCTTCCAAACCAAAAGCCTGAGGATGGGTAAGTAAAAGTGGCGAAGTGCGAAGCATTATAACGTACCTTGGACAAACATACCCATCATAACGAATTGCGCGAGCCCCGAAGTCAAGCCCCAGACGGCATTGAGCTTCTTGGTCGCGGTGGTCATGCGATCGAGCGCGGCGCCGAGGTTGCTTTGCTCGTATGGCGCGGCGTTGAACGCCTTGACGGTGCTGATGGAGGTAACTGCGCGGTCGACGTGGGTAGCGGCGGTCGCGGTGGTCGCACGCTCGACGTTGAGGAGGGGGCCGGCGAAGATCTGAGAGAGGGTCTGAATGACCATGAGAATGGGGACCGCGGAGAGGATGACGAGGGTGAGTGCCCAGGAGCGCATGAACCCGAGGGCGAGGCAAGTGAGGCAGGTGGTCAAGTACTGGATGAGTCTGCCGGCGGCAAGCGAGGACGCTTCACGGACGTCGTCGGTTTCTCTGCGAGATAAATTAGTAGCTGCTAGTGGGTCAGAAATGACCAAGACGCACCTGGTAAACTTGGACATGAGACCTCCAGCGCCGAGAGGGCCCTGCTCCTCCTCGGTCGACTGGATGGAACCCTCGGCACCCATCTTGGTGTCGAACCACACCATGTCCTTCTGTGTGACGGCGGCATATACGCGCTTACGCAGCGCCATGACGTTGTTCTCGCCCGTCCAGATCCAAAGCCAGCTCATGATGCTGCTGAGAACCACGGATCCAACCGCGAGTCCGATGAGCTCGAATGCGGCGACGGCCATGGCGTGCATGAGCGTGTCCTTGGCGGACTGCGGGGGATTGGGTGTGCGGGGGAAGCTTGCGAAGGCATTGAAGGCCTGGCCGATGACGAGGGTCATGAATGGTGCGATTGCGCCGGCGACGAGGGACGAGATGATCGCGGGGGTGAGGAGGAGGAGGCGATGGTGGGGAGAAATCTGGGAGAAGAGGAGGCGGATGGAGGGTTTGGGTACATTTACAGGTGTAGTTTCTGGGAGGGTGGGGAATTGTTCTGGGAGGTCGTCGACGGGGGATGCCTTTGCGTCGGTGTAAATAGAGGATCGTTCAGAGTCGTAATGGGTGTCCACGGTGAGGGAGGTTGGACGAGGCATCGCGGCGGGAGGAGAAGAGGAAGGTAGAAAGAGGTCAACCCGGAGCCAGAGTATTCATTTTCCATTGTGTCTGGCTCTAACAAAAAGGTTGATGGCGGCGCTCTATTGTCTTTAACCGAGTCCGATCAATTCAAGAACAAAGAGGCCTTCCACGCGTCCTGAGGACATTATCTCCGTCGGTGACTCAGAGTCAAAGACAAGACCGTCGATCCAAGAACAATGGGAGTGAGACAGTGAGCAGAGGGATGTTTGTGATCCAAATACATGCCACTGATGCGATAGTTGATGGCATCACAACCCAACTGAGTATGTACTTGTTTATTCCAAAAACCAATCAGCCTCAGTGCTATAGACTACACGCTCTAATACAGTTGGTCAAACACCATCCCCTGCCATCAGCGCCCCCTCTTCCTCTGTACGACTCCGCCCATGCCGCCGCGGCCGTCGGTAAATTACCGACTGGCTCACAATCGTCACGTCAAACATCAGCGTCCCGCCGCTGCCCAGGAGGTATCTAATAGCAGATGTCAGGACGGAGCGAAGGTAGGGGGAGGAAAGCACGCACGGTAAGCTCTCTCGCAGAAAATCCGTCGACACCGGCGGCGGTAGAAACACCTTCTCCGACGTCAAAATGGACGCGACGTAGAAAGTATTCCCAAGAAACGCAAATATGAACAAGTACATCGAAAGCCCCTCCACGGATTTCCTCACAAACTGTTCCAGAACCATTCGTGAGCAAGCAGACGCTTGAAGGGCAGGGAAGCCAGATACGCACGTTCTTCCAGATCTGAGGCAGCCGCGAAGTCAAGTACAGCGTCGTGCACAGCCAGGCGAAGATGCGACCTAGAACACGTTCGTTCGAGGGGTCGGTGGGAATGGGGTCGTGATGTGGTGGCTCGGGTGGGGGAACCTCGTCTTTACTTCGACGGTACTGCTGGTTCGCGTCGTGGACCGAACTTGGTGAGTGGAATACGTCCAATCTTGAAACAAAATGTGGCTCCTCCATTGTAACTGCAGACGGCGGCGCCAAAACACGCCCCACATTGCTTCCCCGCCCCGGCAACACACCACCCGTCCACGTTCCTACCCCAAACAGCGCGAACAAACTCAAGAACACGAGGTTCGCACCGCGACGGCTGGCGCGCGAGCTCCGACGATTAGAGTCGGTCGGGTGCGAAGAGAGCCCCGCTGCAGATGGCTCCCCCTCTGCGTCCGCATCGCGCTGCAGCGACCTCCCGCGATCAACCGCGTCGTCGGACGCCTCCGCCGGCGTGATGCGCGGCAGGAATGCGCTCCTCGACAACGGCGCGCGCCCAACGCTCCCCCCGCGCTTCCCATACCGCTCCGTACTCCACGACACGCGCTTGCGCGTCGGTGTATGCCCGCGCTCGGAGTGGAAGCTATCCGCCATAAACGCGCTGTCGTCCTCGTCAGTGCCCGAGACGCGGTCGACGCTGAGCCGGGGTCGTCCTGCGTGGTCGTCGTGCTGCTGGGCCGCAAGTGCGGCCGCCGCAGAGACGTTGGCGGCGACGGCTGAGAGGGTGCGATAATGCCGGTCGGAGGGGATGGAGCCCTTACGCGGGCGGCCGAACGGCGGCGGCGAGGGCTTGAATCCCTCGTAGTAGAAATATTGGCCGCATAGCACGACGTCGACGAAGACAAAGTACGTCGCGAGCCATGTCTTTTTGAATGCGTTAGCACTTGTGCGGCCCTTATCGGTTTGCATGCGCACCTGGAATGGCAACTGATGCGTCATGAGGCAGCCTATGAGATTAGACGCATCACCTATTTTGCCTCCGCTGTGAGGAATGCGGGGTAAGATGGTACGGAGGTGCACGCACCGAGGAACCAGTTGCAGAGGAATGGGAGGGCGATCCCGGCACAAGACTTCAATTGGATGTTCTTGAGTATTTGGGGAAACTGAGCGCCGAGCCAACACGCTATACTGGCATACCCCATGAGGTCACTGAGACCAGTGAGAGAGAACATTCTCTATCCCAGCCCTGCTTGCGAGATATGTGGTCGACGCTGATAACGGATAGGACCTATTAAAAGGAAGAAGGCTGCTTCGGGGCGGTCCGGGTTGTGTGCTTGGCGTAGTAAACTGGACGCGTATTACACAGGATTATAATGCTGGATTATTATTTTGTGGGCGAAGGGTGAGCTGACAGTGTATCGCAAAGGCAAGGTTGTAGATTCCGTCTGTCGCACGTCGTGGTCGACGATCAAGCCCAAAATGATTGCAAAATGATATCGCATCAACGGACCAACGGACCGAGTCTGCTACTCCAGTCAACTCCAAGTCGTCCATCGTCCACCATGCTCAGCGGGAGTGGTATCAAGATTTTCAGCGGTAACGAACAGCCCTCGGAATCGCCCTGAACTGCACTTTACTCTACCCAGGCTCTTCACACCCGGAACTCGCAGAAATCATCGCCAGACGGTAGTTACCCGCGCTCTCACTCTCTCTCTGCGCCAACTCCCCCCCAGCATCGGCCTTAACCTCTCCAATGGCGAGATTGGCCAGCGCGGCGTTGGCGGAGAGTCCACCGTCCGTCTCGCAGAGTCGGTGTGTCCACAAGTTCAAGCTCCGAGTATGTATTATTCAAACAACAACGCATGCTAATAGGTCCGCGACAACGACGTCTACATCGTCAACACCGCATGCGGGCAGGTCAACACCGGCCTCATGGAGCTCTGTATCATGATCCATGCCTGCAAGATCGCCAGCGCAAAGCGCATCACCGCCGTCATCCCGCTCTTCCCCTACGCCCGCCAGGACAAGAAGGACAAGAGCCGCGCACCCATCACCGCCAAGCTTGTCGCCAACATGCTCCAGACGTCCGGCTGTGACCATGTCATCGTGCGCTGCCTGCGGAATAACATGATTTCGTGTTATTGATCGACGCATATGCGCAGACGATGGACCTGCACGCGTCGCAGATACAGGGCTTCTTCGACGTCCCGGTGGACAAGTGCGTCTCGTCGCTTCTCATATTGCGCCACCGCTGATTCGGCCATAGCGTAAGTTTTCTCTCCTCGTTCTCCTCGCACCTAAGCCCACCGCGCCCAGTTATTCGCTGAGCCCTCGGTCATTCTTTACATCCGCACTCACTTCAACCTCGACGACATCGTCATCGTCTCCCCCGACGCCGGCGGCGCAAAACGGTATGGACACCCACAACCCGTATACGATTTTTCCTCCCCAAGTTAATCACATGCCAAAGCGCAACCTCCGTCGCCGACCGCCTCGGCGTCGACTTTGCCCTCTTCCACAAGGAGCGCAAAAAGGCAAACGAGGTCTCACGCATGGTCCTCGTCGGCAACGCGCGCGGTAAGACCGCGATCCTCGTCGACGACATGGCGGACACATGCGGTACGCTCATCATGGCCGCCGCGCAGCTCGCCGACGCGGGCGCGGAGAAGGTCTTCGCGATCGTGACGCACGGGATTCTTAGTGGGAACGCGCTGCCCGCGTTGATGGAGAGCAAGCTCGAGAAGCTCATCGTGACGAATACGCTGCCGCAAAAAGAGAACCAAGCAGCGTGTCCCAAGATCGAGGTCATAGATATCGGCGTCGTCCTTGGGGAGGTCATCCGCAGGAGTCACTATGGAGAGAGCGTCAGCCAGCTTTTCCACCAGGTGCCGTATTAGTGATTTGTTAGAATTGGTCGTGTGCTGCAATGCATAATTCTGCTCGCGCGCCAATTGCGGGGGTTGTTATGTTTTTTTAGTCGCCGGATGTACAGTTAAGTTACTTACAAGCTCTAGAGTAAATTTAACAATGGTCAGTCGTCAATATTCAATCCCTCCCCTGCCTATCCTTCCTCCGGCAGGTGTGGCAGTCGGTCAATATAGTTTGAGACGAGGTCATACAATGTCCACAGCAGCCCATGCGTCGTTATGCTGCGTAAGGCGCTAACGCCGAGGCCGCGGTAGATTCGCGCGCAGCCTGCTAGTATTGGTTTTGGCGCGGCAGGGTCGGGGCCTTGGGGCCTCAGCGTGAGCGAAGCGCATGAGGGAGGGATGGGTGAGAGGTACCTCGAACGAGGCGATGAAGGGTCTCCCAAACGCCCCGGAACCGTTCGCCCGCTAGCGCTCGCTGCTGCACTTTGGTTTTCACCCTGAAGAAGTGTCATCAAGAGTCCGTGTCAAGTAAAAGCACAGACAGCTTACACGTCTAGCGGGTAGATGAGGGCCCACGAGGTTACCTTATTCTGTGAGTTAGATGCTGTATGGTACAAGGACAGAGCATAAAAGGTACCCCAGACACAGAGCCGCACACAAAGGGTACGAGGGAGGAATGTATCGGCAGCCAAGACGGCGTTTCGCCCTGCTCGCCATTCCTGGCAGCCCGCTATTGAGACGAAGCAAATGATAACCAAGTGGGAGGAGCTACCGGTCTCGACCCAGGAGGTGTCGCATGCCATCATACTGAGCGACAGAAAAAAAATGTGAGAAGCGTAATATCGCGAAGAGAGCGGAACATCGTTACCTCAAGGAAATACAACGAAGTTCCGAGGGTATCGCGCACTGCCAAGAAAATTTTGTTTAAGCCAAGGAAAGACGTTGTTGATTTGCTACTCACGAAAATGCAGACGAAAGCCCGTGTAGAGGCCTGTTATCCCATTCGTTTTGAATATCTCCCTTTGTGCGGGGCGTTAATGTCAATTGCAGGCGTATTAGATTTTGGACATGCTTCACTGCGGCGACAGTACCAGGCGGCTTGAATTCATTTCAGTATGGGTGTTTCATATGCAGACAATGTGCACACCTTGACGAGGTGGACACCCTTACTCGCGGCTATGGTGAATTCCAGCTGTCGCCTCACCTGCAAGAGATGAAGCGGAATGGTATAAAATGAAAGCACCAGGTACCTTGACGAGCTCAAACGCTGAGACGGTTCAGGTGTTGTTTCCAGACAAAAATGGAGTGACGCACGAGCACTTCCGAAAGAAATTAGGGACCCAGACATCGCGCCGCCCACGCCGCCAACCAAGGCGGCGTCAAGCACACTATTCCGATTTAGGTAATTATGGACGCGAAAGTAATCTTTCGTCTCCGTATAGATGGTGAAGCTCGCGGCTCCTAGAAACGCGGTTGGTGCATGCAGGCGCACAAGGGAAGGATCACACGCACGAACGAAGGAAATTGTGACGAGCGGTATCCAGAGGCCCCGGTAAAAGCCCATAACCTCATTCGCCGAACATCAGCCTTGAGAAGGAATGTTGAAGCGGAACAACCCCACCCCTTCTTCTCGATAGACGAGAGCCGCAAGCTTGTGGACTGTTATGGGCGTTTTCATCGTCTGGAGCCGCGACTTGAGGGAATCCAAAGGATAGCCGGCAAAGGTTGAGATGTACGAAGCCGAGAGGGCGCATGCTGAGCAAAGACGGTGTGCACATAGCTCCAAGCTAGGCAAAGACAGACGTACCGACCGCCTTGTTCCCTGTCGCCGAAATTGAGAGACCAGTTGGTCAGTAAAAACAGAGTACATACGGCGAAGGAAATCATTGAAACCCGCCGTGCCATGAATGTTCGTTGGCCTGGATTTCGCGTTCACCGTCCGTGGCTGGGTGCAAAAAAGCAAGTAATTACCTTGTTCCATCCATATAGAGCGTGCGCAGACTGGCCCGTCAGTCCAGTTTCGTGTGTGCGCGTCGAACACGGATTTCAGGGTGAGGTGGGGGAGCAGGAAGAAGCCAGAGCGAATGGAGTTGGCCAAGAGAAGGCAGCTGATGACTTGTTTGGTCCAAAGCCTTCTTTCCTTTCTCCTTCCATGCTCAGGTTATGGGCCCTGGCAGAACGGCCCCCGCTCGCCGCATCTGTGCGCCGGATACACTCTTCCAGTAAATCCCTGGCCTCGCAGGAGGCGGGCCCTTCAAAAACACCCGCCGCACCGCCAAAATGGACACCAAATTCAATTCGAACAGGCGTCATCGCCCGGAAACGCGGCATGACCTCCCTCTGGACTGACCAGGGCGCGCGCATACCTGTCACCGTCCTCCAGGCAATTTTCGCCCGCTTATTACGCGTCGACTCGACATTAAATCGCTGTTGTAGCTCGAGAACTGCCAGGTGACTGCCAACATAAAAACCATTCGCCGGAACCACACCGAGTACCACGCCGTGCAAGTCGGCGCCTCAGATCGGCCTGCTAAAACAGAGTCCAACCAAATGCTGGGGCACTTTAACAAGGCTCGTGTACCGCCCAAGCGGATTGTTAGAGAGTTTGCCATCACACCCGACGCCCATATCCCTGTTGGTGGGTTCTACCCTTTTGCTCAAGGAATCAACCCTCAGCCGTTTAGGTACAACATTATCTGCCGTTCATTTTGTCCCCGGGCAGTTCGTGGATGTCGTGGCCAATGGGTATGCTCATGGCTAATATCTCGGCATTAACTCATTTTTACTTGAAGGATCGGCAAAGGATTTGCTGGAGGTATGAAGCGATGGGGCTTCCACGGTCTAGCTGCCAGTCACGGTGTTTCCGTCTCGCATCGTTCCTCTGGTTCCACCGGACAGCATCAGGTCCTCCATCTTGCTTTAAATTGTATTTTATCTCCCGCTGACACTCTACCAGGATCCCGGTCGAGTATTCCCAGGTAAAAAGATGGCTGGACGCCTCGGCGGGAAGCGTATCACTACACAGAATCTCGCTGTCGTGCGCGTCGACACGACGCTCGACCTCGTATTTGTCCGCGGTGCCGTCCCAGGTTTCGACGACGCACACGTCCTGATCAGCGACGCAAAGAAGAGGATGATATCCCTGAGCACCCACAACCAGGCCAAGGGCCTGTACGAGAAGGTGCTTCCGACCGGCGTAGACGACCTCCCGTTCCCGGCAGGCACCAAGCAGCTCGCGAAAACTTTACCTAGTATTATTCAGTCCCCAGCGTACCGCAGGAGTCCGTTTATACCACAAGAATAAATGCATCGTCCTTTAACTCTGACTGGGGCCCCTCCGTACGCGAACGACTCGCGCCCCTGGCGATATGGACGTCATTTCTTTTTTCGAGAGCCCTCCACAAAAAATAAAAGAATTCTCGGCCCGCCTCTGCCGGCAAAGTTTCTGCCTCTTTCTGCACTCACACAGCCCGTACGACGGCTTAGTAATCTCATCCTCGAGCTCATTATTTTAGTTATCTCAGGGATACCTCCAGGTTCCTACTTGGTTCCTACCCAGCCGCGGTTTCGAGGTTCATCAATCCCTGTAGTTGAGCCATTCGTCCCCTAAGTTTTTGATTTTATATTGAGCTCGCCCGCGGTCTGTTTGCACCAAAACCTATATCAATCGACAGAGAGGAAGCAGGGAACTCTGTCCTGATCCTATCTGGAATAAATTGAGGCCAAAATGGGGTCGCAAACAAATTTAACTTTCTTTTGCAAAGGTACACATTTTTGCAAAGGTAGTAGAGGCCGGGACTCGGAAGTTTTGAGACTTAGCTCAAGCCTTAAATTAGTTGGCCGTTTGAAACAAAGAATTTGGGCGAAAGCTTGCGAAGATCTCAATGCGCAGAGTCGGGAAAACCAAAGAAGTGAATAGTAGACCAAGAACTAGTACAGATTGAAGTACGAAATTCAGCCGCCAATGAACCAAGTATATATAAGTCTTCATATCCTAACGCCATACTCTCTTAGCGGGAGCTGCCGCTCTTCGTCTCCTAGGCGGGGCAGCCGGAATCGGCGGTGGTGGTTGATAAATCGGCGGCGGCGCTTGATGAAACTGCATTTGAGCCATCACCCATCCCCGTGCATCCGCCATAGCGGCCTGCATCTGCGCAGCATTATTAGCCACGGCCGCTTGCACCTGCTGCATATGCAGCGCAGCGGCATGCACGTTCTGCTGGACATGGGCCATGCCGGGAAGAGCGGCTGGAACCGGAGGCGCTACCGGAAGATCGACTTGAAGATGATCCTCGTCGACGTCGGGGTGGTCCCGCTTGTACTCTTCGCGCGCCCGCTCGGCGGCTTCTTTCACCTGGAATGATGTATTGAGTGAACGATGACAAGCGGCGGAGGACAGAGATAGTTACCTCGTCGGCGTGTCGGTTTTCGACTGAACCGCCAACATCCCAAAGAGGGCACTTGTTGCTCTTACTCGAACCGGCGATGATAGGCTGCCCAGGTTGCTGTAAAAACGTCAGTGCAAGTACGAGATGCACAAGAGAGATCAAACCTGCGCAAAATGGTCGTAACCATTGATTAACTGGCGACAGATGTAACACGAGAGGGCTTGGCAATTGGAGCAACTCATTTTGTTACACTGCTCATCGGTTAGTCGAGTCCACTAAAAAATCAAAATCGCTTACGCCAGCATCCTTGATGAAAGCTAACATTCCACGATTCAAAACACAGGTATTGAGATGCAGTGAATCTTACTGACGTTTTTGGCATCTCGGACAATTTCGCATGAGGGCTCGAGCTGTGAAAATGAGTTGGATGATGCGATCCTGGACGTGCAACTACACCCACTCATGGCCTCTTCAATCGTATGGCGACCATCCAACTTCTTATCCTCTTCCATTTCTATTCGCTGGGTAAATAATAGCGATACAAGTAAGGACAGTGTTCATACCTTTGCAACTTTTCGGGAGATGGTCCTTGCATGGACGTTAGACGTGGTATGGAAAATTCAGGGGGATTGCGTACCAATTGTTTGCATTGACGACAACTGGGCGAAGTCAGCTTCCTATTTCAGTGTACAATAAAAGGACAAACCTGACGGCGCCGCACTCCTCGTTTCTACAAGCGAAGAGTTTCTCCTGTTCGTTTTCGATGACACACTTGTACTCGCAGAAAGGGCATTCCTCCAGCCCCTCGAGGCCAGCCGCCTCAACCTCCTTTGCTTGTTTGACCCTTTCGTACAACGACATCAGCTTTGGCGTCTACCAAGCAATGTGAGAAAACAGGTTGAATTCGACGGAAGGAAAAATCACCAAAAACCGTTGCAATTGAGCAACTGGGAAAGCAAGCTTACACCCAGACTGATCCATACAAATGATTTTGTGGTCATGTAGAGCCCAGCAGGGTCTCGGCGTATTGTTTTACACAGGAAGAGCAAAACAAATGGGCGTCGGGGCACTGTATCATTTTTTTCCTGAGAAAACAGGTTAGCGGCGGTGCGACAACGACCGGCAGGAGAAAGAATCGCACAAAGTGTAGGTTGCAAAGCAACACCCGCATATCAAGGCCATCTTCGCAAGCACCGTCGTCTTCCTCACACAACAACCTCCGCCTCCTTCGGATGAGCTTGAGAAGTAATCCATTCTCTCTCCTTTTCCAAACTCTGCGTCATGAAGGGCCTTGCGCTTGCCTTTCGGAGCTCGGGAGGGTATAGTTTTCGGGTATCCGGAAGGACGCCCTCGGCTTCTCCTTTGCCAGAAAAACATGGTCGGCGCGTAAAGTGAATTGTGGCCGAAGAGGGGTTCGTCGGATGTGCGTTTGGGAATGAGGGGAAAGTCGGCATCAATTGGTCCATCGCAAGCTGCTCGTAATGAACTACCGCCCTTGAATTCCCTGTCTTTGCTACCAAATATCGAGCTTGGGCTTGGGCTGTCCCGGCGCATTCTCTTGGTCGTCGTCCTCGACGCGTTTCCGTTTGCCCTTTTTGTCAAGTTTAGGATAGGATGGGTCCTCGAAAAGGGCGTGGAGGACTATCTGTACCACTTCCCTGCCAGCCTCGGGATAAGTCTCTGTGACTAGAGTCATTATATGGTCTGGAAGCGCGTCCGGGATGACATCCAGAATTTGCTGAACGTAGGGGGATGGGGTCAGGTGGCGGCGACGGAAAATTGTCCACATTTATGGCCTCCTCCTCCAAATCTAGATCCAGGATCTCGGGAGGAGGCTCATTTTCTTCGTCGCTCGGTAAGAACAACGGTACGGATTTCGATTTGGGCCGTCGCTTGGCTGGGATGTTTTCGAGGGAGCCAGAGGCATCGTTGTTGTGACGGTGAAGAGGATTAGGTTGCGTACGCCGTGAAGGACCTGCGACAGCCGGACGCGCGCCTCGGTCGCGGAAACTTGGCCGCTTTGCCTCGTCTTCAGAGTCGGTGAGCACAATGGTGTCGGGCTTGGCGCGGGCCTTTTCCTTGCCGCGCGAGGGCGCTTTTTTCGCCACGAGCCTTGGAGAGCTTTCTGGACTCGAGTATGTCTATCACCTCGCTCATGGTTTGAAACTGGGATGTGATGATGCTGAAGGTGGTTGGAAAAGGGGAGATGTGAGGTCACGCGAATAGTCACAGAATTGATCCATCAACCATCACGATCGTCGCTTCATCAAGAGGTTTTGTATGCAAGCCAACGAGAAACCGCTCTCCCGAACCCAGAGTGCCTCAATAATCAACACCAAAATCCACAATATTAGGTACACACTCCGGAATCTATTTTTCGGTAGTGTTAACGGTTTGAGACAGAGTCGAGTCGCTCCGACACGCACGAAACCAGAAACATTTACCTCTCGCGGATTTGACGACCCGGCATACCCACAACTCCCCTACCCTCCCCGCAAATCTTCTTGCCGACGCTACGTATACACAGGAAGTCATATCTCGTCGACCGCGCGATGCCCGAGAGGCTCTATTCGTCATAAAACGCGTAGATCGGCCACAGCATGAACCCACTGCGACGATCACTTCCACTTCCACTTGGCGCGCCGAGGCGCTCTCGCTCACCATTCCCGCCATAGAAGAGCCTCAGAATGTGCCGCCCCTCACATCTCTCTGTCTGCAGATCCTCCGAATGGCGCCGTTTGACGCGGATTCTCGGAGAACATCCTACCATTCATACCTCCGCATCTACGACGTACTCTACTTCGCTGGTCGGCGGTTCACGCGCCGCTGACAACCCACCAGCTACGCGCTCTCTGCAGCTCTGATGGCGATGTAGCTGGCGAACTAATAGTCGTCGGACCCGATGCCGGTCTGCGAGAGGATCAATTTAAACATCCCGACGCCGACAGCTGTTTAGCAGAGTGGGAATCAGAAGATTGGGTTGCTCCGCCGCCTATGCATACTTTTATTCTCGTGTCTTCCCACCTCGCTGTCTCAGTTATGTGCACGCTGCCGGCGACGCTCACACATCTGGCGTTGGTGAATGTTTCAAACCCTGTGTCGCTGCACAGATTACCGACGATTTGTCCGTTGGTCGAGTCTTTGGATCTTTCTTACAATACCTGGCTGGTTGCCGAGGCGGAGGCTCGAGAGAGACTCGGCAAGGTCCAGTGGTCTCGCTGGCATCAACTGCGAATATTGGGGATCAGAGGATGTCATGTTCCGACAGCTATAGTCGTGGAGGTGAATAAAGGAAGGTGGGATGATGTACAGGTCGTGAAATAAAGTAAGATCCAAGGAGCGAGTGTACAGATATGCGGATGTATAGTATCATGCTTTAAAGTTCAGGAATTGCTGAAGGTCGAAGCGGGGGGCCTGAGAATAATGAGCCACCGGAATAAAGCAGGAAATGACAACCTACTTCTGACGCATCCTTGTCTGGAGTCTTGGTGCCCTTTATTAGAGACGGGCTGGCCACCTTGTCGACTTGTCGGAGGGAGAGGCGCGCCGGGTCGAGGCTTGACACGAAAGTCATGCAAGAAGGACCACAGTGTCGATGTGTATCGTGTGGCCAATTCAAGGCGTGAAATCGCCGAGAGACCGGTTCGATCTTGAAGAATAAGATAGACGCAAATACGAGATATGAGCTCCTTACATAGAATAGCTGTATTGATTTGGTTCGCTACAGCCTCGCGTCTCTCCTGGCTCAGATATTTGGCCACAGGGCTATTTTCTGGATCCGGATAGGCGAGAAGACAAGCAACATTTCGCAGTTCCTTGGTGTAGGCTGTGCGTTCGTTGGGATTCGGAAGCATAGAAGCCAACACATGCAGCTTCTGTGCTTTGGAAAGTAGTTCGGTAGTGTTTGGATCATCATCCGCGGGAGGGACGAATGATTCCTCGGTCGGATGCATTACGCGATCCAGAGGGAGGGCTCGAAATGCCTCGGTGAATGCGAGAATTCGGAGATTCAAATTGAGATGCGCGGGGTTGAGTGTAGTTGACGCCACGAAATTTGTCCCTGTTAAAGGTTTGTGCGCCACGGGCGTTGAAGGAGCGGTCTCCGAAAGCACGGCCGGAAAATGGTTCTCCAGGAGTTCAATAGCATCGTTAATTCGGCCGCCGAGTATATGGCCTCGAATCCCTGGACGGGTATTAGTGTGGCTCCAAGAGGTGTGGGAGAGAGACGAACTTTGGCGCAATTCAACTTGCGCGAATGTTCCTCCGTGAGGCCACTCGTTTCCGGCGAGTCCGCCGCTGCATATCAGCAAATCCGCGCAACACTGATCAGCAAAGATCAGCGCCTAGAATTTGATGTCCGCGGTGCCAGCCATCACCAGCTGGTATCAAGCTGGTATACGCCTGGTACGGGCTTATTACCCGCTCATTACCGCTCAAACCTTTCGCCCGAGCGAGTGAGCCCTGGCGACTTCCGTCAGATCTGGCGGTTTTCACTGCCGTCGGGGCCCATCGCCAGTGATGACTCGATAATTGTTCTGACGAAACCAATGAACACGCGAAAAAATAATAATATATCTGATTTCAAGTACGCTACTACATCGCACGCGCTACAACTATGTGCATTGAGGGAATGGTGGGTGTAGAGAAGAGGCATGGGAAGGGGCAGGGCGACGGTCCACTCACATTCAGGTCCACTCACATTCAGGTCGCTCTCTCTCTCGACGTACGCCCCCTTTATGCCAGCGAAGGTACAGCGGCCGGAAACGGGGAGATATCGTCGGCGTGGTGGAAAGGTAGCGGTAGAGGTTAACTTGATGAGATGACTTGCAGCTTTGAGGTGGCTTGCACTCTTGCGGCGTTGACGTTGAGGAAGCTTGCGACTGTGAAGAGATCTTGTAGTTAAGTATTCTGGTTGCAGGCTTGAGTAGCTCTAGCTAAGTATTCCGGTCGTAGGCTTGAGTAGCTTTGACGAATCCTGTTGCTGGAAGAACTTGAAGCGTCGAGGGATTCCGGATGCTTGAGGGTCGTGCGAGGGAGGAACGGTAACTGTACACGTCACAAAGTTGAGGACATAGAGGGGCAGTAGCGGTGGGAGGCAAAGCAGGAATGGTAGAGAGCGGCGGGGAGATGGGAGAAGGGAAGAAAGAGCGAGGTTGCAAAGGCCATCAATCACTGTGGCGGTTACCAACATGCACGTGTCCCATCTTTGATGCGCACAGACCATCAGCTGATTTTGGCCGCCTCGTGATCGTCAGTATGAAGGGGTTCTTCCTACTAGCTAGTACTTAGTAGTGCAGTACCGGCGCGAAGGAGGAAGAGGAGGAGACTTAAAAATGCAGGTCACTCCAGCTAACCAAATCAAATAAATTCCACATGTCGACAAGGGAAGATACTTGGGAGATACGGCACGGGCCCAAGCTAAAAGGAACGCACTCGGAGACCAGCGGAAACGAGTCTTACCACCCAAGTCGTGACGTCGACTCTTACTTGAGAATTGCTGTGTGCACGGGGATTGATACAAGAAGAGTACATACTTGTGAGCGACGACCAGGGCCCTGCCATAGTGTAGCCTACTGATCTGGAAGTGTGAGGCTCTCACAGCCTGGTAAATAAATGGCCAGTGAAAGATCGTCTGGTATTGCGCTGGTAGCGGCTGGTGAGCCCGGATCTGCCGAGATCAGGCTGACTTGCGATCAACATTCCCACCCGGTCATATCCGCGTTGCGCCGATTTGCTGATGATTATTTCGTCCCCCGTCGGCATCGAGACTGGTGGGGACCATGCTACTCTTCGCAAACGCACGGGCCGTCGAGCTGTAGCCATGGTGAATGAGATAGTCAATGACCAAAGTGCGCTGTGAAATGCGAATTATTGGAAAAGTGGGGACCAAAACCAAGGTGTGGCCATGCATACCGAGTCGTAGGGAGTTGGATCTTTGCTTGACGAGCTCGACATTGTTACACCAGGCCTGGTGGAGCGAGTGGGAGTTCGACAGCACACGAAGCTCGAACGCGTTCGAGAGACGCGGGATTTGATGCCATCGGGTGGCAGTGGCACGCCGGAAATAAATATTTCTGCTCTAAAACCACGGTGGCGCCGGTAGCTACATAATACGCCAGCACTGTGCGCGTTCTTCCTGCATGAACAACCCAGCAACTCTGCGCGTAAAATTCCCCGCATCTCAGTGGCCTGGGTGGCATGTCCCCGAGTTCAGCCTCACTTCACGCATTCCCGCACCCGACCATGACTTTGCCGGGAGAATCACCGTCAGCGTCGACCCAGACACGCATTCAGACTACTGCTCAGACTCCCCCGTGTTTCGGGCGTCGATAGAGGGCACCGAAGATCCTGTTTTTGCGTTGAAATTCGCGATGCGCGAAGATCTGGTCGATGATCTCGAGGAAGAAGGAAGAATCTATTGCGACGCCCTTCAGGTACTCGAATAACTAACGGCTGTCTCTGTCGGCGTCTGACCCGGAGGAAACGCTAGACACTGCAAGGAACCGCCGTCCCCCGCTGCTTTGGGATGTTCACAGGAATGGGGGAAGAGGGCCAGCCGATCGCGTGTTTGGTATTAGAGTACTGGGGCGAATGCTTGCAACAGCCGTTCCAAGTCCTTTCTTTGGACCTGAAGTGCGTACTTTTGTCGCGTCGCGTCGCGTCTCTCACACCTAACTTGCGCGACTTGGAAAGAATTCAGATCCTCGAGCGGCTCGGCGCCATACACCGAGAAGGTCTACTTCACGGCGATGTTCTCTTCTCCTCTTCTCCCCTCTATTCACTCCTCTGAGTACTTTGCTAGTTTGCAGAGCGAAATGTCCTACTCTTTGAAGGCGATGTGAGAATCATCGATTTCGATCAGACGGAGTCGGGCCACGACTGCCACTGCAAGATGGACTTTACGCCTGGGGAAAAGCTGCCTGACATGGAGGAATTCGGGTGCGATCAGCTCTTCGAGATCTGCCGGTACCTGAGAATTTGGGATACTCCTGGTGTGTGTATTCGGCATTTCCGAAACCTTCTTGACTCACCCCCACCTTGCAGACATATAGATGAAGATAGAAGATAATGATATGTTTTGCTGAATCGCTCTCTTCAAATACCTCGTGTTCATCCCTTGGTCCATCTTGCACCCTTTGTGATCTGACGGAACACATTTCTTCCCAACGTATTTCGGGAATTCCGCCGCTGACGGGGATCTTCGCGTTTGGCCCATTTGGGCTCATGTTCATTGTCCGAGGATCTACAAAACAACCGAACGTACGCGCTCGTACGCACTGGTCGGTCAACGAGAACGGTTGTTTCTTTTTCGTGCGGTGATTTAAAGGTTCACCGGAATCCGCGGGTTTCGACGACTGTTGAGTCCAAAGGATCAGCTAGGATCAGCTGCTCGAGCGCTCAATTTATTCTGTCGGCCTAACCGACCCAAATCCGCGGACCGTCCATCCCTTTTTTTCGCTGTTATCCAACTGTTATCCCGCTCGACGCGACTGCCATGACAGTTTCAATGCATTCTCGAATGTTAATCTCGATGCAATGACGGTAGTTGCCGGGCAATGTTCCTATCCGCCAGCGGGCTATCCAACAACTGACGTTTTCGCGCATAAGCTCGGAGGGCGAGGCAAATGCGAATGGAGAACCGTTGGGAATACTTCACTGCGTCGCCCGTGGATCCTCGGGGCTGGAAATTCTTCAATTGCGCGCCTGTCATTTCGGGTTTTTGATCTTCGCTAGCAACAGAAATATAAAACCGCGTCAGGCTGGGCACCAAATTCCTTACCCTTCCCCTCTCTTATCGCACAAAT